>CM061232.1:118367036-118967036 GCA_030844895.1 Ambrosia x helenae | reverse complement strand
GAGTCCAAAGCCAGTCAATGTCTACAATTGTTGCACATGGACTTGTTTGGCCCTGTTAAAATCATGAGTCTAAGAAGAAAAAGATTTTGTCTTGTCATAGTTGATGATTTTTCTAGGTTTACATGGACTTACTTTTTACATTCTAAGTATGAGACTGCAGGTATTTTGAAGGACTTTGTCACCAAAGTTGAAAAACAATATGACTTGCCAGTAAAAGTCTTCAGAAGTGACAATGGAACAGAGTTTAAAAATAAGGAGTTGGATGACTTCTGTGTGTCAAAAGGGATTGTGAGGCAGTACAGCATCCCAAGAACACCAGAGCAAAATGGGGTGGTTGAGAGGAAAAATAGAACTCTTATAGAAGCTGCAAGAACCATGCTAGCAGACTCTGGTTTGCCACTGTCCTTCTGGGCAGATGCTGTAAACACTGCTTGCTCTGTTCAAAACAGAGTTTTGATCAACCCAAGACATCAAAAAACTGCTTATGAAATTTTGTTCAAAATCAAACCATTAATTTCATTTTTCAAAATCTTTGGTTGCCCATGTTTCATCTTAAATCTCAAAGATTCCATTTCAAAATTTGCAGCCAAAGTAGATTGTGGTTATTTTCTGGGATATTCTTCTACTGCCAAGGCCTACAAAGTGTTTAACACAAAGACCAAGACAATAGAAGAAACTCTGAATGTAAAGTTCAATGAACTTTCATCCCTAAAAATCCCAGCAAATCCTGCTGAATTGTTTGTTTTAGATAAATTCAAATTTGAAGATATCACTGTTAAAACTAACAATGCAGGTAGTCCACAGTCTCCACAACAAGATTACAGAACAGATGTTGTGATCCCCAGTCACTATAAAATCCATTCTGCATCAGAGGAAGCAGCTGTTCAAAACAACTGTCAAAACTCTGTCACAGCTTAGTCAACCACTGTTGGCCAGTCTTATCCTCAAACCACTGCTTCACCTCTCACAACCACTGTACAATCATCTGTTGATAAAAGTCAAACATCTGTTGACAAAAGTCAGTCCAGTTTTACACCACTTGGACCCATTCCCCCACTTCCATTCGAAACATCTGATGGCACTACAGAAGTGCAAACAGATGTTACATCAACAGAGTCACCAAACCTCTGTCCTTCACCTCAAAATGCCATCATACCATATCAGGGAGATCTAATCTACCTAAGAGCTCATCCACCAGACCAGATCATTGGCAACATCAGAGAGGGTGTGCTCACAAGAAGCCAATCCTCCAATATCTGTCTTTTTGCAGGGTTCCTATCTCTCACACAACCTGTCAAGTACCAAGAGGCACTAAAAGACAACAGTTGGGTAGAAGCTATGCAAGAAGAGCTCCTTCACTTCAAAAGACAACAAGTATGCGAACTTGTACCACTGCCTAAGGATGTTTGTCCAATAGGTACAAAGTGGGTCTTCAAAAACAAAACTGATGAAAGGGGTATTGTTGTCAAGAATAAAGCCAGGCTTGTGGTTCAAGGCTTCTGACAAGAAGAAGGAATAGACTATGATGAAACCATTGCTCCTGTATCAAGGTTAGACTCGCTTCTTCGTCTCCCGTTCGTTTTTGTCATGCATCGCCTTAAGGAGGGGGGGGGGGGGGCGATCAGTGGGTCTTGAGAGGAAGAGAGAGGAGGGATTGAATGTTGAAGGTGTGGTGTGTGTGTTGAAAGGGTGCAGGAAATAAAGGAGGAGGATAAGGGTAGTAAGGAGTTGAAATCATGGGGGTTTATGGCTTGGTGGTGGCTAGGGTTATGAGGAAGAAGGGTTAAGAAAATAGGTGGTAACTTAAGGTGTTTAAATAATAAATAGGTAGGGTTTGGTGTATAGGTTAGGTGGACACCACGTAGACGAACCTGTTACCGATTTGGGTCTCGTTTATGAACTAAACTCGTTTAATCAATAGAATAATAATTTTATCTAATTTATTTATATTACTCAATTCAAAACGAGTATTTGGAATGTATATTATATTTAAATTTGTTAGATTTAGAATCGACTAATCGTTTAATATCCGATGTATTCTCACCACGTCGACGTAATTAATTAATTTAATTTGTGGGCGAGTAATAAATAAAAAAATATTTCTTGTTAATTAGGTATTATCGTGAAAGAAAATTCAACAGTTGTGCGAATATAATATAAATATATATTATTATTTTTTTTTTCTAATAAAATAGCGGGGCGTTATAATTAGGATGTCTAATCGCATGTAGCTACTGGCGATTAGACCAATCGCATGTAAATTTTCCTCTAATCGCCCCTACTTACTGACGATTAGGCTAATCACCCCTTATCAACATGAAATTACGCGTAATCACCTATAATGTCATGCAATTACGCGTAATCACCTATAATGTTATGCAATTACGCGTAATCACCTATAATGTCATGCAATTACGCGTAATCACCTATAATGTCATGCAATTACGCGTAATCACCTATATTGTCATGCAATTACGCATAATCACCTATAATGTCATGCAATTACGCGTAATCACCTATAATGTCATGCAATTACGCGTAATCACCTATAATGTCATGCAATTACGCGTGATCACCATTTAACACATATAAACACATATTCACATACCGGCAAGTCATATACTGATTGTAAGCACATAATGCATGATAACTAACCCATTCCCATCCATTCACCAATTCCCAGGACTCGAGATTTGCGTGTGTGCGTTAAACCTGGCGATTCTACAAATCGCCAATCCTTGTACACATGGTTATGGACCGACACCCAATGATCCCTCGGACTATTGTAACGACTCCCGATGATTCCCGAATCATCGACACGACTCAACCGACCCGGTCAAGTATGATATTAAGTAGTTGTTTTCAATGTTTTCGTTGAGGTAGACTCGTATGTATGCAAAGTATGAAACGCATGTATGTAAAGTATGAAAAGTATTAACCTGAATATGCCGGGTGTCACATCATCCCCCGGTTGAAAGAATTTTTGTCCCGAAAATTTCCCGATGTAAAAGAGGACGAAGCGATAAAAAGAAGAAAAAAAATTTCCCGGTCCTCACATCTGGCACGGGCTTTCACACCCTACCCAACCGAACCTACATATTGCCAAACATCTTATACAGCCCACATGTTATTAAAAATCACATTTCCGTACGACGATTTACTCGTGATAATCTTGTATCTGTTGAATTTGACCCCTTTGGTTTTTCTTTGAAGGATCTCGTCACTAAGAAGACCCCTTCTCGCCATAATACCACCGGGGACCTTTATCCATTCACACCACCACAGCTTCCACCTCAAGCCTGCTTCATCACTTCTACCTCATTACGTTGGCATGATCGCCTTGGTCACCCAGGGGCTCAAGTTCTAAATATTTTACGTCATACTTTTCATTTTTCATGTAATAAAGACAATTTGTCTACACTTTGCAACTCATGTCAAATCTCTAATAGTAAAAGATTGCCCTTCTATGAATCTAATTCTTACACTTTTGCACCATTTGACATCATACATTGTGATCTTTGGACGTCACCTACAACTAGGAAATCCGGGTATAAATACTACATGGTTTTAATTGATAACTTCTCACATTTTGTTTGGGTATACCCACTTAAATTTAAATCAGAAACCTTTCCCACATTCTCAAAATTTCACCAACTCATCCAAACCCAATTTCACATAAAAATCAAAACTTTTCAATGTGACCTTGGAGGCAAATTTGACAACCATGCTTTTAAAAGCTTAGCCTCCCACCATGGCCTATTATTCCGGTTTTCTTGTCCCCAAACGTCCCCACAAAATGGTCGTGCCAAACGCATGATTCGCAGGATCAATGATGTCATCCAGGCACTCTTAATTTATGCCAACGTTCCACCTTCTTTTTGGGTGGAAGCGTTACGTACGGCCGCCTACTTACATAATATTCTTCCCACCAAACGATTAAACTTCTACACACCTACCTTTGCCCTTTACCTACACCACCCGGACTACACTCATCTACTTGTGTTCGGGTGTGCGTGTTACCCAAACACCTCCGCCACCTCCCCTCACAAACTTCACGCCCGGGCCATCCGGTGCATCTTCCTTGGTTATCCCCTGGATTTCCGAGGATACCGGTGCTTCGATCCTACCACCGGTAAGGTTCACATTTCCCGACATGTCACCTTCGATGAACATGTCTTCCCTTACACCATACCTCAATCATCCATTTGTTACTCCTTTCTTGAAGACACACATCCTCTTAATTTTCCTTTTCACTTCCCTCACACCCGTACCTCACCCACTACACCTTATCTGATCACCTATTCCCACAGGCCACGGACTGCTCGTCCTGATCAGCCTATACCCACATCCGCACCACCCTCGGCCCATCCCATCAACCAACCTACGGCCCAACAGCCTTTACAACCCATTTCCTAGACCATAAACCAGCCCATACCATCTCCCGTAACCCAACCAGACACCTAATCAGCTGTCCATCCTCACCCACACGCAAACCAGCACCCTATGACCACCCGGTCTAAGTCCCGAACACAACCACCACCTCCGGCCACTTTCACCACCACTACCATCTCACATGTGCCAAATACCTATGCTAAAGCCTTAGCCGATCCAAATTGGTCACGTGCTATGCAGGCAGAATTTTCTGCTTTAATGGAGAATGAGACTTGGGAACTCGTTCCTCGACCTTCAGACCGCCCCGTTATTAGATGCATGTGGTTATTTCGCCATAAATTTCATGCAGATGGGTCGTTGGAACGTTATAAAGCACGTCTGGTTGTAAATGGTAATTCACAGACCGTTGGTATTGATTGTGATGAGACATTCAGTCCGGTTGTCAAACCGACTACCATTCGCACAGTTTTGTCTCTTGCAGAGCCACGAGGCTGACCTATTCACCAACTGGATGTTAAGAATGCTTTTTTACATGGGGATTTGAAGGAAATGGTTTTTATGCATCAACCCCCAGGCTTTGTCGATAGGCGTTTTCCACACTTGGTATGTCGCCTTAAGAAGTCATTGTATGGTCTCAAACAAGCGCCCAGCGCCTGGTATACTCAGTTCGCTAATTACATCATGTCTCATGGGTTCAAAGGCAGCGCCAATGATCACTCTCTTTTTATTTACAAGTGAGACTCAGCGAACATTGCTTATTTATTACTCTATGTCGATGACTTTGTATTAACAGCTTCTAATGATACGTTATTAGAAGAGATTATTGGTACACTCTCACGAGAGTTTGCTATGACTGATCTTGGGCACTTACATCATTTTCTCGGCATTCATGTTGATCACCTGAAAGATGGCATTTTTCTTTCGCATAAACAATATGCCAAAGACATCATCTCACGTGCAGGTATGACCATGTGCAAGCCTTGCACGACTCTAGTTGATATCTCCTCAAAACTGAGCGCTTCTGATGGTCCACAGTTTTCTAACCCTACGTTATACCGTAGTTTGGCTGGTGCATTGCAATACTTGACTTTCACTCGACCGGACATCACTTATGTCGTACAGCAGGTTTGTTTGTTCATGCATGACCCACGGGACACACATTTTGCTTTCATGAAACACATTATAAGATATATTCAAGGGACGGCTGATTATGGTCTACGGATGATTAAGTCAAACACCAGCTCCTTGGTTGCCTATTCAGACGCTAACTGGGGTGGATGTACCGACTCACGACGCTCCACCAGTGGGTACCGTGTATTTTTGAGTGATAATCTATTGTCTTGGTCCTCTAAACGTCAACCCACTGTGTCTGGATCGAGTGCTGAAGCTGAATATAGGGGCATGGCAAATGTAGTGGCTGAAGTTGCTTGGTTGCGGAATCTTCTGCTTGAGGTACATACTCCTATTCGACAGGCGTCTATAGTATACTGTGATAACGTTTCCGCAGTTTACCTGTCTGATAATCCTGTACAACATCAGCGTACCAAGCATATTGAAATCGATATTCACTTTGTGAGGGAAAAGGTACGGGTTGGCGACATTCGAGTTCTTCATGTGCCATCAGCTTTGCAATATGCAGACATTTTCACAAAAGGGCCTTTCTAAACAGCTGTTCCAGTCTTTTAGATCCAGTTTGAGCGTTTGTCCTACGCCCGTTCAAACTGCCGGGGAGTATTAGCCGATGATTATGTCTATCATTATTGTATTTAGTTATTGTATATCTTGATAATTATTTAGGTGTATATCCCCTTGTATAGCTTGGATTTAGTTTCCTAATTATTCTCTTGTATTTCCCCTATACAATGGGGACTCTTTATTCAGCATAATCACAGAGAAATTATACCAATTACCATTGCTTTTAAAGTGTAAAATTTTTTTTTGGATTTGAATGGTTTTTGATGCCTTTCTCACGGTTCGCACAAAATATAGGTGTTCTCAAATAAACTTCCCCCTATATATTTATAAGAACCATGAGAACAAATCTGAGCCATTCATTTATCTTCCCTCATGTTTTAATCAAAAGGTTAAATTTGTAATTTTAATTATTCCTTATCTTCTCTATTGATTCCATTATTCACGCCATATTCATTGACGATAAATCAAACCTTTATACATATATAAATCAAAGGTTCATTAATTCATTCCTAATCATTCATGTAATCAGAAACATTTGATTGTGGTTTACAACTATGGTTGTTATATGGTGTTGAACTCAGTATCATCAATATTTGCTTGTAGTTGTCAGAGGCATATGATTTGGGTTCTTGCTAATTAGCCAATGTGATTTAATCCTAACCTACATGTAGTGTTCATACACTTAATATTAATTTCAGCTCCAAGTTGTATTGAGTTCTTACTTTATTGATGATTTTGTACGAGGATTTCAATTCCCTTTTTAGTTCTTAATTTGCCCTAATTAGTTTTGATTTGGTTAATTGCATTTATGATGAGTTGATAAATAATTTATAAATGAATCAAGAAACCATAAACATCGATTTTCCTTGCTTTTATAACTTTCTATGATCATCGTTTTCATCTTGCTAAAGAGTTTTAAACATGAACCAGAAGCTAAATTTTCAAAATGGTGTTAGAACTTTTAGGCAAATTTTGTAACAATGGCGAGACATGAATATCTACCGGAATTGGAGTTTTCTGTGGCGTCGGTGATCGAAGAGGTTCTTACGGTGCATGGGAATCAATTGACTGATGTTCATACATCTCACGAGAATGATTAAAAAATTTGTACATTGTTTGCACTATCGTTTCATGCACATAAGGTGTTCGATGTAATGTCACATCAAGATTTTGACTTTGTACGTTGGGTTATCGAGGAGGGAATTTAGGGCTAATTGTAGGGTTTGTTTGGTTAATTAAGATATACAATCCCCCCCTCCTTGTTTATTAGTAGCGTAGTGCTTGTCAAATATTTTCGTCATGCTTAATTTGATTTACACATGTGCAGCTGCTTAAAGCCTCTTTGTTTTAGCTTTATTATTTTTTTTTTTTGATGATGCTAAGACTTTTATATATTAATTTGATGTTCCATATTTTTTTGTTCTTTCAAATGTGTGTTTCTTATTGATTGTAACCATGTTTTCTATTGATCCTCATTATCTATTTTTGTAGATAAACAAGTACATGATTACCATGAGATGGTTTGCAGTAACATGTTTGACTTATCATATGAGTTCAGACATTGGATACACAATGTTGTCATAGAGCATAAGCCTGTTGTTGTATGGTACTCGCTAAATTGGAAGATATGGTTTGTATTTTGGATACCTAATGTTGTCAAAGAGCATAAACTGTATTGCCTTATCTCCCGTTATCTATTTTGTAGCGAATGTAAAGAGCAAGAAGAAGAAAAACAAGCACATATTTTATGGAAAACATGGCTACCATGATTCCCAGAACAATATTTAAAAAATTCAATTGATAAAGGTGACACATGAAGAGAGTCAATCTGATGAAGATAGTCATAGCGAATGTAAGACCCTACCCGATAAACGGTGATTATACGATAATTTACGAGGAAATAAACTTAGTTTAGAAGTTTATGAATAAAGCTTTACATATTAAACGTGTTCACAAGTTTTTTTAGCACATACGCATCACATTTCAAAACATACGTATAGTCTAGTTAGTGTTGAACACGACAACAAAACGCCTTCCAAAAACCAAGTTTTAAAAGATTAAGTTTAAACCTTGCGGAAGCGGATGAGTCTTATGCATTCGGTTCTTGATTAGAGCCTTGATCATCATCTGTATCATGTACTTGAGTCCCTATGGGTTTATCTCAGTTAGAAAACCCATAAATATGTTATTATGATCGAATTCAGATGCAAAATACAAAAAAAAAATGAATTTTGGTTGATTTGGCGTATCCTATGCCATTAGCATAGGGAGAGGGCATCTGGTGGCGTATGGCAGAAGAAATCAGCGTAGGCACTCTGACGTTGGCGTATCCTACGCCATTGCGAAGGCATTTGGCGTTGGCAACACCAAAAGTGGCATAGCCTAGACCAAATCCTGACAAGGTACAAAATGTTTCAGCACCAAGCTGCCCCTTTTGGGTCAGTCTAAAACTACTCCCAGGGCTTCCAGGGACACGTTTAAAGGTTCTCGTGCGTAATACAAACATGATTAGATGTATATTTGAATTCCTTGTAATCTTTCTAACCCAAGAACCCGGAATTATATGTCCATCAATATGGTAACCCGTTAACTTTTGAATATATCTAAATTATAAGATTTTAGGGTTTCCAAGGTCTGGTGATGGTTTTTCTATGCTTGTCAAGCCTCATCTCGACTAGGTGACCTCCACCCAAGTCATTTATACCGAGGTTGCGATGCCTCGTGTCCATGGCCACATGTGTCATTTCTCTCGTTCTTGCTAGCTCGGTCTCTATGACTTGCAACGTAATCTAAACACGATGTTTTCTTATAACCCTTGGAAATCACAATCTCATTTTATCTACAAGATATACCCACGATTTATACACCCAATATGAGCATATATGTATATATATCCTACAAAGTCATAGATATGACTTACCTTAGGTCGCGCCCCTTTTTGCTTCTAGACTAGCTTGAGATTTTTAACATAGATTCTAGGAATATACTTAAGCAACTAACGAAAGCGATGCTGGCATAATGTTGACCCTTAGGTGCTTGTCTAACTAGTGTTCTACCCAATTGACCCGTTAGCCTAATTGGGACATTAACAACCTTCATCTAAAGCCATTTTTTATGAATTATGATTCCCGTTTAAGGTCCTTTTGTGACACTCCAATGGATAGTATCCATGTGTACATAGAAAGGTATAACTAAGCATGTAAACATACTACAAATATATTGAGATTTAAGCCCTTGAGTGACTTACATTATGCGTGTTTCCATTTTACCTCATTCCAAGATTTCTTGACCAAACGAAGTTTATTGTACTCGCACCTTTGTGTAATCCACATTGGTGATTAAAATCATGCTCTTAGACATTACTCATTTGACCACACAAGTTTTGACCAAGCTTATCAATGTCTAAACTATGCCTAAATGAAAACGAGTTTCATTGAGGTATTTTATCAAACACCTTGTTGGCGTCTTTTTCCTAGCCTTAATTTTTAGGACTTATGGACCTCCTGGATCCACCAATAGTCAAAATTATTACCTCTAGCTAGCAAGTTAATATTACTTTCTAGTTCATAAATTCACAGCTTCATGCTTTGAAGATGCTACGATTACAAATTAGGTGTGGTCCTCAACTAATGACAAAACCCACATTTCACATATTCAACAATTTCACATGAATCACACAAAACATGCATGTATTAACATCTTTTTTTACTAGATTAAACATGATTAAGGTTCCCTAATGCTAGAGCAACCTTTAATGATCACTAATTTAACATTTACAAAACACCCTAGAATTCTCATCATGTTCATACATGAAGTATACATCAAATTAAACCAAATAATTGATAACTTTAGGTGTGTTGGACCTTAGATGATCCCTTTTTTGCTTAATGCATGATTTCCCCTTTGATTTTGGCTTGATTGAGTGAGAATTGGAGGTTTTAGCTTAATGTGTGTGTTTTGTGTGTGTTTCGATCGACATATGCACCTGCATATGTTGATCTTCCCCCGTTTTTTTTACTTAACCAAACTCAAGTTTGGTTGTTGGGAAAGTTTAGCCCCTCCCATGTTTTGCAAATATTTACTAGTTAACTTGCTCTAGCCAAGTTATTCTCATGTAACTGTTTAAGCCTTGTTTAGCTAACAAGGTTAACGAGGTTATTTCCGTAGATTAGGAATTTCGTATAGGTCAATATTCATTCGATTCAATAAAGAGCCCTGTGTGTTTATATTATCGTAAAATACGGTTTCGAAATTTTGGTGTGTTACAACTCCACCCCCCTTAAAGCGGGTTTCGTCCTTGAAACCGAATATCTCGACGAATTCCCATGGGTCGCACCTCATGGCAAATCTTTGAGTTTAATCCCTGCTTGATGGGATTTAATTTAAGGGAATTAGATTACACCTTCTAGTTCAGGCACCCATAGGTGTCATGGTTTTCCCATGCGTCAGCAATTTGACTCCTTCGTGTGTTTGGATCCCTTAAGTCCACAAAGGTTTAGGGAATTCATTCGACTATTTATCTTACTTGGAATCATTTCTGTGCACTGAGGCACATATTGGGTTTAGTTATCATAATGGGTTTCCGAAGATCGTCACCCACTCTCAACGTGGTTTTAGTTTCAGTTTGATTTTGGCTCTGAGGCCTCTTATAATGCCCAGGTTTTACTGGAAAGCATCGAGTCCTTTCCATGCCTCACGTTTTCCTTGACCTAGATACTGTGTGTCCTTTCTGATATTGTTTTCACATGCCCCTAGGCTTAGCTATATTTAGTCATTCCTCTGGGTCCAAGTCGTGATGACAACACTTGACCCTTTTGAACCTTCTAATGATTGCTTAGCTATCACTAGGCTATTAATGGTTTATCAATCGTTCTGTTACTATCCGATTGCCAATTCTGCGAATAGTTAATTCATCAAGGTTTTCGGTTACAAATAGACTTAGTTTCATAAGTCACATGCTTTAGTTAGTCATCCAATCTCAGGACTGCGACTTATGATGTGTTTCTACACACCGTCTGTCAAACTTCTGAGTTAAGATTTGTTGGACTTCATAAAAGTCCAACTTTCGTTTAACAGGCTGTAATAGCCTAAGGTAACTCGTATGGTATATTGTCCGCTTTGCCCGCCCAGCCGTATTAGACTGTGACCAAGCTCATGGTTTCATTGGTCTCACCCCCGAAGGACTGGCCAAAACGCGTACGACAGAGAAGGTATCCCACCCCTTATAATGAAGTGTTTGTTTCCCTTTCCCAACCGATGTGGGATCTTACAATGTGCATATGTCCTAGTTCAGTTCTAGGCTAAGTATTTCACATTACTCATTTAGAGTTAGAATATTCCATGGAATCCTCCATATAATACCTCAGATAGCTCTGCGCATGTCTCATGCATTCTTTAACTAACATTGGTTTTATCTAATCCAAATTTTAGTATATTTCACTCTTAGTCGAAATAAATTCTAGGCGATTGATCACCTATTATCTTTTGCCCCAACGCCTTGGGCTTTTAGGATTTTTATCCTATCAAAAGAATTAGCATAGGGTTCATGACCCTTTTTTATCTAGCCTTTAAAATTTATATTTCGAGCTCTTGCAAGGATCTTATTTGAGATTTAACCCGAGTCTTCCGACTCTTTTAGTTATCTAGGTATTATTTCGTTTATAACACCCCGTCTTCACGTCCCCTTCCGGATTATGTTTTTATTTAATTCCTCGGAACACTTTGGATCTAAGGCAATTCCTTTATTGGTCTAGCCTTATAGGGACCGTTAATGAACTATGATCCGTTTTTGTTTATTTGTGTCCCTTAAGACTTATTGACCCATAGATCAATTCAACGTTTCTCAACAGGGTTCTTGCTCATCTGTGTTTCATGGTGTTACGTTACCATGTTTAGTCGCAGAAGTCTATTGCTTATGTTTTCTTTTTTTAGTATTCGTATGCATAGTGATTCAGCAGGCCGCGTTGGGCTTATTATGAAGGCATTGCCTTCATTTCTACGATTCATAGCCATCTATCTGATTTAGAGTTTAGATTGCATGTTCATCCATCTCATGCTAAATCCCATGAGATTTATCTCGCTTTATTTGTTTGTGACATGTCTTTATTAGATCACATCATTCATCGTTTACTCTCACACGATCCTTGCTCGAGGCTAGGATCGCTCCTCTGGTGCGGATGCACCTCCGTTTTCCAGGGTCTTCTACGATCCCCCTTTTGATTTAGCATTTAATTTCTTCTTTTATTTAACACTTCGTTTTACGCTATAATACCTTGTTTTTAGCTCAGATTCGTGTGAATCATAGTTCACACTTGTCCTAGGTGTTTCTGTTTTCGTCGCATTCCAATTTAGCGAGACAAGTAGTTATTGGTTGCTCGTGAACTTTCACGGATCCTTATGATTTAGTTTGACGCATAGTTCACATTTACCCATAGGCTTTCACGAATTTATTATGATTAATGTGACGCATAGTTCACATTTACCCTTTAGACTTTCACGAATTTATTATGATTCAAGTTTAAGTGTAACTTAACCTTAAGCTTAGCCCGAATCTTGGCTTTTGTCTTACCATAGTACAGGGTTCCTGTTGGTATACGAGTTGGCCCTCGGGTACGGTTTAGACTCGTTAAAATTTTACCCTATAGATGAGGTTTAGAGTGGTTTATGATTTAACCTTTCACTAAGGTTTGACTTTTACTGCTTGATTGACTTCCCATTCAGGTTCGATTTTGACTATGTCCTAACCTTCGATTAAGGTTCAAGTTTCCTTACAGTTTAACCTCTCCTCAAGGTTTAAATGTGATTATGACTTGATCCTTTGATTAAAGTTCAAGTCTACTTGCGAGTAAATTCTTGATTATGTCTCAAGGTGATCATTATTTAACCTTTTGGGTTAAGGTCCAATTCCATTCAGGAAATTGACCTTTGATTATGGGTTGAATGTATTTAGGATTTAACCTTGAACTAAGGTTCAAGTCTATTTGCGTGTTAACTCTTTACTAAGATTTGAGTGTGTTTACGACTTAACCTTTGATTAAGGTTCAAGTCCTTTTTACGGATTAACCTTTATTGAGGTTCGAATGTGATTATGACTCAACCTTTTATTCAGGTTCAAGTCCTTTTTACGAATTTAACCTTCTATAAAGGTTCGAGTTTTATTATGACTTAACCTTTGATTAAGGTTCAAGTCCTTTTTACAAATTTAACCTTCTATAAAGGTTCGAGTTTTATTATGACTTAACCTTTGATTAAGGTTCAAGTCTATTTCCAAACTGAATCTGTTTATGACTCAACCTTGATTAAGGTTCAAGTCTATTTCCGAACTGAATCTGTTTATGACTCAACCTTGATTAAGGTTCAAGTCTATTTCTGAACTGAATCTGTTTATGACTCAACCTTGATTAAGGTTCAAGTCTATTTCCGAACTGAATCTGTTTATGACTCAACCTTGATTAAGGTTCAAGTCTATTTTTTTTAACTGAATCTGTTTATTACTCAACCTTGATTAAGTTCAAGTCTATTTTCCTAATCCGTGCAACTGTTGTGGTAATACCTTTGGCTCTACGGCCCCGCGGGTCGTTTATGCATCGGTTTTACATACCCGGTCTACCGGACCTTTATTGGTTTGGCATTACTCCCGCGTTCTATGACCCCGCGAGTCATATAGTCAGAAGTTTCACATGCCCTTTTCTCCCGACCTAGTCGTTGCTACATGGGATATATCCATAAAGATCACAAGAAGCCCATCGTATCATGTGTTTAACACTTACCTGGCCAGGGTAAGCAATTCGCACATGACACTGGTGATCTCGTCGCGTTCGTCACGATACTTCCTAAATAGACAATTCCCAGTCGCCTGTTTGATTTAATGAAATCTCTTTTGCTAATTTGCTTCAGTATGCTGATTTCATTTTTTTTTATCGGATTGCATTGTTTTGTAAATGCAATCATGTTTTCCACATTCCGGTTCGCCTAAGCCTTGGCCCACCATGGCCGTGTAATTGGTGTGCTTCCAAGTTTTGAATTATTTAGAGCACCTTTCTAATGATTTATTCCTGATTGAGTTCATGTTCATACATGATACATAAAATTTCGACTAGATTAAGATAACTTTGGAAATGAATTCCTTATCGGATTGATGATCATCTTGAATCAAACGCATGACTCGTCTAACCTTGGGCTCTGAATACCACTTGTATGACCCTACCCGATAAACGGGTGATTATACGATAATTTACAAGGAAATAAACTTAGTTTGGAAGTTTATGAATAAAGCTTTACATTTTAAACGTGTTCACAAGTTTTTGTAGCACATACGCGTCACATTTCAAAACATACGTATAGTCTAGTTAGTGTTGAACACGACAACAAAACGCCTTCCAAAAACCAAGTTTTAAAAGATTAAGTTTAAACCTTGCGGAAGCGGACGAGTCTTATGCATTCAGTTCTTGATTCGAACCTTTATCATAATCTGTATCATGTACCTGAGTCCCTAAGGGTTTATCTCTGTTAGACAACCCATAAATATGTTATTATGATCGAATTCGGATGCAAAATACAAAAAAATGAATTTTGGTTGATTTGGCGTATCCTACGCCATTTTTGGCGTATCCTATGCCATTGGCGTAGGGAGAGGCATCTGGTGGCGTAGGGTAGAAAAAATTAGCGTAGGCACTCTGACGTTGGCGTATCCTACGCCATTGCGTAGGCATTTGGCGTAGCCTACACCAAATCCTGACAAGGTACAAAATGTTTCAACACCAAGCTGCCCCTTTTGGGTCAGTCTTAAACTACTCCCGGGGCTTCCAGGGACACGTTTAAAGGTTCTCATGCGTAATACAAACATGATTATATGTATATTTGAATTCCTTGTTCGGTTTCTAACCCAAGAACCATGAATTATATGTCCATCAATATGGTAACCCGTTAACTTTTGCATATATCTAAATTATAAGACTTTAGGATTTCCAAGGTCTAGTTATGGTTTTTCTATGCTTTTCAAGCCTCATCTCGACTAGGTGACCTCCGCCCAAGTCATTTATACTGTGGGTGCGATGCCTCGTGTCCATGGCCACATGTGCCATTTCTCTCGGTCTTGCTCGCTCGGTCTCTATGACTTGCAACGTAATCTAAACACGATGTTTTCTTATAACCCTTGGAAATCACAATCTAATTTTATCTACAAGATATACCCACGATTTATACACCTAAAATGAGCATATATGTATATATATCCTACAACAATTTCACATGAATCATGTATGTGCTATAAGGATCGATTAATCAACAAAGAAATGATCAAACAAGTTTGATTTAGGTGCGGAAACCCTAAACCAATCACAAAATGATAATCAATCAAATCAAAACAAGTAAATCATCATTCAAAGCTTTTTCATTAATAATCAAGACTCAATTACACGTTAAAAAGATCAATACATGAAAGACACAACGTGAATTAAGTTTACAAAAACACTAGAGAGACACACTAGACTTGGAGGGAATAATAATGCTAAAAACTAACTTTCAAAAATCAGCTTAACCTATTTATAGGCTGCACGTTCGCCCACATAGTTCTTGCGAACGTGCACATTCGACCAAACACTCTGGTCGAATGAAGCAATACATAACTATCAAAATCTTCCTTCGCCTCCTGTGTCTCCTTCGTATGATATTCTTCCTTCGCACACATGATTTCTTTCCTTCGCCCACACAAAATCTCCTTCGCCCATTCGACTCAACCTATTAACATATGTGTAACACCCCAACCGATGGCGGAAACATCGGGATGTCACGTATTGATGATTGTTCAGTAGCTCATGGTAAATAATAAATTTCAATAATTGATTTAAATACATTACATACAATTATTCTACAAGCAATAACTCTAATCTTCAAGCAAGCTATAACCTGAAACATGTTAAGTTTGAAAATATTTTGGATCAACAAAAGTTGGTGAGAATTACATAGGTTTTGATAATTGAATAAAACTTGTACAATTCAAGTGTCATGGCAAGTCTAGTCCATATGTGAAAACATACTAGAAGTAAATCGAGTGCATAATCAACCCTTGTGACTGTTATATTGTGGTACATCCCATACGCTCATGGTTCACTCGATTATGTTATGCGATAACAATCACCCACGCTACCTTTGTAGGAGGAACGTATCCGGGTGGGATTGTCAGTCCAATAGATCTATCATTGTATACCGTCGGCTGATCAATGTTAATGATTATGCTAGAATTGTGCTTACCCTAGTCATGTTCAAGACATAATGCAACATAGAAAAACACATAGACACTTTATGATTGAATTGCATATAGAATGTTGTAACATGTTTCACCCCAAAAATGGTGATAAATAGAAAAGGGGCTATGTAAAACTCACCTTGATTGTAGTGAAGAATGCGTAAAGAATTAACAAAAGCCACTTTAATCCCTAAAGCTTGAATCACACGACGGGAATCCCTAAAATATCATCGTAACTTTAATTCTAATTTCCCATTTTGCATCGATGGGCAACTATATAAAATCTTTGTAACCCTTTCGTTTAATAATATTCAATTGACGATAATTGTTTCTAAAATATGCCATTTATCTTTTAATCCAAAAAGGCATTATAATTTATTTTCTTTAACTTCATACGTAAGGTTTTTTTTTTTTTTAGGAAAACTACAATTTCCATCACCCACTAAAACCATATCCTACATTATAATTGTAGTGACTCTTATATTATAAGAGCATTCACATCCCCTCCACCAAATCCCATCTATCAAATTACACTAAAAATCACTACTTTACCTCTAAATCTTCTCTCTCCTAATTCAAATAATAATACTTTTTCATACTTTTGTCATTAAATTTTCTCTCTCCTTACTCACAACTACTTACAAAAATATTAAAATATATATATGGGTGAACAGTAGCTTTTCATATTTAGGGTGGAACAGTGCTTCCACTAAATATTTTCTCTCTCCTCCACTCACAACCACTTACACTCACCTCATATAATTTGGTGGACACACTCACATACATTTGGTGGATGGGATGTGAGTGCTCTAAGACCATGCATTCCATTTCCAATACTGGATGACAATATTGAAGCGGAAAATAATAATCATCGGTTTCCATCTGAATTATTAACCACACACATTCAAAACCCAAATACTAAACCCATACCCACTATACAAAATACGAACACACACCATCCAGGAAACCCCGACCCAACTAGCAATCACAATACCCAAGAAGAAAGTACCTGGGACGGAGGCGGAGGATGGCGGTTGTGTTGTGATGACTGGTTGTTGTCGCTACGGTTGCCGAAACTATGGTCGGAGAATAGAGGAAGACCGAGAGGTTTTGTGTGGTGTGCGTTTTGTTTGTGCCGGAAGTTTAGAAAGTCGGAGAATGGATAAAAGTGCATGGAACGGCCGAGGGGTTTCTAGGTTGTTCCATGGTGATGGTCAATGGCTGTAAACGAACACATGGGGTAAATCTATTTCTTACGATAGGCAAGAAACGAGTGGGATGAGAGGAAGGGTGGAGTTGCTCGTTGCGGTTGCGCTCCGTCTTCACACAGGTGTAAACAATGGTATATTTGATTTCATAACCGTGGTGTGTAAAGCGGTTTGTACAAGTATTTTTGATCTGCATTTTATACTGATAATGTTGCCGTGGGTAGGGGTGGGTTCTATTTATAGAGGGTCATTGCGCAATTACGGTGTGATATCGTCGCGAAAATGGAAGGAAATCAAAGCGCATCTTGATTGTTTGGTCTACGGGTTTGATTGTATGTTTAATATGGAAGCTTTGGGTTTGATTTTGAGCTCGACGAACATCACGGAATGGTGGCCGAATATTTTGGGTGGTCACCAATTTATTTTTATGTATTCATTTATTCAAATATTTTGAAAGTTGACATCAAGTCAACGGACAGAAAGGTCATCCTTAACCTTTTTTTTGTCATGAATCCTATTATGTTACTTGTTTGTCTTTATTATTATTATTATTATTATTATTATTATTATTATTATTAGGATAAAGAGGTTTCAAACATTTAGTTTTATCAAGCAAGGTTTGTGTTTATAACTTGACGTGTCTAAATTTTATAGTAATGGAAAGTAATAATGTTATAAAATAGATGTGAATGGGACTTGAATGAATAAGAACGGAAAATTTATTAATTCAAAAATTTCAAAATGTTACAATATTTTTATTGTATATCCAAAGCATTAGTCGCATAAATGCATCTACAAACTACCCCTCGACTATTGCTTGGATTGTTGTCGACGTTCTTCGTCCATTCTGATGTTCATCAACTTGATATGCCGCTGAATCTTCTGTTTCTTAGTCAGCAGCGGTTCATGAATTGGCTTCGGCTTCGTCTTTTTCACTTCAGGCACCTTCTGCATCTTCACAAACCTACCGAGCTTCTTGTCATAGTCACATCCAGCATTTATATCATAAGCAAAGCACAGAAATACCACACGTTGGTATTTGCTTGCTTGTTCAGCATCCTTAACCTCAGAATAAATCGGATTATAGAACAACATTATTATATCCTCATGTGAACAATTAATCAACCACATGGGATCAAAAATGTGTATCTTCTTGAAGTTCTTTTCACCATCTTTCAGCACGATCACAGCCTCTGCTATCTTCCAATCATAGTACCACCAAATAAAGTCTTTGGCGAAGTGTTGTGGAATCGGCATCAAAGGAATCTTCTTCAACACTCGCGGTGGCTTATACTTCAGCGTCACTTTGGGCATTCCAGTAATCATGTCAATATCCTTTTTTATGAACGATTCGTTTTGGATATTGAGGTGCAAATAAATCCCACTTAGTTCGGCTCTCTCTCGTCATCCTCTCAGCAAAGTATGTAATTTGATTATTTGACGCTCCCGTTATACGGTGACGACAAATATCACGAATAGCTCAGTAAGGGAGAGTCTTCAAGTCATGGAATCTGTTAAAGTACAGAATTCCCTTCTCCCACTTGACTGCTATGCATTTCAGTTGCTTAACAAACTTCCAGGCCAATGCACGACCTTTGAAAATTCCACTGTGAAGTTTGTAGAAGCTACCTTGTATCTCAGCTTTAGGACGGTTATTCTCCTTCTCTTTCAATTTCCTCAAAAGTTCTTTCAAACTATCAGATTGCTCGAACTGTGGCTTATCATGCCCTTTGAACACTTCATCTTCAAACAATTTGCTCTTTTCCTTAGCAAGTTTCTTGGCCTGGTTTAGCACTTCATCAGAAAATCCAGGAAATCCAGAATCTTGATCATTCTTAAAGTATTGTGGATATTCCTCACTTGTAATGTCTTCCATCTCAACTTCTTCAAATGCAGGAACGTCACGGTCATCTGAATGATTCCCGGCTTCCTTTTCAGGTATCTATGGAATGAAATTATCAGCAAGTAGCTCTTCCAAAGTCTTTCCAACCTGTCTAGCTAAACCTTCAAGTATTTCCTTAGAAACCGCCGCAGAAACCTCTCCATCTTCTAAATCTGGGTCATCAAACTCCAACTCATACGGCTTATTACTAGACTCAAATATTTCTGGAAACCTGCCTGTCATGTCAATCGTCGAGACTCAATCTGTAAGCATCTAGCGATACATGTGTTTGTCTTCTTTAGATAAAGACTGCAGTTTTTCATTCCAGAAAATGTCATCATCTACATTTTCACCTGGAGTCTTTGAGCTTGACTCTCCACCTTTGCTCGAATCACGCTTCTCATACTTATATTTATCAGCGTTGTCATCATCATTGTCATCATCGCTATCAAAAGCAGAGCTGTTTGCATCACTTGATCCACCTTCTGAACTACCATCATCTCCATCATCTTTCTTCTTTTTCTTTTGAGAATCGTTACCAGCATCTTCATCAAGATCTTCATCCGCTTTATTGTCAGATGGTTCATAATCAACTTTCTCTTCTTCTTGTTCTTTATCTTCTTCACCGGCTTGAAGTTGAGGAGCTCGAGAGTACAAGTCTTTTATCAGATTGTCCATGTTCTTGTTACTCTCCTTCAGCTTTTTGTTCTCCTCTTTTAGAGCAATATACCTTCTGGTGTTCCTTTGCTCGTGTTTCAGCAACTTTTTGTTCTCTTTCTTCAACTTTTTGATTGTTTCCTTCAACTCTTCACTGTTATCATGAGATGTGACTACAACTTCCAACATCTTTTTATCATTCGACTTCAATTGCTCAATCTCGGTTTGCTGTTTGTTGATAATGCTCATCATTTCAAATAGCCTTTGGTTCACAGCAGTCATCACATCACTATCAACTGTGACCTTCTTTTTAACAGGCATCTCAGCAACTTCATGCAGTTTGCCTTTCTTCAGCTTCTTGAGCACATTGTCTAACGCTTCATTGAACTCATCAACAGTTAATTCATCTCCCTGTTCTGTGCTAGAAGTAGTTTCAGTCTTTTGCTTCTTAGATACAGGTGCAGTAACCGGTGACTTGGGACTAGAAACTGGTGGTAGTTTCTTTCCAGCAATGAGTGATTCAATCTCCCTCATTCTCTTTTGACTCGGTTTCAGTATCTTCTCTTGTTTCTTGTACTGAGGCTTCTTCTTTGATTTCACAGCCTGTACTGGTGAACCAGGAAAATCTTCTTCTACATTAAGACCCTCTTCATCTTCATTAACAGGAATTGGGCTCTTATTACCTTGATCTTCAACAGACTGGTTTAAACTGACAGATTCACCAACCACAGTGGCCTTGGGTTTGGTAACCTTCACAGTTTCATTCTCCGAATCCCAGTGTTCATCTTCTTGCGTCTCTTCAGAATCAATCGACGCCTCATCCACAATATGCAAACCCTTCTTAGCCATTGTCTTGTTTCTTCTTGGTGTGTTCTTCTTCTTAGCAGGTTCAGGCACAACCTCTAACCTGATCTCTTTTTCCTTTCCCTTTCCACTCTTTGCACCAACATTAACAACCTGTCTCTTTCGCTTCGCATCTGGATCAACAGGATGTAATGGGTTATCTGGATCTGAATCACTGTTAGCATGTCTCACTTGCCCTTCACCTGGATCCGTATAGTCAATCCTTGCCAAATGTCCAAATAAACGCCTAACAGGTGGACGTTCATTTACTGACAAACCTTTATACGCTTTCATCCTAGCCAGTGTATTGATTGACATATGTTCTTGAACGACAATGTGCTTAGGATCCCTTTTCAAATCTTTTTATTTATGATCAAACACCATCTGGAGGAATCGAGGATACAGCAAAAACTTCAGATTCCTCGTGCCGTTCACAGGCTCCAACAAATGTTCCATTAGCATCCCTGATACATTGAACGGTTTGTTCAATACCAGTGCCACCATCATCGAGCTAAAACTCTTACGCATCAAATCATATCCTCCAGCAGCTGAACCAAAAACGTGTATCAACACATGTGCCAAGTATTTGAACTGTGGACACGGCTTTCCCTTATGCAATGAACCATCAGTAATCGGTCCATTGTACTTCATCCTCAGAAAGCACTTTCGTTGATCCATAAAACTAAGCTCTTTAGGATCAGTCTTCTCATCTTGCAAATTCAAGGCTTCTCTAATATCCTGCTCAGATACAATCCACATCTTTCCTTGGATCTTGCTAATCACAGACGATTCGCAATTCCAGAAATCTAACTTCGCTTTAGTCCAGAATTCTTGTATCATGTCTCTGTAGATAATGGTAGGTGTAGCTATTGCGTCTATCACCCGACTTCTTTTCAAGAACTCTATGATCTCAATAAACTCAGTATGCTTTTTAACCTCTCCAAGATACGCACAGCAATTATGCGCATTCTCGAATGTCAAAAGCTCTTCAGTCACTTTCTTTGCAGGCTGTGAGGATGATCCGGCTTGTTCAGTAGGCTTCTCCTATTCAGACATAGTTCAAACTGCAAAACAAAACAAATAAACATGTTAAAAATCGACAAGATATTCAAAATTTGAAAGTTTGGTAATTTATCTTCTCATTCGCCCAAACGGGGGTACGAATGAGAAAATCTTGGTGCGAATGTGAAAATATAAGGGTACGAATGTAAGATTTTTGACAAAAGCATTTCATTCGCCCAAAATTGTTCATTCGCCCAGTTAACCATCTCCTTCGCCCATTCGAAAGGTGCGAAGGTATCTGTCTGCAATTTTAAATTTTCAATTTTGAATTATATTGTTTCTAATCATGTTATTTTGATTTGTTTGACAAGTAAAAGCACTGATTAAAGTTTTTAAAGCAACAATTTTATCTATCATTCATTTTATCCATGTTTTCAGTTCAAAATTAGGGTTTATCCATTCATCAAGACAACTGAACATTCTGATGGATTAACACCACTAATTTTTGTTTCTTCTCCCCCTAAAACATTGATAGAATGAATCCGAAACATCAATTGCAACAATGAACATGTTTATTTCAGGTTTTAGAAATCTAGGGCTTGAAACTGAAAAAAAAACGATTATTCCTTGATTTTGAAGTGTTAACCTGTAAAAATAAGTGCACAATGATCAGAAGAACAGGACGAACACAATGATATATGGCAAAACAACAGGGCAACAAATGGACTTCACTTCAGAAATTTTGAAAAAAATTTGATAAGGGTTCGAATGAGACTGAAGAGGTATATATAGGCTTGCTCCTTCGCCCATATACACTGGTCGAATGAGAAACTTTTGGTTCATTCGACCCAATTTAAAGGTTCGAAGGAGACAAAAGGGTTCGAATGTGGAATTAATTCAAGAACACTCTCATTCGCCCAAACATATTGTACGAAGGAACAACAAAATTCCACGTTCGACCAAACGAATGGGCGAACGAGAACTGGAATTTTGACAAATTTTCCAAATCTCAAAAACGAGTCCCGTTCCAATTATTTTTCAACTTTTAAGCATCCAAGATTCATATTTTCATATTTAAAAGACTACAAAGCTCAAATGGTTCATCAAGATTTAGAAAATCGACATCAACCACCATCAGCTATCAAAAAGAGATGGAAATGTAAAATCTTTTTGGATTTTCTAAAGTTTATGCTAAAACACACCTAAAATCTTTTTGAGTTTTGTAATTTTTGACGAGAAAATAAAATGCAAAACTGTAAATGAAAAACAGTAAATGTTTTGGAATTTCCGGTAAAGGGATCATATAAGTTATTGAGAAATCTGATCACACCGTTGATCTTTTGAATTATTATCATTAAAGACAATGTGTGATATGGCAACTGCTGATATTGTGATCCACATAAACTCACATGCAGACTTTTGTGCAGTGCTTTAAACTGATACTGTTATTTATAGTATAAACATAATTGTCTGTGGTTCCCACGCACACGACATACTCCCGTATCAAGAAGTAAATGCACAAAGACTCATTGTAAAGCGTGATTATGCTTTCGTCGTCTGTAATTTACAAGGTATAATGCACAGAGGTATACAGGTCAGCAAATTAATGCAGCAAAGTAACATGTGCACTTTTACCAGGTTGAGGACTGATATTAATCATGATATACATCAATGATTAATACGATGTAATAGATAATCTTTGATCATCATAAAACATAAAAAGTTCCTCAATTCGGTAACTTTAGGATTTGGCATAAAGCTCTTTTATAAAGACACCCTGTCTGATCTAGGTCCGTAAAGACTTACAGCAGAAGATCAGAGAGGCTATCCCCAGACAACTAATAACATAACGACCCTAAACCTCCGAGTTTTGTACAAATACCCTATCAAACGAAATTACGGTACTAAGACCATATGCCAATGAGGAGTTCATCCACACAACAATTCGTTTGATATGTATGTATCAGACACGCAGTAATAGGTCTACGAAGCCTATCAGCATATCACACAGAATCAGACACACGCCCTATATAGCAGTACATTACTTAGAATGTGTCAGATTCCCACTGATGTACTATCATTTCCCCTTTTACTCCAGGAAATCATTTTTGATTTTTCTGATTTTTATAAATTTTTGAATTTACTGTTCCCAAGGATAAGCTGGAGCATTTCAAATATGTGACTGCCCAGATATCGTTTGTTCACAGAAATCTGACGGCATTAATCTAAGGGAAGAAGATATAGTAGTCAGTAAAGAAATTTTCTATTTTTTTTATGGATTTTGAAATTTTTCAATGTTTTTGGATTTTCAAAGTTTTTCTGAAAAACAGTAAAAATTTAAACTAAAAAATGATAGACTGAGGTGGTGATCAGTCTTGTTTTTCTTTAATACCATTAGCTTTTAAAAGATAATCAAATCTGGATTTGTCAAAAGCTTTGGTAAAAAGATCTGCGCGTTGGTAATCAGTGTGGATTTTGACCATATCGATCAACTCTTTAGCATAACAATCACGGATAAAATGATATTTAATCCGGATATGTTAATGCAATTGCGGCTTCATTATCACAGTAAATAGGGGTTTTAAGAAATTGCAAACCGTAATCCACCATCTGTTGTTGGATCCAAAGAACCTGTGAGCAGCAGCTCGATGCTGAAATGTATTCTGCTTCACATGTGGATAGTGCAACTGCGGTCTGTTTCATGCATTACTGTAACATCGCAAAATTTTTCCCAAATTTTAATACGTAAAAACCCTTATTTTATACAATTGTGCCCAAGTCTTTTTTTTTCAACTCACAATTTATATATATATATATATATATATATATATATATATATAAATGTATATATAATAATAATAATAAACATAAAATAATAATAATAATAATAATAATAATAATAATAATAATAATTAGATTTTTTCTTCTAGTATATTGTCATTTTTTTTTAAAACCAAACTATTAACATGTAAGAGCCCACCCTAAAACCTAAAACCTGAGCCCAGCCCACTAGCCCTATACCCGGCCCATCTGAGTAAAAAAAAAAGGCCCAATTGACCTTTGTGTTCTCTGCAAAAACTCGACCACCAAACACAACCTTTGACCACCCAAAAGTTTGATTTTGACCGCGAAATCTAGCTTATTATGGAAACCATTATCAAATTAAAGGGCACAGATCTGATTGACAGTTAGAGACGCTTCAAACCCATTAATTATTACGCGTAACAGCGCGGCAATTTACCATAATTGAACGAATTTTGACCAAGCTTTGGTCAAAGACTAAAAACTTTCCTCTAATTGATTTATGTATAATTTAAACCTTTCCGGACAATGTAACGCGGCCTAGCAAGCACCACACATACACAATTCATTCTAATCCTACTTCACCTTCTCAAATCAAGGCTTGTTGAATTTTCTTTGACCCATCCAATCGAATCGTGCATACACTTGTAAGTTGAATTTTTTTGTGTGCCTATGTTGTAGTTTGTTAGGCCGAACAAAAGCCCCTTATTAGACTCGATTATCGTTTGATTGTAGGGTCGATTAAAAAGCTAGGGTTCTAGGATATTATTGGGGAAGATGATAACTGTTTGCGTATGTATAAAAACATTTCAGATACAAATCTAAGCAACCATCTTATCTAGATCAGATGGTTATGTTGTCTGTTATTCAATCAAGCCGCTTGGGTTCGAATTTGGGCACAAGCATTCTTTTTATTTCTTATAATTATGGTTTATTTCAAGAAGCATATACATATAATTGAAACCAAAAGATTGTGTTCTCAGGGTCCAGACCAGTTGGTCTGGGCTTGTGATCTAAAACACACGAACCGGCCAAGGGCCCGGGTTCGAACCATGGCATCAACAATATTTTTTTATTAAACATATATATATATATATATATTCCTTTATATTTTTAAAAATCCATTTTAAAATACTAAAACTCTTTTAAAAATTCTACAAAAATTATTTTGTGTTAATCTAGTGAAAAAGTTTAACATACAATTTTTAGCTTTCAAAAATTTATTTATTTAATATATATAATAAATAATCCAAGTTTATTCTATTTTATTTATAAAATTCTATAAAAATATCAAAACAATTTTATAAATTTCCACAAAAATTATTCAGAGTTTTTATAACAATAAACTTTTCTGAAATGATTTTTATTTCTGAAAAATCATTTATTTAATATTTTTAATCAATTTTTGTTAGTTTTAATCATTAATAAATCATAATAAATTCATTTTTTAATATTTTTGCACCAAAATTTTATATAAATTGTTTCTGATTATTTGGAATGGAAATATAATTTTTAATCTAATAATTCTTTAATTTTAGTATTTTTAAATATTAAAGTTAAATTTTGACAATTTGAAATAAATAGATTTAATATTCTATTTTTAAGAAAACAATTTTATAAAAATTATTTTTATACTCTAAGCTCATTATTGTGACCATCTTTGATTCAAATTTTATAAAAAGACTTTTGTTTATTTTTTTTTCTCAATTATCAAACATTTTAATTATTAATCAAACGAGCACTTATCCCCAATTCAAAGCCCTAGAATATATATTTGTAGACTAGAAATACTTAGACATATTTGTTACCTTAATTGTAGGGTAATACTTGGCATTGTTGGACAACACAATATTCTATTTTTCACAAGATATAACATTTTGCTAAGGTGAGTTTTACATAGCCCCTTTTTTATTTATCACCATTTTTGGGGTGAAACATGTTACAACATCATTTATGCAATTCAATCATCAATGTGTCTGTGTGTTTTTCTATGTTGCATTATGTCTTGAACATGACTAGGGTAAGCACAATTCTAGCATAATCATTAACATTGATCAGCCGACGGTATACATTGATAGATCTATTGGACTGACAATCCCACCCGGATACGTGCCTCCTACAAAGGTAGCGTGGGTGTTTGTTACTGCAATATAAACGAGTGAACCATGAGCGTATGGGATGTACCACAATACAACAGTCACAAGGGTTGATTATGCACTCGATTTACTTCTAGTATGTTTTAACATATGGACTAGATTTGCCATGACACATGAATTGCACAACAATTTTATTCGATTATCAAAACCTATGTAATTCTCACCAACTTTTGTTGACCCAAAAATATTTTCAAAATTAACATGTTTCAGGTAACAATGAAGCTGAGGCTTGAGTTTGCATGAGGATTTAACACGAAGTTTTTATTTGAAGCTATTTGAAGTTGTTGCATTACTTGATATCATGTATTTGAATTCCTAGACATTATTTCATTTGAATATTTATGTTATGAATAAATTGTTTAAAATTAAATTTATACCGTGTGCTACTGAAACAATCATCAATACGTGACATCCCGATGTTTACGCCATCGGTTGGGGTGTTACAGATTGGTATCAGAGCCATGGTTATAGGGAATTAGGTTATTAGAAAAATAATCTAGTCTATAACCATAGGATTATAACCAGTATTTGCTCCTTTTACTTGCTATTCTCTATCTCCCTCCTACTTCTTATCCCTACTTTCATCCTTACAAGAAGGTTGCTCTCCATCACTGAATCTACTCTTAGACTAATAGGACAAATTCCTCAGGTTTAACCTGAACCACCTTGAGATCTCGTCAAAGTTCTAGATTTTAATAACGAACACGTGCAATCTGGAAGGGTGAACGCCTGTATTCTGAGTCTTCTATCTAGGCTGGCATTGCGCATATATCCCAATCAGACGAGGGACCCGGATGCCTACCTGGGAATTCTCGGGATGAGTGTTCACTTATAGGCTAAAGCATGTCTTCACTATGTTACTAGAATCTAGAATCTTTGATAAGTCAACGTTTTCGTCTATTCGTTTTAATAAATGGATAAATGATTACATTCCTTATATTACCTCATTCATGTCTAATTGAACCTTCATTGTGTCCCTTACAGATCATGTCTCCACGTCGCAGCACTCGCAATAACAATGGTGGTAATCATGAGGAAGGAAATAGCAACAATAACAACCACGACGCTAACCACAACAACAACAATAACAAAAACAACAATGGTGTTAATGCCCAATTGGCTGCGATCATTTCTCAACAAATGGCACAACAGATCGCGCCTCTGGTTCCTAACTTACTGGCTCAAGTCATCCAGATGAACGGAAATGGTAATGGAAACGGAAATGGCAACGGAAACGGTAATGGAAACCACAATGGAAACGGGAATGGTCTCCCAACTTGCACTCTTAAACACTTTAATACCTGTAATCCCCCTAAATTCAGTGGAGATGAAGGAGCTACGGGTCTTCTGCAATGGTTTGAGGGTATTGAGAATACCTTCAATAACAGTGAGTGTCCCGATAACTTAAAGGTCCGTTATGCCAGGAGTGTTCTTCACAAACGAGCACTCACTTGGTGGAATGAGGAAAAGCGCACCCGTGGAGCTGAAGCTGCACTGGCCTTAACTAGGGATCAAGCTAAAGACATTATGAAGGCAGAGGTCTGCCCTCGTAATGAAATCAAGAAGCTGGAAGATGAGTTTCATGATCTTGCTCAAGATAGTGGAGAAAACCTTGCCTACAACACTCGTTTTCACGAACTTAGTCTACTGCTACCACACAAGGTCACCCCCTTGCCTATTGCGATCAAAAAATACATTGGTGGCTTACCGATGCAGATTCAAGACACGGTGTGGGGAAGGAACCCTGCTACTCTGGAGGAAGCAAAGCGTTTGGCGGCCACCCTAACAGATAACCATGTGAAGGCAGGAACCCTGACCCGGATATGGGAAAAGAAAACTGTTGCAAAGGATACTCCCCAACCTGCCGTTGAAATTAAAACTGAGGCCTCAACCAATGGGAGGCGCAAGGTCAGGAATTTTGCAATAGACGCCACTGTCCCACCCAACAAGAAACAATACAACGGGAACCAACCTAAATGTGACACCTGCCTGTATCACCACCCGACCCAAGTGCCCTGCCGTCAGTGTACCAATTGTCAAAGGTATGGACATCTTGCGGATGCTTGTCGAATTCCTGCTACAAACGCCCTTGCTGCTCCAAATAATCCTGCTAGGGACCCTCCAGCTACTTAACAGCAAGCCGCACCATTTGAATGATGCTACTTTTTAATTCTATGTATTGACGTTTTTTATTCAAGTAATAAATTCTAGTATTATCATAACACTTGGATACATGCTTGTTGAATGTGAACTAATTGCTATATACTCACTTACTTGTACAACAGTTAGTTGACTACCAAACAACCTACTCAACGATTGGTAGAGGTCATCATGTCTTTCCAACAGTCGGGAGAGGCCCTACAACCTGCTCAACGACTGGTGGAGGCTATCGAACCTGCTCAACAATCGGTAGAGTCATAGAAGGACGCAAAACCCTAATGTAAGGTAAATTGGTGATTGCGGTCCGGAACGTAATCATGAATTTACAGGTACGTTAAGGTAGTGTGAAATTTTATCAAGGTTTTCGGTAGTTGACCAATTATAAACTTTAGTTACCCGGTAGTTCACTTAGTCTTTCAATAGTCCATCAACTCATTCCTTTAGGACTCCTAAAATTTAAAATTCTTATTCTCCTTACGATTTCAGACAAACCTAAAGCTCACGCATACCCGACCTCTTATCCAAATTATTCGACACCACCATTCTATAAAAGAACTTCCAGACTACACTTGTCCTAATTTCTACCCAATCACCTTCAACCCTGTGTTTTCAATAAACTTCGGGGCGAAGTTTCCAAAAGTAGGGGAGACTGTAACATCGCAAAATTTTCCCCAAATTTTAATACGTAAAAACCCTTATTTTATACAAATGTGCCCAAGTCTTGTTTTTTCCAACTCACAACTTATATATATATATATATATATATATATATATATATGTATGTATATATAATAATAATAATAATAAACATAAAAAAATAATAATAATAATAATTAGATTTTTTCTTCTAGTATATTGTCATTTTTTTTTAAAACCAAACTATTAACATGTAAGAGCCCACCCTAAAACCTAAAACCTGAGCCCAACCCACTAGCCATACCCGGCCCATTTGAGTAAAAAAAAGCCCAATTGACCTTTGTGTTCTCTGCAAAAACTCGACCACCAAACACAACCTTTGACCACCCAAAAGTTTGATTTTGACCGCGAAATCTAGCTTATTATGGAAACCATTATCAAATTAAAGGGCACAGATCTGATTGACAGTTAGAGACGCTTCAAACCCATTAATTATTACGCGTAACAGCGCGGCAATTTACCATAATTGAACGAATTTTGACCAAGCTTTGGTCAAAGACTAAAAACTTTCCTCTAATAGATTTATGTATAATTTAAACATTTCTGGACAATGTAACGCGGCCGAGCAAGCACCACACATACACAATTCATTCTAATCCTACTTCACCTTCTCAAATCAAGGCTTGTTGAATTTTCTTTGACCCATCCAATCGAATCGTGCATACACTTGTAAGTTGATTTTTTTTGTGTGCCTATGTTGTAGTTTGTTAGGCCGAACAAAAGCCCCTTATCAGACTCGATTATCGTTTGATTGTAGGGTCGATTAAAAAGCTAGGGTTCTAGGATATTATTGGGGAAGATGATAAATGTTTGCGTATGTATAAAAACATTTCAGATACAAATCTAAGCAACCATCTGATCTAGATCAGATGGTTATGTTGTCTGTTATTCAATCAAGTCGCTTGGGTTCGAATCTGGGCATAAGCATTCTTTTTATTTCTTATAATTATGGTTTATTTCAAAAAGCATATATATATAATTGAAACCAAAAGATTGTGTTCTCGGGGTCAAGACCAGTTGGTCTGGGCTTGTGATCTAAAACACACGAACCGGCCAAGGGCCCGGGTTCGAACCACGACATCAACAATATTTTTTTTATTAAACATATATATATATATATATATATATATATTCCTTTATATTTTTAAAAATCCATTTTAAAATACTAAAACTCTTTTACAAATTCTACAAAAATTATTTTGTGTTAATCTAGTGAAAAAGTTTAACATACAATTTTTAGCTTTCAAAAATTTATTTATTTAATATATATAATAAATAATCCAAGTTTATTCTATTTTATTTATAAAATTCTATAAAAATATCAAAACAATTTTATAAATTTCCACAAAAATTATTCTGAGTTCTTATAACAATAAACTTTTCTGAAATGATTTTTATTTCTAAAAAATCATTTATTTAATATTTTTAATCAATTTTTGTTAGTTTTAATCATAAATAAATCATAATATATTCATTTTTTAATATTTCTGCACCAAAATTTTTATATAAATTGTTTCTGATTATTTGGAACAGAAATATAAATTTTAATCTAATAATTCTTTAATTTTAGTATTTTTAAATATTAAAGTTAAATTTTGACAATTTGAAATAAATAGATTTAATATTCTATTTTTAAGAAAACAATTTTATAAAAATTATTTTTATACTCTAAACTCATTATTGTGACCATCTTTGATTCAAATTTTATAAAAAGACTTTTGTTTATTTTTTTTTTCTCAATTATCAAACATTTTAATTATTAATCAAACGAGCACTTATCCCCAATTCAAAGCCCTAGAATATATATTTGTAGACTAGAAATACTTAGACATATTTGTTACCTTAATTATAGGGTAATACTTGGCATTGTTGGACAACACAATATTCTATTTTTCACAAGATATAACATTTTGCTAATGTGAGTTTTACATAGCCCCTTTTTTATTTATCACCATTTTTGGGGTGAAACATGTTACAACATCATTTATGCAATTCAATCATCAATGTGTCTATGTGTTTTTCTATGTTGCATTATATCTTGAACATGACTAGGGTAAACACAATTCTAGCATAATCATTAACATTGATCAGCCGACGGTATACATTGATAGATCTATTGGACTGACAATCCCACCCGAATACGTGCCTCCTACAAAGGTAGCGTGGGTGTTTGTTACTGCAATATAAACGAGTGAACCATGAGCGTATGGGATGTACCACAATACAACAGTCACAAGGGTTGATTATGCACTCAATTTACTTCTAGTATGTTTTCACATATGGACTAGATTTTGCCATGACACATGAATTGCACAACAATTTTATTCGATTATCTCAACCTATGTAATTCTCACCAACTTTTGTTGACCCAAAAATATTTTCAAAATTAACATGTTTCAGGTAACAATGAAGTTGAGGCTTGAGTTTGCATGAGGATTTAACATGAAGTTTTTATTTGAAGCTATTTGAAGTTGTTGCATTACTTGATATCATGTATTTGAATTCCTAGACATTATTTCATTTGAATATTTATGTTATGAATAAATTATTTAAAATTCAATTTATACCATGTGCTACTGAAACAATCATCAATACGTGACATCCCGATGTTTCCGCCATCGGTTGGGGTGTTACAATTGCCAGGTCACGAACCTGCTCCCCATAAACTGACATCCAACCATTGTGGATTTGCTGTCTTTGTCACAGCCGCCCCAATCTGCATCACTAAAAGCGATTAGGTCAAAATTATCATCATGAGGGTACCAAAGTCCTTTCGATGGACAACCCTTCAGATATCGAAGGATACGCTTGACAGCTGCAAGATGACTTTGTTTCGGCTTCGACTGATATCGCGCACAAAGACATGTTGCAAACATTATATCTGGTCTAGACGCGGTGAGATACCTCAAAGATCCGACGATTGCTCTGTATGTAAATGGATCAGTCAGCTCCCCCTTAGCGTCAACTCCAATCCCGTGATTAGGTTGTATCGGGGTATCCATCGGCTTCGAATCGTCCATCTGGAATCGGCTCAAGACTTCATAAACGTATTTGGTTTGGTGAATAAAGATCCCCGTTGGTCTTTGTTCCACCTGCAAGCCTAGGAAAAACTGCATTTCTCCCATTGCGCTCATTTCGAACTTTTCCTGCATAACTTTTTCAAATTCCCTGCACAGAAGTTCGTTAGTAGACCCGAAAATAATATCATCAACATAAATTTGCACAAGAAGCAAATCATCTCCTGCTCGTTTCGTGAACAGTGTGCAGTCTACCAATCCGCGTTTGAATCCTTTCGAGAGAATGTTGATGCATTTGCGACTAAGGATTGGATATGATATTATTAACATATGTTATGGGTAGCCGAAGGTGTAAGGATATGGGCGAAGGTAAAGATAAACGGGCGAAGGTAGAAAGGAACTGGACGAATGAAGTTTTGGCATGGACTGAAGACCACATTCGACCACTGCAAGTGGGCGAATGTGGAAATTCTCACATTCGACCTATAGAAAGGGGCGAATGTGCAGACACTATATATAGGTTTTGAGTTTTTGATTATGTAAGAAAGTTATCATTTGTGTCCAGGTTCTGTGCAGGTTTAGTAGTGTTTTGAGAAAGTGTCTTTGTGATTCTAGATTAACATAAACGTTGTAATTGCTTATTAATTGAAAGTTAATCTATGAAAATGAAGTTGAAAATGATCTTGATTGTGTCGTGATTAGCATCTTATCAATTTGTTCAGATCTAGGGATTCCGCACCTAGATTTGTGACTTGTATGATCATAATATCCTGTTTTAGATAAATTTCAACGCTAACAAAGTGGTATCAGAGCATAGAGAATCATACAACAACAAGTTTGATAAGATCAGAGTTGATTTGGACATGTTTTAGATCAATTATCATCTGTTTTTACAAAAACTTTTATAAAACATAGTTTTTGATCGATTTAAAGGTGATTTTGTGGTTAAATTCAATTTTCCAAGACTTAAAGTTGTTCCAAATCAAATCCGAAACATAACCTGATCAAGATCATTGAATTCCATGAACTTTTGAAAATCTCAGATCAAAATAACCGTTTTTCAAACAATAACCGTTTTTCAAAAGTGAAATCTGCTGATATGGGGCGAACCTGGAACCTGGACTGAGTTTGTGGGCGAACCTGACTGAAAAAGGGGCGAACCTGAGAGTTTGAGTGGACGAATCTGAAATTCTTGTTGAAAAGTTTCACATTCGGGTTGAAAAATCCACATTCGACCGTTTTCATTCCGGGCGAAAGTGGAAAGTGTGATTGTGTGAGTTACATTCTGGTCAGTTTCACATTCGGGTATCACTATTTGGACGAAGGTGAAAGAGAAGGGACGAGAGTGTGACATAATTGGACGAACCTAGAAAATTTGGACGAAAGTACAAATTTTCGGGCGAACGTAGGATTTTTTTTGCTGAAAATTTTTCTAAGTGTTGTGTTTTTCAGATTTTGATTATGTGGCGTTTTCAAACTACTTCGGGATCAGCACCAACACAACCACAACAGCAGACAATGGACCCATGGACTGTTGCAGCTCAAAAGACGAACACGCAGTCCTCACAACCACTGAACTACATGACAACATCGAGCACGATGCCTCAGAATGTAGCACATCCGGCATTACAATCAGATTATTGGGGAGTAGCTGCAGCGGCGGTAAATACTCAAACCACTAACGCTATCTCTACCTTGATTAAGGATTTGTCTACAGGTAGTGGAACTCAGCCACCTAAGCTCATGGATATGCAAGAGTACAACCAGTGGCACACCATGTTCAAGATCCATCTGGAGGGCATGGGAGTTGAAGGAGCTGAGGCATGGAGCATGATAGTCAAAGGATATACAGCACCGATTCTGGAGAATACCGGTGAGTTGATTCCTCTGGAGAGCTTGGCAGAGGATGAAAAGAAGAAATACGTGGTGGAGAAGAAGGCGTTCTCTCAACTGACACAGGCGATCACAAGTGACCTGTTGCATCAGTTTGGGACATGTACAACGTCGAAGCAGCTTTGGGATAAGCTGAAGAGGAAGCATGATGGAAATGAAAAGACCAGGAGTTTGAGAATGGAGGAGTTGGTTAAGGAGTTTGATAATTTTTCGTTTATTAATAATGAAACTTTGAAAGAACTAACACCAAGATATATGCATTTATTGTCTGAATTGTCTAGCTATGGTGTACAGATTCCCATGACCAAGCAGGTTGATAAGTTTGCAGATGCTTTGCCACCACAGTGGGATCAGCATGTGGAGGTACTTAGAGAGAAGGATGCTTATCAATTCTGGACCATTTCAGAGTTTATTGAGAAGTTGGAGAACAAAGAGCTGGAGGATAGGAGGAAAGCTAGAAGGTCGCAGATTCCTCAGAATCCGAGTTTGTATTTCGGAGGTACTTCAGTTTCAGCTGGAAACTCGAGCTCTGGAAATGTTGCACCACATGTTGCATGCATTTCTAATGTCATGGATTCATCAAAACCAACCACCAACTACACACCACCACAATACAATTCTTACACACAACAATCATCATACACACCACCACAATATACTTCCTACATTTCACCAGTCTCTCCTATGCAACAAGCTAGTTTTTACACCGCTAACCAAACACAACAACCATCAAACCAAATTACTCAACATAAACAACCGGTGGTTTTGGATACATCCAACTTAGGAAACGTGACTGTGGAGGTTGCTCAGCAACACATTGCATTAGTCTCTGCTATGGTTTCTTCCTACAATGGATTGGTTGCTAGTCAGATTGGGAACAACAACTTGACCAACGAAGACTACGCACAGATCGATAAAGAAGAAATGGAACTCATAGACATTCAATGGGCTTTTGCGAGTATAATGAGGAGAGCAACAGAGTTCATAGAGAAAACTGGAAGGACTGACTTGGCAACTTCTCCCAACACGACCTATGGTTTCAATAAGGAGAAGGTTACATGCTTTAATTGTGGAGAGAAAGGACACTTCAAACGGGAATGCACCCAGCCACCTAAACAAGGTAACCGAAATCCCTTCAATGCAAATTACCAGAACCGTCAACAAAACCAAGTTTCTTACCAAAACAACAACAACTACCAAAACCGAAACTTTAACAACCAAAACAGACAACCAAACACTCAAAACCAAATTCAAAACCAATCTCCTAATCACCCAAACCGAACAGTTGTACCAATCACAACACCTACTGAGACTCAACAGAATGCGGGTCAAAACCAAGCTTTGGTTACTCAGCAGGATGAGAGGTTTGACTGGTCGGGTATGCAAATAGGGGTTGAAGAAATAACTACTGGTGGGAATGTGGCTTGTGTTGCCTATCAGGTTGATTTGGAAGAATCAGTGGTAGTTGATGAGAAGAAAGAAACTGAGGAGAGTGAGAGTGATGATTCTGAGACAGAGATGGAAGTGGAGAGTGAACCTGTTGAGGTTAAGGCTGAGGAGAAGAGATCTGGGATGGTGATTGATTCAGTCTCTGATGTTCCCGAGGAGTGTAAATCAGTATATTCAGATAGTGAGAGCGAATCAGACACAGAGGGAAGTGTTGATTCTTTGGATGATGATATTGACCAGTTGCTGGCAGAAGCTGATTTCTTGATGACGAGGAAGTCGTGCATAGCTGATGATGCTTTCACCAAGATCGACTACTCAAAGTTTTTCACTGGGAAGGAAGCTCATTTTGCTTTGATGGCCATGACCGAACCGCCAAAAGCTGTAAGTTCTGAATCTAGCACTGATGTCATGAGTGATAAATACTGTGGGACTTGTGATAGGTTGACAGAGGAGAATAAACAACTCCGAATTTCACGTGATAGTGCTATTCAAAACTGTCAATCTACTCGCAAAGAGTTAAATGCTTTTAACAAAGTGTTAGATGGCTATAAAAAGGACATTTCTGACTTGAAAACTACTTTGTCATTAAAACAATTGGCCATAAATAACTACATTAATGAAATTGAAAACACCAAGTTAGAAATGGCTGCCATTAAATGCTTTGCTGAAAAGGTTAACAAGAAGTTAGAAAGCTATAAGAATGTTGCTTATGTCGTGGATCATATAATTGATGATAACACCACCAATTATAAGTCTGTACCATCTCCGGTTCTTTTTGAGAACCATAACTATCATCAAGTTATACCGGAGAGTTCGGTGAAATCGGACTCATCATCAGATATGGAATCTAATACCTCGAGTATTGGTGAACCATATCCTGAAGATGTGAGACCGATTTTGGGCTTGAATAATGAGGGTGTTTATGCTGAGAGTGATAGTTCAGAATCAGATAATGATGATACTGGTAGTGATGAATCTGATAATGAATGTGAGATTCCAAAAGAAAATCACATCATTACTACCGAACCAGTATCACCATCTGATCATATTCATCCAATGGCAAAAGCTATTCATGACAAGAAATCGAAAAAGCTTGATGTTAAGAAAAAGAATGATGTTAAGAATGTTGTTAAGAATGAGGTCAAAAAGAATGTTGAAAAGAATGAGCTGAATGAAATCAGTGACAAACCTGTAAAGGTATTTTATCGGATGGAAGGATCCGATAAAATCATTGCTGATGAGGAATTTCCGATTAAAAATGTTAACTATTCTAAACTTGATAAAATCTGGCAAGAAAGCACAATTTGGTTTCCAAAACATGAAAGAACCAATGAAATTCCACCAGAAATCTTAAAGAAACTTTTTTCAGAAACTCCTCAAGAGCCAAAAATACATGTCACTGAGTTCATTCGACCTGATGATAAAGCAAATGGTTTTCATGAACCTTCTTACTCGAAAGGACCACTTCCTGAGAGTTTAAGAAATCAACAATATAATGATCAATTTCCTGTAAGATCATTTGCTTCACCGAATGCTCATTATGTGTTTGAGGAATATAGAAAGTGCTTTAAATGTGGAGAACGCGGGCATTTACTTGCTCAGTGTCCATATGTAAGGCACAAGAGACATGAAGTTGAGGTTAAGAATTCCATCAAAAAGCCGATTGATCATTATATTCCACCGCATAGACGGACTGTTCCTCAACAACAACATTTTCAAAATCAAAACAATTTTCAAATGAGGAACAACCGTCCATTTCATTATGATCGGAGGAATCGGATTGCAATGGAACAATCTTGGAGAAAACCAGTGGTGAACACAACAGCTGATAGACAAAAGGTTCCACAAAAACCAATTGTCAAGTCAAATGTTGGACCTAAGTCTGTTCATTCAGATAAGGTTGCTAAGAAAGTTACTTTCAGTAACAATGTTCAGAAACCTATTGAGAAACCAAAATCTCAAATCCGTATTCTCAAAAGGTCTGAACAATCTTGGACACCTAATGGTTCTCCAGGAGCCTCTACATCAAAGGTGAGTGATAAGAATGAATCTGTTTTGAAAAATCAGAAAACGATTGATTCAAAACGAAAGTTGTTGATAAAGTCATTGAGAATGATTCTTTGAAAGCCAAAGTTCAAAGGCCCAAGACTCAGGCTTGGGTCCCCCGAAAGAACTAATTGTCTACTTTTTGTGTGCAGGGAGCTTCAGTTGGCCCTATTAGCAGTCTCTGGATTGTTGATAGTGGAGCTTCAGGCCACATGACGGGGGATTTGGCGTTGCTGTTTGATGTGAAGAATATAAATGGTGGATATGTTGCGTTCGCGGGCAATAAAGGAGGTTATATAACGATGGAAGGAAGTGTGAGTAACGGGATTGTGACTTTCGAGCGGATATCTTATGTCAAACAGATAGACTATAATCTGTTGAGCGTCAGTCAAATATGCGACAAACAATTTTCTGTGCATTTTGATGACAAATCCTGCTACATCCTCAAACCGGGCTTCAAGATTCCAAAGGAGTGGGTTATGTTGATGGCACCTCGAGTCAACAATCTTTACATTCTTGATATGTCTAAGGCAATGACACCACAGGGACAGATAACATGCTTTCTTTCCAAGGCGACCGAAAAAGAATCAATAATGTGGCACCGCAGGATGGGGCACATTCATTTGAGAAAGATGAATCAGTTAGTGAGAAATGGACTTGTCGATGGAGTAAACGTGAAACATTTCCATCTGAACGACAAGTGTGTGAGCTGCATGAAAGGAAAACAACACAGACAATCCCATAAATTGAAGAAGGTTAACTCTGTTGAGATGCCGCTGGAGCGATTGCACATGGACCTTTTTGGACCGGTCAAGCGCAAAAGTCATCTTGGAGAGCTTTATTGTTTAGTCGTCACAGATGACTATTCACGATTCTCATGGGTGATGTGTTTGAAGAACAAAAGCGACACCTTTACAAACTTACAAGTTCTGTTCACTCGGCTGGAGAATATCTACAACTTGAAGATCAAAAGGATCAGGAGTGACAACGGGACGGAGTTTAAAAATGCAAAGATGGATGAACTTTGTGAAAGCAAAGGAATTCATCATGAATATTCAGCTCCGTATACCCCGCAACAGAACGGTGTTGCTGAAAGAAAGAATAGGACTCTGATTGAGGCTGCAAGAACAATGCTCGCTGACTCAAATCTTCCAGTAATGTTCTGGAACGAGGCGATTTATGCAGCAAACTATACATTAAATCGGGTTATGACAGTGAAGAAGTTTGGAAAAACATCTTATGAGCTGTTACACCGACGAAAGCCCAATTTAGAGTATCTAGAACCATTTGGGGCGCCATGTACGATGTTGAATCCAAGCGAAAAGTTTAGTCCTAAAGCTGAAGAGGGATATTTTGTTGGATATGCAACCCCGCTCAAACGGGTATTCAACAAGAGAACTCGTCAAGTGGAGGATTGGGCTAATGTGGAAGTTCAACGTTACACACAAAATCTGCAAGGCACGGGCCCTGATTGGATGTTTGATTACAAAGATTTCTTTGAGTCATTCAATCTAGATAGCCTGGTTAAAGAAGCTGTGATCAGATTACTTTACGAATGTGAAAACGCGGCAACTTCACCGTTGATGCGTCCAATTACCGTAAACCCCCCACCAGCTTCTAGTGATACCAGTGTTCCTACTCAAGAAGAAGAGTTGTTTCAAGAAGCTTCAACTTCATTAGACACTTCAGAATCTGAAGATGAACAATTTGAAGAAGCCGTTCTTGAAAATGCAGAAGATTTAGAAGAGCAAACTGTGAACCCAGCTCCAAATCCAGATGTTGCTTCATCATCTAACACGGGTAATGATCAGGATGTTACAGAGAACTTGACTGCTCAGACGGGAGTGATTGTACCTGTTAATCCGGAATCTCGGATTCATCGTATTCACCCGCTGGAGCAAGTGATCGGAGATCCTGGTAGTGGAGTGATGACCAGAGGGCAGCTTAAAAGCGTTAATACGCCAGAGAGTTTTGGTGCTTTAGCATTGTATGCCAAAATTCAGAAATCTGGTGACCAAAATGATTGGTCGTTTGCATGTTACGTGTCCCAAGTAGAGCCAAGGACATACAAAGACGCTTTGCAAGAAGATGCCTGGGTTGAGGCAATGCAGGAAGAGTTATTGCAATTCCAGAAATTGGGAGTCTGGACGCTCACAGATTTGCCGCAGGGACGAAAGAAAATTGGCACTAAGTGGGTGTTTAAGTGCAAGAAAGATGATCGTGGGGTTATTGTAAGGAACAAAGCCAGATTGGGTGTGCAGGGTTTCCATCAGATTGAAGGAATTGACTACAACGAAATCTATGCACCAGTAGCACGAATGGAAGCTATTCGGATGTTCCTTGCGTTTGCTTCGTATAAGAAATTCAAAGTCTATCAAATGGACGTCAAGAGCGCATTTCTGTATGGTAAAGTCAAGGAGGAGGTTTATGTCGGGCAACCACCGGGCTTTGAGGACCCAATCCACCGGGACAAGGTCTACGTGCTGAACAAAGCTTTATACGGTTTGCACCAGGCTCCAAGACAGTGGTACGAGGAGCTAAGCACATACCTCATCTCCAAAGGATTCAAGCGTGGCCTCGTCGATTGTACCCTCTTTACGAAGAAAACGGGAGATGACTTGCTTCTAGTACAGATTTACGTTGATGATATTATATTTGGTTCAACTAACGAACTCTTGTGCAGGGAATTTGAAACTGTTATGCAGGAGAAGTTCGAAATGAGCGCTATGGGAGAAATGCAGTTTTTCCTCGGCTTACAGGTGGATCAAAGACCCGACGGGATCTTCATTCACCAGACGAAATATGTTGCCGACATCTTGAGCCGATTCCAGATGGAGGACTCTAAGCCGATGGATACCCCGATACAACCCAATCACGGGATTGGAGTCGACGCTAAGGGGGAGCTGACAGATCCATTTACATACAGAGCAATCATCGGATCTCTGATGTATTTGACAGCGTCTCGACCAGATATTATGTATGCAACGTGTCTCTGTGCGCGTTACCAATCGAAGCCGAAACAAAGTCATCTGACGGCGGTCAAGCGTATCCTTCGATATCTGAAGGGTTGTCCATCAAAAGGACTTTGGTACCCTAATGATGATGATTTTGATTTTATTGCTTTTAGTGATGCAGATTGGGGCGGCTGTGACAAAGACAGCAAATCAACAACAGCCGGTTGCCAGTTTTTAGGGAGCAGGTTAATTACCTGGCAATGCAAGAAACAGACTTCCGTCGCACTGTCTACATGTGAAGCCGAGTACATTTCAGCCTCGAGTTGCTGTTCGCAAGTGCTCTGGATCCAACAACAGATGGTCGATTACGGTTTGCAGTTTCTTAAAACCCCTATACACTGTGACAACGAAGCCGCAATTGCTTTAACTAAAAATACTGAAAATCATTCTAAAGCTAAACATATCCGGATTAAATATCATTTTATCCGTGATTGTTATGCTAAAGAATTGATTGACATGGTCAAAATCCATACTGACTACCAACGTGCAGATTTGTTTACTAAAGCTTTTGACAGATCCCGCTTTGAATATCTTTTGAAAGTAAACAATATAAAGGAAAAACAGGACTAATCGGCTCCTCGGTTTATCATTTTTTAGTTTTTAGTTTTAGTTTTAAAATTTTGCTAATTGGGAATTTCTCTTTGCTAATTGGGAATTTCTCTTTACTATCATAATCCTCAAAGAAGTTGATGCTTTCGAGGGGGTTGTTTAATCTTCAAAGAAGTTGATGCTTTCAAGTGGATTGTTTCTTTCATATTTTGTTTTGTTTTGTTTTTCAGAAAAATTAAAAACCCAAAAATATGTTCTTTATTTTAGGGGGAGTCATTTTATCAGAAAAACCAAAAACATTGAAAAATTTTCAAAATACCTAAAAATTAGAAAAACCCAAAATGATTTCCTGGATAAAAAGAGGAAATGATAGTACATCAGTGGGGATCTGACACAGGCTAAAGAATTGCATAGTTTAATGAGACGTATGTTGATTACGTGTGATATGTTGATAGGCTTCGTAGACTTATTATTGCGTGCATTAGTGATACAAACATAACAAACTACGCGTTTGTGGATGAACACCTCATGGGCATATGGTCTTAGTACCGTAATTTCGTTTGATAGGGTGTTTGTACAAAACTCGGAGGTTTAGGGTCGTTATGTTATTAGTTGTCTGGGGATAGCCTATCTGATCTTCTGCTGTAAGTCATTACGGACCTAGATCAGACAGGATGTCTTTATAAAAGAGCTTTATGCCAAAACCTAAAGTTACCGAATTGAGGAACTTTCCATGTTATATGATGATCAAAGATTATCTATAATATCGTATTGATCATTGATGCAAATCATGATTAATATCAGTCCTCAACCTGGTATGGTGCATATGTTACTTTGCTGCATTAATTTGCTGACCTGTATACCTCTATGCATTATATCTTGTACAATTACAGACGACGAAAGCATAATCACGCTTTACAATGAGTCTTTGTGCAGATTACTTCTTGATACGGGAGTATGTCGTGTGTGTGGGAACCACAATGTGTTAGTCTAATACATCTAATTCGTATCATTTTAAAGCATTGCGTAATTGTCTGCATGTGAGCTTATGTGGACAACAATATCAGCAATTGCCGTATCACATATTGTTTCTAATGATAATATTGAACCAGATCAACGCTGTGTTCAGATTTCTCAGAAAACTGATATGATCCTCTTACCGGAAATCACAAAATGTTTACTGCTTTCATTTACTTTGATGCATTTTACTTTGTCGCATTTTACTTTTATTGTCAAAAAGTTACAAAATCCAAAAAGATTTTAGGTGTGTTTTAATATAAATTTCAGAAAATCCAAAAGATTTTGCATTTCTGCTTTATTTTTGATATCCGGGGATGCTTGATGGTCGATTTCTGAGATTTGATAACACCATCTGGTCTTTGTAACATTCAAAATGTGAAAATTTGAGTTTTGGAAGCTTAACGGATTGAAAAATGTTGAACGGGATTCGAATTCGTGATTTGGCGAAATTTTCAGTTTTTCCATTTCACATTCGCCCCTTAATTGGGTCGAATGTGGAAAAAACTATCTCTTTCGACCGTTCTAGTTTTGGGCGAAGGTGGTTCTTTTTACTTCCGGGTGAAATTTTCACTCTCGGGTACCAATTTCACCTTCATGTCTTTCATTAGGGGCGAAGGTGGAACATTTATCACATTCGTGCCATTAAAACGGGCGAATGTGATTATTATCTACATTCGTCCATCCTGACCGGTCGAAGGTGGCCTCCTATATAACTACATGTCACTTTCGATTCCTCATTCTGAAAATTTTTTCAAACTTTCTCTCATAACCAGACCTTGTTGATCTTATTTTCTGTGATTGTGCATTTGTTTCTACATCTATTCCTGATCAGTTTAAGCCTAATTTTGCAGGTATTGGACAGGTTTTCAACCCTTAATCGTCGGGTTTTATACACGGCCTAGGGTTTTCAATCTAGAAATTTTTGACGTTTATTGATCAATGATTTTGTTTGCCGATCATTATACATAGGTTTTAGGGGGAGAGTGTGAAAGGAATTAGGTTTATAACGTGTTTAGATGACAGATTTGATTGAATGAACACGACGAACCCTAATTCCAATTGAAAACCCATGTAAAATGATGTGTTGATAAAATTGGTTATTAACAAGTGTTAGTCGGACATATTAGTACACATCAGAATCAATATTACGGATTAAAATCAACAATGGCAACTTTTTAAATTTTGGGGGTAAAACAGATTTTACCTTCGGTTCTTAAACCGGGCGAAGGTGACAATCTTTGGGCGAATGAAAACAAAAACGGACGAATGTGACTTTTATCAAGATCTTTTTCACTTTCGTCCATACAATTTCACATTCGACCACAGATTTCCACATTCGGCTGTTGTTAAACGGGCGAACGTGAAGATCAGTTTTGACCAAAATTTTTATATTTTTGTCGTTTTTGTGTTTTGACGCGTTTTATTGATTTTTGTGTGCAGATGGCTGAACAACCAGAGAATATTGATGCTCCAGCAGTGAATGTTGAGACTCCTGCAGAGATAGTTGTTCAAGATCCAGTCCCCGCAGCTGAAACATCTACACCGAGCAGTTGGTCTTTCGAAAGATCGCACAACTGCTGCGCGTATTTAGGAGACGTGGAGAAGAACACGGAGTTTACTGGCATCATTGAGTTTCTGAAGAGGAGCAGAATTGTACATGCTCTAGCCACACCTACTATCATTTACAAGGACATTATTGAAGATTTTTACCAGAACGCGAAGTATGATTACTGGAATAATCAAACTATCATCAAGAGCAAGATTCAGGAGATAGATATGTTCTTGACTGAAGCCGACATCCGGGAAGCTTTACAGATTAAATTCGAAGATAGAGAAGATCCCAGGGAGTTGTCGTGGACTGAACAGAAGGCGTGCTTCTTAAGGATGAAATACAAAGGTCCTATCACTGACGGATCGATGTATAAGGGGAAGCTGGGAGTGCAGTACAAGTACTTTGCACATGTTCTGATCCATGTCTTTGGATGTGTTAGTGGTGGCTATGACGTGATGAGGAAGAGTTTGAGCTCATTAATGGTTGCGTTGACACTCAACAAACCATTTAATGTGTCTGGGATGATACTTGACCACATGTTGGAGATGCTGAGGGGTATAAAGTTCAAGAAGTTTATGCTGTATCCAAGGTTTCTAATGATGATTTTTGACCACAAGTATCCAATGCTGAAGAAGGATCCGACAATGATTTTAGGTCAGGATCACATGAATATTAGAACCTTGATGAGGATGAAAGGTTATAAGGGTGTTGCTGACAATGAGAAACCACCCAACAGGAGATTGTTTGGAGCTTTGGTTCGTCCGGATTACACTGATCCAGGCAAGAACAAAGCTAGACATGATGATAGTGACTCAGACAACGACGATCCCTTAGTATATGTTGATTCAAGCACTAAGCGGAAGCGTCAAGTAGTCAATCCTGGAGCCAAAGGGAAGGGCAAAGGAAAGGCTATTGATCAGGGGAGCACAAAGCAACAGGATGTTAGAAAGAAATCAACTGCAAAGAAAGGTTCAAGTTTGGTGGATGAAGAGTCTGTGGATTCTGAGGAGACTGAGGTTGATGAACAGTGGGATTCGGATGACGAGAATGTAAGGACCACCAAACGTAAGGCCACTATGGTTGGTGAGTCTGAATTATTGAATCAGTCGATTGAAGAGTCTGAGAGGAGAAGGAAATCAGTCGAAGATGAAGGTTTGGGAGTTGATTTAGCTGAGCTGAGTGTTGGTGACACTGTAGTTGTGAATTTGCCTAAGAAGTCAAAGAAACAAAAGACGATGGCAAAGAAATCAAGTGTGAAAGAACTGAGAGAGAAGGAATTAGCTCAGTTGTTGAAGGGTAAGAGATTGCCTGATGCTGGAACACCTTCCAAGTTATCTTCGCCAGTTGCTAAGAAGCAGAAGAAAGGAAAGGAGGCAGAGACTTTACCAATCGATCAGTTCAATATCGATATGGATAAAGTGCTCGAGATGTTTAAGAATCCTCAGAAGGAGAAAGCTGTTGAAGTTGAGCCCTCCAGATCAAAGTCAAAGAAAATGACTGTTGATGATGATGTGATGAAACAGGTAAATAAGAAGATGGAGGATATGATGAAAATGCTGATTGCTCAACAAGCTGAAATCACTAAGTTCAAGCAAAATGAGGAGAAGATGCTCCAAATTGTAGTTGCTTCGAAATCGAATCAAGATGAGATAAATGAAAAGATTCAGTTGTTAGAAGCTAAGAATGAGAAGCTTGAGAGGAGATGTGATAGAAACAAGAACAAGATCAAACTGATCAAGGCGGATAACAAAGAGTTGAAGAAGGAAAACAAACGCTTGTGTGGTTTGATTGAAGAGTTATATAGCAGAGCACCCCAATTGAAAGAGGGTGAGGAAGATGAAGAAGAAGATGTACAGAAGGTTGACTATGAGTATTCTGAATCAGAGAAAGAAGATGATGATGATGAAGAGGATGATGAGGGTTCGGATAAAAGTGATGATGACAACAATGATGATGATGATGACAATGATGATGATGATGATGGTGCTGAGGGTACAGGACAGAAGAAAGGTGATGAGTTGAGCAGTGGAAGTGATCATGAAGGAGGAGATGACACTTCTAAGTATAGTTATGAGAAGAGAAAATCACAGAAGAAGAAAGATACTGGAGAATCTAGTTCCAAGAAGAAAGGTGAGAATGTAGATGAAAGTATCTTTTGGAACGAAAAGGTGAGATCTCTTTCGGATGATGCTAAACTGATATACAAGAACATGTTGGAGAAGAGAGAGTGGACCATTGAGTTCACTGGATGCTTCACTGAAATATTCCAGACTGATGATCTGAGATACGAGCTGGAATATGAAGATCCAGATCTAGAAGAAGGGGAACTACCTGCATCTGTGGCGAAAGAAATTTTAGATGGTCTCGCACAGAGGGTAGGTAAGACGTTTGAGGAGTTCATGATGGATGAATCGATTCCTGATATTCCTGAAAAGGATATGGGAAGTCATTCAGATGATGTACAGACTCCAGAGAACAATGAGGTTGAGATTGAAGATATCACTCATGAGGAGTTTCCCCAATATTTCAGAAAAGAAGATGAGAACGAAGTATTTCCTGACTTCACAGAAATACCAAACAAGTCAGCGAAACAAAAAGCAAAGAGAAGAAGCGAAGAGTTTGTTGAGAAAGTGTTTGGAGATGAAAAGAAAGATTCTTTCAACCAGTCTGATGAGTTGAAGAATTATCTGAAGAAGTTGAAGGAGATGGATGAGAACCGACCTAAACCTGAAGCTCAAGGTAATTTCTATCGTTTTCATAATGCCAAGTTCAAAGGCAGAGCTCTTGGGTGGACTTATCTTGGCAGACTGAAGTGCATTGCAGCGAAATGGGAAACCGGAATTCTGTATTTCAACAGATTCTGTGATTTGCTTACTCTACCGTATTGGGCGGTGAGAGATTTATGCAGGTTTCCTATGTCTGGTGCCGAGGTAAATGGATCGCATGTCGGATGGTGTGCAGATAAGTTAGTTTGGGAGAGTCGCACTAGATGGAACAGGTTTAAGCCTCAATATCCCAGAAGAAAACAGCATAGGGATATTGATCCTCAAACCAACATGAAGCGTGTGACTTTGATCTACAAAGCACCAAATGTGATGAGAAAGATACCATTGATGCCAATGCCACAGCATTTCAGTGCTGATTTCATATTCTGGTATTATGATTGGAGGAAGGCAGAAGCAGTGATTGTATTGAGGGATGGAAAGGACAAATACAAGCATGTACATGTATTTGATCCTATGTGGCTGATAAACTGCACATTTGAAGACATCATCATGTTGTTCTTTAATCCGATCTATTATGAACCGAACGACTTTGCTCAGGCGAGGAAGTACACTCAAGTTGTAGGAGTTTGTTTTGCGTATGACATAAACGCTGGAAGCAACTTGGAGGGTAAACTTGGCAAAACTGTGAAGATCGCCAATGTATCAAAGCCTGTGAAGAAAACATTCGAGCCGCCTATGACTGATGAGCAGAAGAAGCAGCTTAGAATCAAGCTGATGAACAGGACGATGGACTATCAGAGAAAACTATCCAATCAATAGTCGAGGGGGAGTTTGTTGATGCATTTGCGACTAAGGATTGGATATGATATTATTAACATATGTTATGGGTAGCCGAAGGTGTAAGGATATGGGCGAAGGTAAAGATAAACGGGCGAAGGTAGAAAGGAACTGGACGAATGAAGTTTTGGCATGGACTGAAGACCACATTCGACCACTGCAAGTGGGCGAATGTGGAAATTCTCACATTCGACCTATAGAAAGGGGCGAATGTGCAGACACTATATATAGGTTTTGAGTTTTTGATTATGTAAGAAAGTTATCATTTGTGTCCAGGTTCTGTGCAGGTTTAGTAGTGTTTTGAGAAAGTGTCTTTGTGATTCTAGATTAACATAAACGTTGTAATTGCTTATTAATTGAAAGTTAATCTATGAAAATGAAGTTGAAAATGATCTTGATTGTGTCGTGATTAGCATCTTATCAATTTGTTCAGATCTAGGGATTCCGCACCTAGATTTGTGACTTGTATGATCATAATATCCTGTTTTAGATAAATTTCAACGCTCACAGAGAAGATACGTGCTCAGCTCCTCATACCATTGTCTCGGAGCTTGGTGCAATCCGTAGAGAGCTTTGTTTAAGACATAAACCTTATCCCGGTGAATAGGGTCCTCAAAGCCTGGTGGTTGACCTACGTAAACTTCCTCTTTGACCACACCGTAAAGAAATGCGCTCTTTACATCCATCTGATACACCTTGAATTTCCTCCAGGATGCAAACGCCAGAAACATTCGTATAGCTTCCAAACATGCAACAGGTGCATAGATTTCATTGTAGTCGATTCCCTCAACTTGATGAAAACCTTGAACAACCAAACGAGCTTTGTTTGTCACTATAACTCCTCTATCATCCTTTTTACACTTAAAAACCCATTTGGTTCCGATCTTCTTTCTTCCGGGGGCAAATCTATCAGCGTCCAAACTCCAAGTTTCTGAAATTGTAACAACTCTTCTTGCATCGCTTCCACCCAAGCATCATCCAAAAGAGCTTCCTTGTACGTCCGCGGCTCTACCTGCGAAACATAACAAGCGAAAGACCAGTCATTTTGAAAACCAGATTTTTGTATTTTGGCATATAAAGCAAGATTGCCAATAATCTCTGGTGCTTGAGCATTTCTCAATTTCCCTCTTGTCATAACGCTGCTACCAGGATCACCAATGACCTGTTCAAGCGGGTGTATACGATGTATCCGAGATTCTGGATAATCAGGTACTTGCACTCCCGTTTGAGTCGTCAAATTCTCTGTAGAAACCAGATCATTACCCACATTCGATGTTGAAGCATCAGTTGTAGTTGGGTTCACTGGTGATGTCACTGTAGCATTTTCCAGAATAGCTTCACTTGTAGCATCATCGTCTTCATCTTCTGAATCTGATGAATTAAGCGTTGTTGAAGCTTCTTGGAACACTTCTTCTTCCATCACAGGAGCAGTGGTATCATTAGATGCTGCTTGAGGGTTTACAGTGATCGGACGCACTAACGGTGAAGTCACTGCGTTTTCGACCTCGTAATATAAGCGGAGTACAGCTTCTTCAACCATGCTATCTAGATTGAATGATTCAAAGAAGTCTTTGTAATCAAACATCTAGTCTGGACCGCCTCCCTGTACGTTTTGAGTGTATCTTTGTACTTCAACGTTAGCCCACTCCTCGACTTTTCTAGTTCTTTTGTTGAATACCCTTTTTAGTGGGGTTGCATATCCAACAAAATAGCCTTCTTCAGCCTTTGGTGCGAACTTCTCCGAAGGATTAAGCATTGTACACGGGGCTCCAAACGGTTCTAGATACTCTAGATTCGGCTTTCGTCGGTTCAACAGCTCATAAGAAGTTTTGCCAAACTTCTTAACTGTTAAAACACAATTTAGAGTGTAACATGCTGCGTAAATTGCTTCGTTCCAGAACATGACTGGAAGATTTGAGTCTGCAAGCATTGTTCTCGCCGTTTCGATTAGAGTCCTTTTCTTCCGTTCTACGACACCGTTCTGCTGGGGTGTATACGGAGCGCAATATTCGTGATGAATTCCCTTGTTTTCACAAATATCATCCATTTGAGCGTTTTTGAACTCCGTCCCATTATCACTCCGGATTCGTTTGATCTTTAGACCATAGATATTCTCCAGACGAGTAAACAGAACTTTCAGGTTGTCAAACGTGTCGCTTTTCTGGTGTAAGCACATAACCCATGAGAATCTTGAATAATCGTCAGTCACCACAAGACAGTACAATTCCCCGGCATGACTTTTACGCTTGACTGGACCAAATAAATCCATGTGCAAACGCTCAAGCGGTAGTTCAACGGAATTGACTTTCTTTGGTCTATGGGTCTGTTTGTGCTGCTTACCCTTTTTACAACTAATACACTTGTCATTCAAATGGAAATGTTTCACATTAACTCCAGTGACAAGTTCATTCTTCACCAACTGGTTCATCTTTCTCAAATGAATGTGTCCCATTCTCCTATGCCACATGATAGATTCTTTTTCTGTAGCCTTAGAGAGGAAACACGTGACTTGGCCATGGGTGGTCATAGCTTTGGACATATCGAGAATATACAAGTTGTTTACTCTCGGTGCCTTTAGCATCACCCACTCTTTTGGAAGTTCAAAACCCGGTTTCAGGATGTAGCAAGATTTGTCGTCAAAATAAACAGAGAATTGCTTATCACAGATTTGGCTGACACTGAGTAGATTGTAGTCTATCTGTTTCACATACGATATCCGCTCAAATGTCACTGCCCCATTGCTAACACTACCCTCCATCGTAATGTAGCCTCCTTTATTTCCTGCAAATGCTACGTAACCTCCATTTATGTTCTTGATATCAAAAAGTAGCATGAGATCCCCTGTCATGTGGGCATGTGAGCGTTGGATTTTATCTAAAACAGGATTATACGATCATACAAGTCACAAATCTAGGTGCGGAAACCCTAGATCTGAACAAATTGATAAAACACAAATCACGACACAATCAAGATCATTTTCAATATCATTTTCATAGATTAACTTCAATCAATAAGCATTTACAAACTGTTTATGTTAATCTAGAATCACACAGATAATCTCTCAAAAACACTCCTAAACCTGATCTGAACCTGGACACAAAATGACAACTATCTTACATTATCAAAAACTCAAAATCTATATATAGGCACTGCACATTCGCCCCTTACAACAGGTCGAATGTGAGTATTTTCCACATTCGCCCACTACAAGTGGTCGAATGTGTCTTCATTCCATGTTCAATCTTCCTTCGCCCATTTCAGATCTTCCTTCGCCCATATCAGTCTACCTTCGCCCCAAAATATCTACCTTCGCCCATACTAGTTCACCTTCGGCTATCCACTAACATATGTTAATTATAGTATATCCAATCCTTAGTCGCAAAATGCATCAACAAACTCCCCCTCGACTATTGATTGGATAGTTTTCTCTGATAGTCCATCGTCTTGTTCAACAGTTTGATTCTGAGCTGCTTCTTCTGTTCAGAAGTCATTGGCGGCTCGAATGTTTTCTTCACAGGCTTTGACACATTAGCAATCTTCACAGTCTTGCCAAGTTTACCCTCCAAGTTGCTTCCTGCATTTATGTCATATGCAAAACAAACTCCAACAACTTGAGTATACTTTCTCGCTTGAGCAAAGTCGTTGGGTTCATTGTAGATCGGATTATAGAACAACATGATGATGTCTTCGAATGTGCAATTAATCAACCACATAGGATCAAATACATGCACATGCTTGTATTTATCCTTTCCATCCCTCAACACGATCACCGCTTCTGCCTTCCTCCAATCGTAATACCAAAAAATGAAATCAGCACTGAAATGCTGTGGCATTGGCATCAACGGTATCTTCCTCATCACATTAGGTGCTTTGTAGATTAAAGTAACACGCTTCATATTGGTTTGAGGATCAATATCCCTATGCTCTTTTCTACGGGGATATTGCGGCTGAAATCTCTTCCATCGTGTACGACTTTCCCAAACCAATTTGTCTGCGCACCAACCGACATGCGATCCATTTACCTCGGCACCTGACATTGGGAATCTGCATAAGTCTCTCACCGCCCAGTACGGTAGAGTAAGCAAGTCACAGAATCTGTTGAAATACAGAATTCCGGTTTCCCATTTCGCAGCAATACACTTCAGTCTGCCTAGATAAGTCCACCCAAGAGCTCTGCCTTTGAACTTGGCATTATGAAATCGATAAAAGTTACCTTGAGCTTCAGGTTTAGGTCGGTTCTCATCCATTTCCTTCAACTTCTTCATATAATTCTTCAACTCATCAGACTGGTTAGAAGAATCTTTCTTTTCAGTTCCAAATACCTTCTCAACAAACTCTTCGCTCCTTTTCTTTGCTTTCTGTTTCGCTGACTTATTTGGTATCTCGGTGAAGTCAGGAAATACTTCATTCTCCTCTTCTTGTCTGAAATACTGGGGAAACTCTTCATGAGTAATATCTTCAATTTCAACTTCATTGTTTTCTGGAGTATGCACATCATCTGAATGACTTCCCATATCCTTTTCAGGAATATCAGGAATCGATTCATCCATCATAAACTCCTCAAACGTCTTTCCTACCCTCTGTGCGAGACCATCTAAAATTTCTTTCGCCACAGATGCAGGTAGTTCCCCTTCTTCAAGATCTGGATCTTCATATTCCAGCTCATATCTCAAATCATCAGTCTGGAATATTTCAGCGAAGCATCCTGTGAACTCAATGGTCCACTCTCTCTTTTCCAACATATTCTTATATATCTGTTTAGCATCATCAGACAGTGATCTCACCTTCTCGTTCCAGAAAATACTTTCATCCGAATCTACATTCCCACCTTTCTTCTTGGAACTCGATTCTCCAGTATCTTTCTTCTTCTGTGGTGTTCTCTTCTCATAACTAAACTTAGAAGTATCATCTCCTCCATCATGATCACTTCCACTGCTAAACTCATCACCTTTCTTTTTCCCTGTACCTTCAGCATCATCATCATCATCATTGTTGTCATCATCATCATCATTATTGTCATTATCATCATCATTGTCATCATCACTTTTATCCGATCCATCATCATCTTCATCATCATCATCTTCTTTCTCTGATTCAGAATCCTCATAATCTACTTTCTGTTCATCTTCTTCTTCTTCTTCTTCACCCTCTTTCAACTGGGGTGCCCTGCTATACAGCTCTTCAATCAAACCACAAAGGCGTTTGTTTTCCTTCTTTAATTCTTTGTTATCAGCCTTAATCAGTTTGATCTTGTTCTTGTTTCTATCACATCTTCTTTCAAGCTTCTCATTCTTAGCTTCCAACATCTGAATCTTATCATTTATCTCATCCTGATTCGATTTTGAAGCAACCACAATCTGGAGCATCTTCTCCTCATTCTGCTTGAATTTAGTAATCTCAGCTTGTTGAGCAACCAACATCTTCATCATGTCCTCCATCTTCTTATTAACCTGTTTCATAACATCGTCATCTACAGTCACTTTCTTCGACTTAGATCTGGATGGCTCAACTTCAACAACTTTCTCCTTTTGAGGCTTTCTAAACATATCGAGCACTTTATCCATATCGATATTGAACTGATCGATTGGTAAAGTCTCTGCCTCTTTTGCTTTCTTCTGCTTCTTGGCAACTGGTGAAGATAACTTGGATGGTGTACCAGCATCAGGTAATCTCTTTCCTTTCAACAACTGAGCCAACTCTTTTTCCCTCAGTTCTTTCACACTTGATTTCTTTGCCATAGTCTTTTGTTTCTTTGTCTTCTTAGGCAAATTCACAACTACAGTTTCTCCAACACTCAACTCAGCTAGGTCAACACCTAAACCTTCATCTTCAACCAATTTCTTTCTCCTCTCAGACTCTTCTATCGACTGATTCAAGGATTCAGACTCACCAACCATAGTGGCCTTACGTTTGGTGGTCCTCACGTTCTCGTCATCAGAATCCCACTGTTCATCAACCTCAGTCTCTTCTGAATCTACAGACTCTTCATCCACCAAACCCGAACCTTTCTTCGCCATCGATTTCTTTCTTGCTACTTGTTGCTTTGTGCTTCCCTGATCAATAGCCTTTCCCTTGCCCTTCCCTTTGGCTCCAGGATTGACTACTTGACGTTTCCGCTTAGTGCTTGAATCAACATACACTAAGGGATCATCATTGTCCGAGTCACTCTCATCATGTCTTGCTTTGTTCTTGCCAGGATCAGTGTAATCCGGACGAGCCAAAGCGCCAAACAATCTCCTGTTAGGTGGCTTCTCACTATCAGACACACCTTTGTAACCTTTCATCCTCATCAAGGTTCTAATATTCATGTGATCTTGACCTAGGATCATTGTCGGATCCTTTTTCAGCATTGGATACTTGTAGTCAAAGATCATCATTAGAAACCTCGGATACAACATAAACTTCTTAAACTTTATACCCTTCAGCATCTCCAGCATGTGGTCAAGAATCATCCCAGAAACATTAAATGGTTTGTTGAGTGTCAACGCAACCATTAATGAACTCAAACTCTTTCTCATCATGTCATAACCACCACTCACACATCCAAAGACATGAATCAGAACATGTGCAAAATACTTGTACTGCACTCCCAGCTTTCCTTTATACATAGATCCGTCAGTGATTGGACCTTTGTATTTCATTCTTAAGAAGCACGCCTTCTGTTCTGTCCACGATAATTCCCTGGGATCTTCACTGTCTTCGAACTTAATCTGTAAAGCTTCCCGAATGTCAGCTTCAGTCAAGAACATCTCCATCTCCTGAATCTTGCTCTTGATGATCGTCTGATTCTCCCAGTAGTCATACTTAGCATTCTGGTAAAAGTCTTCTATGATGTCTTTGTATATGATGGTTGGTGTGGCTAGAGCATGTACAATCCTGCTCCTCTTCAGAAATTCTATAATCCCTGTAAACTCCATGTTCTTCTCAACGTCTCCTAGATAAGCGCAGCAGTTGTGAGATCGTTCAAAAGGCCAACTGCTCGGAGTAGATGTTTCTGCTACTGGTACTGGTTCTTGAACTGTGATCTCAGCTGGAGTTTCAACATTCACTGCTGGTGATTCAACATTCTCTGGTTGTTCAGCCATCTGCACATGAAAATCAATAAAACACGTCAAAACACAAAAACGACAAATTATAAAAATTTTGGTCAAAAATATCCTGCACATTCACCCATTTTAAACTGGTCGAATGTGAGAATAAATGGTCGAATGTGAAATTATATGGACGAAAGTGAAAAAGTTTTGATTAAAAAATCACATTCGTCCGTTTTTATGTTCATTCGTCCAAACAGTTTCACCTTCGCCCGGTTTTTGAACCGAAGGTGAAAACTGTTTCCCCTAAAAATTTGAAATTTTGCCATTGATGATTTTAACTTGTAATTTTGATCCTAAAACATACTAACATGTCCGACTAACACTCGTTTATACTCAATTTTATCAATTAATCAGTTTACATAGGTTTTAAAGTGGAATTAGGGTTCATCTATGTTCACTCGATCAAAACTAACATCTAAACATGTTATAATCCTGATTCCTTCCACAATCTCCCCCTAAAACCTATGTTAACTGATCGGCTATCAAAAATAAGCATCAACAATCATTAAAAACCCCTAGAACAGAAACCCTAGGTCGTGTTCTTTAAACAATGAATTCTGATCTGTTTTGATGTCCATTACCTGTAAAAATTATGTCAAAATGATCAGAAAGAAGTAGGGAACAAATCAAGGGATCACAAAAATCACAAGCAACAAGGTCTGGTATGACAGAAATTTTGAAGAAATTTTTGAATGAGGGGTTCGAAGGTGAAAGGCATATTTATAGGGGTTCCACGTTCGCCCGTATGAAATGGACGAATGTGGGTTAAGTCCACATTCGCCCCAAATTAATGACACGAATGTGAAACATTCCACCTTCGCCCCTATTTAAAGACCCGAAGGTGAAACTTTGTACCCGGAAGTGGAAATCACACCCGGAAGTGAAAAATCCACATTCGCCCTTTTTCTCAACGGTCGAAGGTGATGATTTTTCCACATTCGACCCATTTAAGGGGCGAATATGAAATGGAAAAATCTGAAAATTTCGCCAAATCACGAATTCGAATCCCGTTCAACATTTTTCAAGCCGTTAAACTTTCCAAAACTCAAATTTTCACATTTTGAATGTTACAAAGTCCAGATGGTGTTATCAAATCTCAGAAATTGACCATCAAGCATCCCCGGATATCAAAAATAAAACAGAAATGTAAATCTTTTGGATTTTCTGAAATTTATATCAAAACACACCTAAAATCTTTTTGGATTTTGTAGCTTTTTGTCAATAAAAGTAAAATGCGACAAAGTAAAATGCATCAAAATAAGTGAAAACAGTAACCATTTTGTGATTTCCGGTAAGAGGATCATATCAGTTTTCTGAGAAATCTGAACACAGCGTTGATCTGTTTCAATATTATCATTAGAAACAATATGTGACACGGCAATTGCTGATATTGTTGTCCACATAAGCTCACATGCAGACAATTACGCAATGCTTTAAAATGATACGAATTAGATGTATTAGACTAACACATTGTGGTTCCCACACACACGACATACTCCCGTATCAAGAAGTAATTTGCACAAAGACTCATTGTAAAGCGTGATTATGCTTTCGTCGTCTGTAATTGTACAAGATATAATGCATAGAGGTATACAGGTCAGCAAATTAATGCAGCAAAGTAACATATGCACCATACCAGGTTGAGGACTGATATTAATCATGATTTGCATCAATGATCAATACGATATTATAGATAATCTTTGATCATCATATAACATGGAAAGTTCCTCAATTCGGTAACTTTAGGTTTTGGCATAAAGCTCTTTTATAAAGACATCCTGTCTGATCTAGGTCCGTAATGACTTACAGCAGAAGATCAGATAGGTTATCCCCAGACCACTAATAACATAACGACCCTAAACCTCCGAGTTTTGTACAAACACCCTATCAAACGAAATTACGGTACTAAGACCATATGCCCATGAGGTGTTCATCCACAAACGCGTAGTTTGTTATGTTTGTATCACTAATGCACGCAATATATAGTCTACGAAGCCTATCAGCATATCACACGTAATCAACATACGTCTCATTAAAACTATACAATTCTTTAGCCTGTGTCAGATCCCCACTGATGTACTATCATTTCCTCTTTTTATCCAGGAAATCATTTTGGGTTTTTCTAATTTTTAGGTATTTTGAAAATTTTTCAATGTTTTTGGTTTTTCTGATAAAAATGACTCCCCCTAAAATAAAGAACATATTGTTGGGTTTTTAATTTTTTTTTTTAAAAAAATTTGAAAGAAACAATCCACTTGAAAGCATCAACTTCTTTGAGGATTAAACAACCCCCTCGAAAGCATCAACTTCTTTGAGGATTATGATAGTAAAGAGAAATTCCCAATTAGCAAAGAGAAATTCCCAATTAGCAAAGATTTAAAACTAAAACTAAAAACAAAAAAAAATGATAAACCAAGGAGCCGATTAGTCCTGTTTTTCCTTTATATTGTTTACTTTCAAAAGATATTCAAAGCGGGATCTGTCAAAAGCTTTTGTAAACAAATCTGCACGTTGGTAGTCAGTATGAATTTTGACCATGTCAATCAATTCCTTAGCATAACAATCACGGATAAAATGATATTTAATCCGGATATGTTTAGCTTTAGAATGATTTTCAGTATTTTTAGTTAGTGCAATTGCGGCTTCGTTGTCACAGTGTATAGGGGTTTTAAGAAACTGCAAACCGTAATCGACCATCTGTTGTTGGATCCAGAGCACTTGCGAACAGCAACTCGAGGCTGAAATGTACTCGGCTTCACATGTAGACAATGCGACGGAAGTCTGTTTCTTGCATTGCCAGGTAATTAACCTGCTCCCTAAAAACTGGCAACCGGCTGTGGTTGATTTGCTGTCTTTGTCACAGCCGCCCCAATCTGCATCACTAAAAGCAATAAAATCAAAATCATCGTCATTAGGGTACCAAAGTCCTTTTGATGGACAACCCTTCAGATATCGAAGGATACGCTTGACCGCCGTCAGATGACTTTGTTTCGGCTTCGATTGGTAGCGAGCACAGAGACACGTTGCATACATAATATCTGGTCGAGACGCTGTCAAATACATCAGAGATCCGATGATTGCTCTGTATGTAAATGGGTCTGTCAGCTCCCCCTTAGCGTCCACTCCAATCCCGTGATTGGGTTGAATCGGGGTATCCATCGGCTTAGAGTCCTCCATCTGGAATCGGCTCAAGATGTCGGCTACGTATTTTGTCTGGTGAATGAAGATCCCGTCAGGTCTTTGATCCACCTGTAAGCCGAGGAAAAACTGCATTTCCCCCATAGCGCTCATTTCGAACTTCTCCTGCATAACAGTTTCAAATTCCCTGCACAAGAGTTCGTTAGTTGAACCAAATATAATATCATCAACGTAAATCTGTACTAGAAGCAAGTCATCTCCCGTCTTCTTCGTAAAGAGGGTGCAATCGACGAGGCCGCGCTTGAATCCTTTGGAGATGAGGTATGTACTTAGCTCCTCGTACCACTGTCTTGGAGCCTGGTGCAAACCATATAAAGCTTTGTTCAGCACGTAGACCTTGTCCCGGTGGATTGGGTCCTCAAAGCCTGGTGGTTGCCCGACATAAACCTCCTCCTTGACTTTACCGTACAAAAATGCGCTCTTGACGTCCATTTGATAGACTTTGAATTTCTTATACGAAGCAAACGCAAGGAACATCCGAATAGCTTCCATTCGTGCTACTGGTGCATAGATTTCGTTGTAATCAATTCCTTCGATTTGATGGAAACCGTGCACAACCAATCTGGCTTTGTTCCTTACAATAACTCCACGATCATCCTTTTTGCACTTAAACACCCACTTAGTGCCTATTTTCTTTCTTCCCGGCGGCAAATCTGTGAGCGTCCAGACTCCCAATTTCTGGAATTGCAATAACTCCTCCTGCATTGCCTCAACCCAGGCATCTTCATTCAAAGCGTCTTTGTATGTCCTTGGCTCTACCTGCGACACATAACATGCAAACGACCAATCATTTTGGCTACCAGATTTCTGAATTTTGGCATACAATGCTAAAGCACCAAAACTCTCTGGCGAATTAACGCTTTTAAGCTGCCCTCTGGTCATCACTCCACTACCAGGATCACCGATCACTTGCTCCAGCGGGTGAATACGATGAATCCGAGATTCCGGATTAACAGGTACAATCACTCCCGTCTGAGCAGTCAAGTTCTCTACAGCATCCTGATCATGACCCGTGTTAGACGATGAAGCAACGTCTGGATTTGGAGTTGGGTTCACAGTTTGCTCTTCTAAATCTTCTGCGTTTTCAAGAACGGCTTCTTCAAATTGTTCATCTTCAGATTCTGAAGTGTCTAATGAAGTTGAAGCTTCTTGAAACAACTCTTCTTCTTGTGTAGGAGCACTGGTATCACTAGAAGCTGGTGGGGGGTTTACGGTGATTGGACGCATCAATGGTGAAGTTGCCGCGTTTTCACACTCGTAAAGTAATCTAATCACAGCTTCTTCAACCAGGCTATCTAGGTTGAATGATTCAAAGAAATCTTTGTAATCAAACATCCAATCAGGGCCCGTGCCTTGCAAATTTTGAGTGTAACGTTGAACTTCCACATTAGCCCAATCCTCCACTTGACGAGTTCTCTTGTTGAATACCCGTTTGAGCGGGGTTGCATATCCAACAAAATATCCCTCCTCAGCTTTAGGACTAAACTTCTCGCTTGGATTCAACATCGTGCATGGCGCCCCAAATGGTTCTAGATACTCTAAATTGGGCTTTCGTCGGTGTAACAGCTCATAAGATGTTTTTCCAAACTTCTTCACTGTCAAAACCCGATTTAATGTATAGTTTGCTGCATAAATCGCCTCATTCCAGAACATTACTGGAAGATTTGAGTCAGCGAGCATTGTTCTTGCAGCCTCAATCAGAGTCCTATTCTTTCTTTCAGCAACACCGTTCTGTTGCGGGGTATACGGAGCTGAATATTCATGATGTATCCCTTTGCTTTCACAAAGTTCATCCATCTTTGCATTTTTAAACTCCGTCCCGTTGTCACTCCTGATCCTTTTTATCTTCAAATTGTAAATATTTTCCAGCCGAGTGAACAGAATTTGTAGGTTGGTAAAGGTGTCGCTTTTGTTCTTCAAACACATCACCCATGAAAATCGTGAATAGTCATCAGTGACGACTAAACAATAAAGCTCTCCAAGATGACTTTTGCGCTTGACCGGTCCAAAAAGGTCCATGTGCAATCGCTCAAGCGGCATCTCAACAGAGTTAACTTTCTTCACTTTATGGGACTGTTTGTGTTGTTTACCTTTCATGCAGCTCACACACTTGTCGTTAAGATGGAAATGTTTCACGTTTACTCCATCGACAAGTCCATTTCTCACTAACTGATTCATTTTTCTCAGATGAATGTGCCCCATTCTGCGGTGCCACATTATTGATTCTTTTTCGGTCGCCTTGGATAGAAAGCATGTTATCTGTCCCTGTGGTGTCATCGCCTTGGACATATCAAGAATGTAAAGATTGTTGACTCGAGGTGCCATCAACATAACCCACTCCTTTGGAATCTTGAAGCCCGGTTTAAGTATATAGCAGGATTTGTCATCAAAATGCACAGAAAATTGTTTATCGCATATTTGACTAACGCTCAACAGATTATAGTCTATCTGCTTGACATAAGAAATCCGCTCGAAAGTCACAATCCCGTTACTCACGCTTCCTTCCATCGTGATATAACCTCCTTTATTTCCCGCGAACGCAACATATCCTCCATTAATATTCTTCACATCGAACAGCAACGCCAAATCCCCCGTCATGTGGCCTGAAGCTCCACTATCAACAATCCAGAGACTGCTAATAGGGCCAACTGAAGCTCCCTGCACACAAAAAGTAAACATTTAGTTCTTTCGGGGGACCCAAGCCTGAGTCTTGGGCCTTTGAACTTTGGCTTTCAAAGAAACATCCTCAACAACTTTTTCAACAACTTTTTGTTTTGAATCAATCGTTTTCTGATTTTTCAAAACAGATTCATTTTTATCACTCACCTTTGAAGTAGAAGCTCCTGGAGTACCATTAGGTGTCCAAGATTGTTCAGACCTTTTGAGAATACGAATTTGAGATTTTGGTTTCTCAATAGGTTTCTGAACATTGTTACTAAAAGTAACTTTCTTAGCAGCCTTATCTGAATTAACAGACTTAGGTCCAACAGTTGACTTGACAATTGGTTTTTGTGGAACCTTTTGTCTATCAGCTGTTGTGTTCACCACTGGTTTTCTCCAAGATTGTTCCATTGCAATCCGATTCCTTCGATCATAATGAAATGGACGGTTGTTCCTCATTTGAAAATTGTTTTGATTATGAAAATGTTGTTGTTGAGGAACAGCCCGTCTATGCGGTGGAACATAATGATCAATCGGCTTTTTCATGGAATTCTTAACCTCAACTTCATGTCTCTTGTGCCTTACATATGGACACTGAGCAAGTAAATGCCCACGTTCTCCACATTTAAAGCATTTTCTATATTCCTCAAACACATAATGAGCATTTGGTGAAGCAAATGATCTGACAGGAAATTGATCATTATACTGTTGATTTCTTAAACTCTCAGGAAGTGGTCCTTTCGAGTAAGAAGGTTCATGAAAACCATTTGCTTTATCATCTGGTCGAATGAACTCAGTGACATGAATTTTTGGCTCTTGAGGAACTTCTGAAAACAGTTTCTTTAAGATTTCTGGTGGAATTTCATTGGTTCTTTCATGTTTTGGAAACCATATTGTGCTTTCTTGCCAGATTTTATCAAGTTTAGAATAGTTAACATTTTTAATCGGAAATTCCTCATCAGCAATGATCTTAACGGATCCTTCCATCCGATAAAACACCTTTACAGGTTTGTCACTTGGTTCATTCAGCTCATTCTTTTTGACCTCATTCTTAACAACATTAGTTTTCTTAACATCAACCTTTTCAGACTTTTTATCACGATTAGCGTTTGCCATCGGATGAACATGATCAGATGGTGACACTGGTTCAGTAGTAATGATGTGATTTTCTTTTGGAATCTCACATTCATTAACAGATTTATCACTACCAGTATCATCATTTTCTGAGTCTGAACTATCACTCTCAGCATAAACACCCTCATTGTTCAAGCCCAAAATCGGTCTCACATCGGAATATGGATCACCAATACTCGAGGTATTAGATTCCATCTCTGATGATGAGTCTGATTTCACCGAACTCTCCGGTGTCACTTGGTGATAGTTATGGTTTTCAAAAAGAACCGGAGATGGTACAGACTTGTAGTTGGTGGTGTTATCATCAATGATATGATCCACGACATAAGCAACATTCTTATAACTTTCCAGTTTCTTGTTAACTTTTTCAGCAAAGCATTTAATGGCAGCCATTTCCAACTTGGTGTTTTCAATTTCATTGATATAGTTATTTATGGCCAATTGTTTCAATGACAAAGTGTTTTTCAAGTCGGAAATGTCCTTTTTATAGCCATCTAATACTTTGTTAAAAGCATTTAACTCTTTGCGAGTAGATTGACAATTTTGAATAGCACTATCACGTGAAATTCGGAGTTGTTTATTCTCCTCTGTCAATCTATCACAAGTTCCACAGTATTTATCACTCATAACATCAGTGCTAGATTCAGAACTTACAGGTTTTGGCGGTTCGGTCATGGCCATCAAAGCAAAATGAGCTTCCTTTCCAGTGAAAAACTTGGAATAGTCGATCTTGGTGAAAGCATCATCAGCTATGCACGACTTCCTCGTCATCAAAAAGTCAGCTTCTGCCAGCAACTGGTCAATATCATCATCCAAAGAATCAACACTTCCCTCTGTGTCTGATTCGCTATCAGAATCTGAATACACCGATCTACTCTCTTCGGGAACATCAGAAACTGAATCAATTACCATCCCAGAACTCTTCTCCTCAGCCTTAACCTCAACAGGTTCACTCTCCACTTCCATCTCAGTCTCAGAATCATCACTTTCACTCTCCTCAGTTTCTTTCTTCTCATCAACTGCCACCGACTCTTCCAAATCAACCTGATAAGCAACACATGCCACATTCCCACCAGTAGTCACTTCCTCAACTCCTATTTGCATACCTGACCAGTCAAACCTCTCATCCTGTTGAGTCACCAAAGCTTGGTTCTGACTCGCATTCTGTTGAGTCTCAGTAGGTGTAGTGATAGGTACAACTGTTCGGTTTGGGTGATTAGGAGATTGGTTTTGAATCTGGTGTTGAGTGTTTGGTTGTCTGTTTTGGTTGTTAAAGTTTCGGTTCTGGTAGTTGTTGTTATTTTGATAAGAAACTTGGTTTTGTTGACGGTTCTGGTAGTTTGCATTGAAAGGGTTCCGATTACCTTGTTTAGGTGGCTGGGTGCATTCCCTTTTGAAGTGTCCTTTTTCTCCACAATTAAAACATGTAACCTTCTCCTTATTGAAACCATAGGTTGTGTTGGGAGAAGTTGCCAAGTCAGTCCTTCCAGTTTTCTCTATGAACTCTGTTGCTCTCCTCATTATACTCGCAAAAGCCCATTGAATGTCAATGAGTTCCATCTCTTCCTTGTCTATTTGTGCGTAGTCTTCGTTGGTTAAGTTGTTGTTCCCAATCTGACTAGCAACCAAGCCATTGTAGGATGAAACCATTGCTGAGACTAATGCAATGTGTTGCTGAGCAACCTCCACAGTCACATTTCCCAAGTTGGATGTATCCAAAACCACTGGTTGTTTATGTTGAGTAACTTGGTTTGCTGGTTGTTGTGTTTGGTTAGCGGTGTAAAAACTAGCTTGTTGCATTGGAGAGATTGGTGAAATGTAGGAACTATATTGTGGTGGTGTGTATGATGGTTGTGAGTAGGAATTGTATTGTGGTGGTGTGTAGTTGGTGGTTGGTTTTGATGATTCCATGACATTAGAAATACATGCAACATGTGGTGCAACGCTTCCAGAGCTCGAGTTTCCAGCTGGAACTGAAGTACCTCCAAAATACAGACTTGGATTCTGAGGAATCTGTGACCTCCTAGCTTTCCTCCTGTCCTCCAACTCTTTGTTCTCTAGCTTTTCAATAAACTCTGAAATGGTCCAAAATTGATAAGCATCCTTCTCTCTAAGTACCTCCACATGCTGATCCCACTGTGGTGGTAAAGCATCTGCAAACTTATCCACCTGCTTAGTCATTGGAATCTGTACACCATAGCTAGACAATTCAGACAATAAATGCATATATCTCGGAGTTAGTTCTTTCAAAGTTTCATTATTAATAAAAGAAAAATTATCAAACTCTTTGACTAATTCCTCCATTCTCAGACTCCTGGTCTTCTCGTTACCATCATGCTTCCTCTTCAGCTTATCCCAAAGCTGCTTTGACGTAGTACATGTCCCAAACTGATGCAACAGATCACTTGTGATTGCCTGTGTCAGTTGAGAGAACGCCTTCTTCTCCACCACGTATTTCTTCTTTTCATCCTCAGTCAAGCTCTCCAGAGGAATCAACTCACCGGTATTCTCCAGAATCGGTGCTGTGTATCCTTTCACAATCATGCTCCATGCCTCAGCTCCTTCAACTCCCATGCCTTCCAGATGGATCTTGAACATGGTGTGCCACTGGTTATACTCTTGCATATCCATGAGCTTCGGTGGCCGAGTTCCACTACCTGTAGACAAATCCTTAATCAAGGTAGAAATAGCATTAGTGGTTTGAGTATTTACCGCCGCTGCAGCTACTCCCCAGTAATCTGATTGTAGTGCCGGATGTGCTACATTCTGAGGCATCGTGCTCGTTGTTGTCATGTAGTTAAGTGGTTGTGAGGATTGAGTGTTCGTCTTTTGCGCTGCCACTGTCCATGGGTCCATCGTCTGCTGTTGTGGTTGTGTTGGTGCTGATCCCGAAGTAGTTTGAAAACGCCACATGATCACAATCTGAAAATCTCAACACTTAGAAAAATTTTACAGCAAAAATACTACGTTCGTCCAAAATTCAGCACGTTCGTCCAAACTATCCTTGGTTCGTCCAAACTGTCACACTCTCGTCCCTTTGGGTTCTACTTTCGTCCAAATAGTAACAACCGAAGGTGAAAATGACCAGAATGTAAAACAGAATATCACTATTCCACTTTCGCCCAAACCAAAACGGTCGAATGTGGAATTTTCTACACGAAAGTGAAAAGTTTCAACAATAATTTTCAGGTTCGACCACTTTATACTCAGGTTCGCCCACTTTTATGCACTTTCGACCACAACACTCAGTCCAGGTTCCAGGTTCGCCCAAAACAGTCAGATCTCATTTTTGAAAAACGGTTATTGTTTGAAAAACGGTTATTTTGATCTCAGATTTTCAAAAGTTCATGGATTTGAATGATCTCAATCAGGTTATGTTTCGGAATTGATTTGGAACAACTTTAAGTCTTGGAAAACTTGAATTCGACCACAAATTCACCTTTAAATCGATCAAAAACTATGTTTTTAAGAGTTTTTGTAAAAACAGATGATTTTATGTCAAAAACATGTCCAAATCAGTTCTGATCTTATCAAATTTGTTGTTGTATGATCCTCTAAGCTCTGATACCACTTTGTGAGCGTTGGATTTTATCTAAAACAGGATTATACGATCATACAAGTCACAAATCTAGGTGCGGAAACCCTAGATCTGAACAAATTGATAAAACACAAATCACGACACAATCAAGATCATTTTCAATATCATTTTCATAGATTAACTTCAATCAATAAGCATTTACAAACTGTTTATGTTAATCTAGAATCACACAGATAATCTCTCAAAAACACTCCTAAACCTGATCTGAACCTGGACACAAAATGACAACTATCTTACATTATCAAAAACTCAAAATCTATATATAGGCACTGCACATTCGCCCCTTACAACAGGTCGAATGTGAGTATTTTCCACATTCGCCCACTACAAGTGGTCGAATGTGTCTTCATTCCATGTTCAATCTTCCTTCGCCCATTTCAGATCTTCCTTCGCCCATATCAGTCTACCTTCGCCCCAAAATATCTACCTTCGCCGATACTAGTTCACCTTCGGCTATCCACTAACATATGTTAATTATAGTATATCCAATCCTTAGTTGCAAAATGCATCAACAGGGCAGAAGCTCCACTATCAACAATCCAGAGACTGCTAACTAGGCCAGCTGGAGCTCCCTGCACATATTAAGTAAAGCAATTAGATCTTTCGGGGACCCAAGCCTATTTGGTCTTGGGTCTTTGAATTGGTTGTTTCAAAGATTCATTAGATTCACAAACATCTTGGATTTTAACAACCCCTTTCTTTTCACACTCAACTTTTTCTTTATCAGTTTTCACATTCTGTGAAGTTGACGCACCCTCAGACCCCTTTGATGACCAAGACTGTTCAGACCTTTTCAAGATCCAAATCTGAGAATTTGAGGTCTCAGTCGGTTTCTTTACTTCGTCTTTGAATGCTACCTTCTTGGTTATCTTCTCTGATTTAACAGAGACAGGTCCAACTGCTGGTTTGACATTAGGTTTAGCAGGAACCTTTTTGTTTTCAGCAGTTGTGTTCATCAATGGTTTCTTCAATGGTTTCTCAGTGGCTATCCGGTTGCGTTTGTTATAAGTCATCGGACGATTTTCCCTTTTGTTGTAAAAATTGTTTTGGTTATAATAAGGTGCTGGCTGAGGGAAAAACCGTCTTTCTGGATAACTGTAATTATCAACCGGATAATCATGTCTTTGCTTCATCTCCACCTCGTGCCTCTTGTGTCGTACATACGGGCAGGTGGCAAGTAAATGTCCCTTTTCCCCGCACTTAAAACACGCACGGTAATCTTCATAGTTCTCCTTGATGTTCGACTTGGAAAAACTTGCAATGGGATATTGATCAACCATGCACTGTTTTCTCAAACTCTTAGGAGCTGGGTCCTTTGAGTAAGTCGGCTCAATAAAACTATTTGACTTGTCTATCGGCTTAACGAATTGTGTGACATTGACCTTTGCGTCTTTAGAATTATCCGAATAAATTTTCTTTAAAATGGCTGGAGGAATATCATTGGTTCGTTCATGTTTAGGGAACCAAATTGTACTTTCCTGCCAGATCTTTTCAATTTTGGAATAATTCACAAATTGAATCGGATATTCGTCATCAGACATAATCTTATCGGAGCCTTGCATCCAATAGAAAACTTTTACAGGTTTATCACATGATTCGTTGTTCATTTCATTTGATTTCTCAGTTTTAGTTTCAATTTTCTTATCAACAAATTTAACCACATTTTTCTTAACTTTCTTAACAACTTTCTTTTCAACATATTTATCAACAGACTGCTCAACTTTCTTAACAACATTCTTTCTGTGAGCATTAGCCATGGGATGGACAATCTGAGATGGTGAGACTGGTTCAGTAGTGATTATATGATTTTCATCAGGAATATCACTTTCATTCTCAACAACTATCTCAGACTGTTCATCTTCTTCATCAGAATCATCTGCAGCTACCACACCTTCATTGTTTCCCAAAACAGGTCTCACATCAGAATACGGGTCTCCGACACTGGATGTGTTGGACTCGTTATCTGATGTGGAGTCAAATTTGACTAGATTCTCCGGTGCTATCGCATGTAAATTATGATTTTCGAACAACACCGGAGATGGGACAGCTTTGTAGTTCGCACTACTTGACTGTGAAGGTTTTTCGATGATGTGGTCAACTACATAAGCAATGTGCTTATAGCTCTCTAATTTTTTATTCACTTTTTCAACGAAGCACTTGATGGTTGCCATTTCTAACTTTGTGTTTTCCATTTCATTTATATAGTTGTTAATGGCAAGTTGCTTTAAAGACAAAGTCTTTTTCAGTTCAGAAACATCCTTTTTGTAACCATCAAGTACTTTGTTGAATTCTTTTGATTCTTTTTGATAATTTTGACAGTTTATTTTAGCACTCTCAAGTTGTACCTTGAGTTGCTTATTTTCTTCAGTTAATCTATCAAAATCAGAACATTTAACACAAACTTTAGATTGAGATTCAGTACTTACCGGTTTAGGTGGTTCTGTCATTGCCATCAGTGCAAAATGAGCTTCCTTCCCTGCAAAGAATTTTGAGTAATCAATCTTTGTGCAGGCATCATTCACCATGCACGACTTGCGAGTCATAAGGAAATCTGCTTCAGCTAGCAACTGATCGATGTCATCGTCTAGTGAGTTCACACTAGCTTCTGAGTCAGAATCACTTTCCATGTCCGAATAAGCTGAATCATATTGCTCTCCAACATCTGTGACAGAATCAAGAATCATTCCAGACTTCTTGTCTTCACACTCATCATTCACATCCTCATTCAACTCTTCTATTTTCAACTCCGTCAATTTTTCTGTCACAACATCTTCTTCATTCTCCACAAGTTCATCCAAACTCATCTTTTGTGCTACACAAGCCACATTTCCTGCAGTAATCTCTTCCACTCCTAATTGCATACCCGTCCAATCAAAACCATCATCTTTTTGAATCACAAGTGCTTGGTTTTGATTTTCAGTTTGGGTTTGGGTTTGAGTGTTAGATGTAGAGATGGGAACAATGGTTCGGTTTGGATTCTGTTGTGGTTGGTTTTGAGATGTGGATTGTCTAGTATTGGTATTTTGTGGTGTGTTTTGACAGTTCTGGTAGTTGTTTTGAGGTTGAAAGCTAGAGATGTTGGGACTGTTGTATGATAACTGATTCTGGTTTTGGTTTTGTCTGTTTTGGTAGCTTGAGTTGAACGGGTTTCGATTACCTTGCTGAGCCGGCTGTGTACACTCTCTCTTGAAATGACCCTTCTCACCACAATTAAAGCATGTAACCTTGGCTTTGTTGAAGCCGTAAGTGGTATTTGGAGAAGTCGAAAGGTCAGTTCTCCCTGTTTTCTGAATAAAATCAGTGGCTCTTCTCATGATGCTAGCAAACGCCCACTGTATATCCATAAGCTCCATTTCCTCTTTATCGATTTGTGCGTAGTCCTCATTGGTGAGATTGTTATTTCCAATCTGACTAGAAACTAAACCGTTGTATGATGCAACCATAGCAGATACTAATGCTACATGCTGTTGAGCAATTTCAACAGTAACATTGTTAAGATTAGAAGTCTCTAACACAATCGGACTTTGATTTGATTGTGTTTGAGTGATCTGCATTTGGTTCATGTGAGAATTATATGGTTGTTGTTGAGGTTGACTGGCAGTGTAACAGGCAGCTTGTTGCATAGGTGAAAAAGGTGGAATGAAATTGGATGTTTGATAAGATTGTGGTGTGTATGATGAAGTTTGGGCAAGATAGTTTATTGGTGCTTTGGTGGGTTCAACAACATTAGATACGCAAGCAATATGAGGTGCAACACTTGAGGTAGAGCTAGAAGTAGAAAGAGAAGTAGATGTACCACTCACATACAACTCTGGGTTCTGTGGAATCTGTGCTCTCTTTTCTTTCCTCTTCTCCTCTATTTCTTTGTTCTCCAGTTTTTGTATGAACTCATTGATAGTCCAATACTGGTATGCATCTTTTTCTTTCAACACTTCAATGTGTTGGTTCCAATATGGTGGTAAAGCATCAGAAAATTTATCCACCAGTTCAGACATCGGTATGCTAATCTCGTAGCTCGAAAGCTCTGTGAGCAAGTGGCAATACCTTGGAACCAATTCTTTTAAAGTCTCATTACCCATGTAACTAAAGTTCTCGAACTCTTTTCGAAGCTCTTCCATTCTCAGCTTCCTAGTCTTCTCATTACCATCATGTCTATTTCTCAGCATATCCCACAACTGTTTTGAAGTAGTACACGATCCGAACTGATGTAACAAGTCAGTGTTGATCGCCTGAGATAATTGAGAAAACGCCTTTTTCTCGATCGCGAACTTCTTTTTCTCATCATCAGCCAAATTCTCCAATGGTATAGGTTCACCAGTGTTCTCCAGAATAGGAGCAACATAACCTTTCACTATCATCTGCCATGCCTCAGCTCCCTCTAAGCCTTGTCCCTCCATATGTATCTTGAACTTTGTCTTCCATGTGTTATATTCCATCATATCCATGAGCTTTGGTGGACGATTGCCACTGCCTGATGATAGATCATGAATAAGTGTAGATATGGCATTGGACGTCTGTGAGTGAACGGCAGCTGCTGCTACTCCCCAATAATCGCCAATTGGTTGCTGTAACTGTTGCACAACTTGCTGAGGAGTAGAACTAGTCATAGCCATATAATTGATTGGCTGAGATGGTGGACTAGTCTTCTGAGCTGCAACTGACCATGGATCTCTTGTTGTCTGCTGCTGTGGTGCTTGATTAGGTCTTGGCGTAGTTGGAAAGTTCCACATCTTAACCTGTAAATGTTCAAACACGAAAAGATTAGAAAAATTTTAAAACAGATTTTTCTTTCGCACTATCGTATGGTCGAATGAGGAAATTTCTTCTCCTTCGACCGTTTTGAAAGGTACGAATGTGAACTATGACAACACACAAACTCTTTCGACCGTTTGTTCTCTCTTTCGACCGTTTGTTCTCTCTTTCGACCGTTTTGTCCCTCCTTCGACCGTTCGATCAGTCGAATGTAACTCAGATGGACGAATGTATACAAATAAGCTATGAAACTCTACGTTCGACCACAAAAACAACACCTTCTACCACAAATTCACTCGTTCGACCAAATTAATTCACACCTTCGACCGTCTCTCTAGGTTCGACCCCTGGTATTTCAAAAACGGTTATTCTTTGAAAATCAGTTAATTTTGATCATGTTTATCAAATGTTGATAGATTTTGATGTTTTTAATCAGGTTTTGAATCGGAATTGATTTGGAACAAGTTTAACAAAGAGAATTATCCATTTTAACCATGAAAACAAGTTGTAATCAATCAAAAACTCATCAATTCAGTTTGTTCTATGAAAACAGAAACTTTTTGACCAAAATTGGGTCCAAATCAACTGAGAAACTATCAATTTGTAGTTGTTTGATCCAGAATGGCTCTGATACCACTTTGTATGTGCTATAAGGATCGATTAATCAACAAAGAAATGATCAAACAAGTTTGATTTAGGTGCGGAAACCCTAAACCAATCACAAAATGATAATCAATCAGATCAAAACAAGTAAATCATCATTCAAAGCTTTTTCATTAATAATCAAGACTCAATTACACGTTAAAAAGATCAATACATGAAAGACACAACGTGAATTAAGTTTACAAAAACACTAGAGAGACACACTAGACTTGGAGGGAATAATAATGCTAAAAACTAACTTTCAAAAATCAGCTTAACCTATTTATAGGCTGCACGTTCGCCCACATAGTTCGTGCGAACGTGCACATTCGACCAAACACTCTGGTCGAATGAAGCAATACATAACTATCAAAATCTTCCTTCGCCTCCTGTGTCTCCTTCGTATGATATTCTTCCTTCGCACCCATGATTTCTTTCCTTCGCCCACACAAAATCTCCTTCGCCCATTCGACTCAACCTATTAATATATGTTTTTTGTAAATCCAAAGCATTAGTCGCATAAATGCATCTACAAATCACACAAAACATGCATGCATTAACATCTTTTTTACTAGATTAAACATGATTAAGGTTCCCTAATGCTAGAGCAACCTTAAATGATCACTAATTTAACATTTACAAAACACCCTAGAATTCTCACCATGTTCATACATGAAGTATACAACAAATTAAACCAAATAATTGATACCTTTAGGTGTGTTGGATCTTAGATGATCCCTTTTTGCTTAATGCACGATTTTCCCCTTTGATTTTGGCTTGATTGTGTGAGAATTCGAGGTTTTAGCTTAGTGTGTGTGTTTTGATCGACATATGCACCTGCATATGTTGATCTTTCCCTTTTTTTTTTTTACTTAAAGAAACTCAAGTTTGGTTGTTGGGCAAGTTTAGCCCCTCCCATGTTTTGTCAAATATTTACTAGTTAACTTGCTCTAGCCAAGTTATTCACATGTAGTTGTTGAAGCCTTGTTTAGCTAACAAGGTTAACGAGGTTATTTCCCTAGATTAGGAATTTCGTATAGGTCAAGGTTCGTTCAATTCAATAAAGAGCCCTGTGTGTTTATATTATCATAAAATAAGGTTTAGAAATTTTGGGGTGTTACAGCGAATGAGATTTTTTCATTGTTGCTCAAATTATAGTTTGAATCACGCTTCCATTGTGACATCCGTCACCCTCGTCTTTCATTTAATTGACAATTATAGCCCTTCAAATACTTCCATTATAGTCCCTATAAGTTTCGTCGTTTTCAAATTTAATGTTAGAGCGGACTAAAATTTTATCGTTTATAATTACTATGGACCGGGTGTAAGTTTTAATCAAATGCGTATGTTGAAATGTATTCGTAAAAAGATTCTAAAAGAAATTCAAGTTTAAAAAGTTTAAAAGCTTTTAAGTTAAGTTAGTTAACTAAGTTAACTTTTTACAAAGGAAAAGTTAACCTTCTAACATAGAAACTAACTTAGTTGGAACTTAAGGGACCTATTCTACCAATTTTAAAAACTTTCAAAATCAGATTTTTGCCTCCTTCTTTGGCCTCACGTTTTTCCGGTCAGGCATACTCGCCGGATCCGGCCCAAACACTGGCGAGTAGATTTTAAGTTGTTTTAACGCTTTGTAACGCCTTTAATCAATTCCCAAACGTTTCATCACCCTTAGGCTTTGAAACCCCCTCATTTAAACGAATGAAAGTAGGATTTTAAGTGGGTTTTATCGTGAGTTATGGTGTGTAACGTTCGGACCTTAAAAGTTTGAATCAATGTCTGTTTTTTACACAACTATATGAACAGATCATGATGACCACTCCCTGCTTTCATTCGCGCACAACACCCACATAAAATTCATCCAGAACGTGTCCAGGAGACTTCGTGATTCAACCCATGCTCGCGTCTGAAAAATTTCGATTTCGGGTTCAATTAGCGTTGTAAGTCCGACCTCTTTGTGCCATTTTAATATAATTTTGGTTCTCTTCGAAAGCCCCATGATTCTAGTTGTTATCTGTAACGTTTGGGGGTAATTGATTTTTGGGTTAGGATTAGGGTTCATATGATTTGGGGAAGAAGAAGGTGACTTTAAGTGTAATGATAAGAATTTTAGTTTTCCAAATTAAATCAACAAAAGCTTCTTGGTCTAGTGGTTGAACCAGTAGTGTTACACAGGAAAGGTCAGGGTTTCGAACCCCATGACCAACACTATTTTCTTTTGATTTTGGTTTGCTTCATTTTTTTTTTTGAAATTATTTTAATCATATAATAATCATTCATAACCCATATAAATCTATAATATTCATTATAATTTCATTTTTGCTCCAAAAATTATAAAAATTTAGGAGTAGCATCTTGACACTATAAAGAAAATTTCCAAACGAGGTGGGGCCCAGTTAAATCAAACTGGCCCATACCACAATTACTTTAAACCCATTCAAAAGTAAGGCCCAATAAAGAATGACCCAACTAATTCAACGGGGTCAAACAATTGAATGAAGTCAATGGTCAACGTGACAGTCAAACAATACATAAATGGTAACGAGATCCATGTGCAAGCAATCCGGCAAAGATTGTTTCCTTCAGCAAAAGGAGTGGACGAACTATAAAAGGAGGACGAAGGTAAAACACAAGACACAATCATCTCTACATCAGTCTTTACCATTACATTCTCTTTACAAACAACCCATACTTATTCTCACGCTGGAGGGTGGTCACAGGATTACCCCTAATCCCGTGACGAGTCCTAACGGTGTTTTCTTTTGCAGGAAAGGCCTCTATGCTCATTGCAGGTGGTTTGGAAAGATCTCTTTGTATCATCTACAAGATTAGAGCATTAGCCAGGTTCTTACTTCTTCATTGGCGCCATCCGTGGGACGGAATTAAGGCAAAGAGACATCCTTCCTACCTGACTGAATGACAGCGGGTCAAATAACTCAATCAAGGCAAACATCCGGAACCCCAGAAAACCCGAGGGAAGACCGTTTTTCAGCAGAACCCGTAGACGAAGAGATTCTAATGGAATAGCCCCCAGGATTCACGTCGCGACCAGACATGCAAAGCGGGCTACAATCCATTCCGCTCATTACATCAGCCACTTCTACACTTCCTCTTGCCGGGAATACCCCAACTAGCACCTATCCAAGACCAATGACCACACCTGCAACGGTCAGAGGAAACCACTCCATCCCAACCATCACATCCTAGATGTCCGCTGCCGCGAGCTTGCCCTTGTTCTCAGTAGCAATGACTACGTCTATGGCAACTGCCCCCATAACAATGCCCACGCACCCAGTTTTTCCCGCGTACACCCCGGTCACCCCTGGAAATCAATCGTACGTTCCGCAATACCCGATACCACCTTACGGGTACATGTACCCTCCCGTAGGGGGAAGTCCATATCCTTACACCTTTCCTTATATGTATCCTTCGGTTCAACCTATGGCAACGGAAGCACGAGGTACGATCTACCCGGCTTCACAGAATGCCGAGGCTCGCCTCGAAGAAGTAAGGACGAGACTATCGTATAATGAAACACCGGCGTCTGGCCAGCAATTGCCCCACACATCTCGTCCACGAACAACGGATGGGACACATAATCGGGTTCCCGACCAGGGGATGAGGAGGATGACGAAGATCTGATCAGGCCTTATCGACCGCCGGCAATGGCCACATATTCAAAGTTTACTGCTCGAATAGCCAACGCCCCGTTACCACCAAACTTGAAGTTACCATCAACGGTAGGAAAATATGATGGTACTGGGAACCCGGATGACCACTTGAGTATTTTCGAATCCGTGGGAAGATCAAAAGGACTGGCCCATTGACTGGTTAGTTAAAAGATGTGTATAAAAACATCTATAAATGAGTTTTAAGGAGTGTTAAGTCATCAAATGGTGTTTCTTTGATAATCTTATGTTATTTCAGGATTTGATGACTAAAGGAGGCAATATGACCTTTTGGAGTTGTTCGGGCAAGAAACGGAAGCTTACGTGAGCTGGAAAATCAAAAACTAAAGACGGTGGGAGTTTTGGCGTAGGATAAGCCAAAACTGGCGTATCCTACGCCAGTGGCGTAGGGAAGGACATCTTGGTTTGCGTAGGGCAGCAAGCAACAGCCTACGCCAACTTCAGATTTTGGTCAATTGTTTCCTTTTTCAAGGCAATTATGATGGGGGAACTTTCTAAGGGACGAATTTATGAGGCAAGGGACGTTTTTTGACATATGTTGACTCATTCTCATCATCATAATTCATCATCATTAAGCAAATAATCACACACACAACTCTCCCAAGACTTTGAAGCATTCTTGAAGATTGAAGACACAAACTTGAAGATGAACACCATGGCCATGCTTGGCTAAATCATTTTGTATTACACTGGGGATGTAGGTTCTTGATATATAGGGTTGAAAACATTTGGGTATTATTCTTAAAACTTTTGTTGATGTCTTTGTGTACTTGAATTAATTGTGTTGATTGGTGATTAATCTTATGCTAGACTCATTTTTAGTTAATTGATCTTGTGCCAATTTCTAGTGAGATAAGCATGATTCCTTGCGTCAACACTACCATAGGATTGTATGTTCTAGGTGATAAAGTATAGTTTAGTCCATTTTTATGTAGACAAAACTTGATACGTAAATCTATTGAAAAATCACTCCGTTAGTACCAATTGCATTATCATTGGTCACCCAATTGTTAAAAGCCCTAGTATTCAATTGCCGAATCCTTAGTGTAATCGCTGTAATCCTATTGTTTACAAGTTTCATTATTTTCGTTATTCTTATTAATCCAATTAAATTCTCATTATAATCAACAACAACTTTTTAATCAATTCTTAAATGATAACTTACATTCTTCATAACTAAACTAGCATCTTCATAAGCAACATTTTCTAGTTGACTAAACAATACTCACTAACCACACGCTGCTTGGATTGATACCCTATTTACCCTATCTACCTAGGTTATTTAGGTTTTGTATGAACCGTGACGACCGGCTCATCAAATGGCGCCATTGCCGGGGAGCTAGTGCGCTTAGTGTTTATTGAGTAGTTGATATTGTGATAATCTGTTTAATTGTTTGTTTGGTTTATTTTCTACTTTTCCTTGTTACGCGGGGTGTGTTATTTGTGCAGTTTACAGGTAGTGCATGCGTACAAGACATTCGGGGAGGACATCTCCTTTAGTGTTTGAACCGGAAATCGAGAGAGTAGCAAGAAGAAACCGACAACACCGGTTAGAGGAGCCGATTCCTTCTAACTCCCAATCACCACCCACAAGTCAACCTTTGTCCTTTGGAACCGTTCAAATGGCAAGTTCAAACCCAACTCGCCGTTCAGGTGAAAATCGAAGACCACCCACTCCACCTCATCAAAACCGAACCCAACATTCACAACAACACCCACCTCACCAACCACTTCATAACCGAAATTCCAACAACCGAAATGTAAACCAAGGTTCTTCCATATCTAACCGTGGCAATCCCACATTTGATCCAGTCAATCGATACAATGAAGCCAGATATGATGATCATGTTGAGAATATTGAAGAATTAAAGGCAAACATTAATGATGATGACCCATTCAGCGTACCAAGTTATCAATCATCGGATAGAGTTAGTGTTCATTCTTACCATTCGAGGGAAGATGAATATTCAGAAAGGGATTACACCGAGGAAGATGAGGATTGTGGTTACCGAAATGTTAGTGATGATCATGGGGATGAGGAGGAGTATCAAAGTGATAATAATTCTGATATGGGTGCAAATCGAAATGGGGGTAATGACGGTTACTACAATCATGTCTTCAATAATCATCACCCCAGGCAAAACCCAAGAAGGCATCAAATTCCCAACATTTACCAAAATCGGGGTGAAAATTTTGTGGGTCGAGCAGAAAGAAGACCTCATGGGAGAAGACCACCAAGAGATGAAGAAGTTAATGCTCAACGAAGAAGGCCCCCAGTTCCAATGCAAGGGGTTAATGGTCGGTTTAGACCACTTGCTTCTGAGAACGAGTCACCAATTATACCACCACCTCCAGGAAGAAGAACTTTTGATTGCAAACCAAATTATATCAACATTCTTCCTCATTTCCATGGAATGGCCACTAAAGACCTATACGACCACCTCTCTGAATTCAAAGCAATGTGTGGTACCATGGGGGGTCACAATTTCTCTTTAGATGAAGTTCAACTACGATTGTTCCGGTTCTCCCTCAAGGATAAGGCAAAGACTTGGTTTCTTACTTTGCCCGCACACAGCATCTATACTTGGGAGAGATGCAACAGGTGTTTTTGGATGAATATTTCCCAAGTTTTAAAACGGATGGGGTACGGTTAGAGATTCGTTCCTTTCAACAGTTACAAGGGGAACCACTTCATGAAGCTTTCACTCGCTTCAAGGAGTTAATTCGGAAATGCCCACACCACAACATCGACCTTTGGGAATTGGTTAGTAGCTTTGTGAATGGACTGAGTAAGGAGGAAAGAAAATACCTCAAGTCTACTAGCAATGGGACTTTGTTGTCTAATCCAGAGCAAGAAGACTGGGATTTTTTGGAACTAATGGGAAGGAATTCGAAAATAGAGGAGGCAGCTGATCGAAGAACTAAACACCCGGTCTCTAAATCTCTTCCCGATTCAGATTCAAGCTCTAAAGACCGGATTGCTCAGCTAGAAAGAGAGTTGGCAATGATGAAGAAACGGGAGGTGTCAGCGGTACAATACCCTGTTTGTGATAATTGTGGAGATTTGGGGCATAAGGCTAGTGAGTGCCCCAGTGATATGGGTCAAACCACCGAAGAGGTAAATCAAGTGTATGGGGAAAGGAAGTATGACATGAACTCCAACACTTATCATGCGGGCTTGAGAAACCATCCTAACTTTAGGTATGGTAACCCTTCTAATCAAATGAACCCGAATTTTCAATCGGGTAATCAAAGCGGTGGTGGGGAATATCAAGGTCGCCAAGGTGGTAATCAAGGTGGTTACCAAAGAAACACTTACAATCAAAGTGGTAACCAAGGGTACAATAATAATTACCAACGGGGTTACAACCAAGGTGGCTCCTCAAGCAATCAAGGGAATCCTTCGGGAAGTCAAGGTGGTGATGAGTCATTGAGTTCAAAGTTGGATGCACTAATGATTATGATGAAGGACTCCAACAGCGACATCAAGGAAATGAATAAGGTGAATGAGGTGAGAGATAAGTCTCACGAGGCCTTAGCTAAACAAGTGGGTCAACTAGCGGAAGAAATGGCTCAATGGAGAGGAAGCACGGGGAAGCTTCCTAGTGATACCACTCTCAACCCGCAACATCAAGGTTCAAATTCGAAGAACACTCGCAATGTTCCCATTAATAAGGTAACCGTTCTTCGTAGTGGTAAAATCATTGATATTAAAATTGAGCCACCATCTACCCAATTTGTTGAAGGGGAGGTGGAAGACGTGAGTGATGAGAGTGAAGGTGAGGAGAAAACGGGTCAAAATCAAAGTAAAAATTTTTCTGAAAAATCAAAACCCGTTGAGAACAAACAAGCTCCCAAGGCTAAGGAAAAGGGTATGGAGGGTAATACCATCCCTTATCCCGATGCATTGTTGGAGCCATCTAAAAAAGTGGTTAAAAGAAGAGGCCCACAACAAGAAGAGTTATGGGAAATTTTTAAACAAGTAAAAATTAATTTACCACTTTTGGATGCAATCAAACAAATTCCTTCTTATGCAAAATACTTGAAAGATTTGTGTACCCAAAAGAGAATTCACAAAATTCCAAAGAAAATTGATTTAACCGAAAATGTGAGTTCTATTCTTTCAGGTTCACTTCCACCAAAGTTGCAAGATCCGGGGGCGCCCATCATATCCATTCAAGTTGGAGAATTTAAAATGACACGGACACTCTTGGACCTTGGAGCTAGTGTAAGCATCTTACCGGGTAGTCTTTATGACCAATACGAATTTGGTCCACTTCAGGAGTCTAACACCACTGTGGTGTTAGCAGACTTGACTCCTAAACTACCCCGTGGGATGGTTACTAATGTGATAGTAAAAGTCGAAGATTTTTATTATCCGGTGGACTTTTTAGTACTTGATTATGTTTCCATGGACCTAACCAAACAACCCACACTTATACTAGGTCGACCATTTTTGGCCACAGCCAATGCACAAATTAATTGCAAAACGGGCACGCTTGACATGACCTTTGGTAACCGTAGGTTTCGGTTAAATGTTTTTTTCAAATGGGACTAACCCTCTAGTCAATGATGAATGCTATATGGAGGACATTGTTGACGAGTGCATACCTCTATACAACACCATTGTAGACGAGGAAAGCACAATAGAGGAGTGTTTTATGTTTAATAAGTTACAGGTGGAAATATTGAAAAGAATGGAAGAGGAGGAAAAGACTCAAGAAGCAACGGCAGTACAGGAAGGAAGACCACCATGGACTCATCAAGTGGAGAGTCTTCCTGATCACATTGATACTAAGTTGAAGCCATCTTTAGTTGAGCCACCACAGGTGGAACTGAAGGAGTTGCCTAAGCATTTAAAATATGCTTATGTTGGTGAAGGCAACACGCTTCCGGTAATCATTGCTTCAAACTTGACTGGGGAGCAAGAAGAGAAATTAATGAAGGTATTGGTGACCCATAGAGCTGCTATTGGATGGACTGTGGCCGATTTGAAAGGTATTAGTCCGTCAATTGTGATGCACAAAATTATCACAGATAAGAAGGTGATTCCCGCGAGAGATGCTCAAAGGAGGTTAAATCCTAACATGCGGGAGGTTGTAAAAAAAGAGGTGCTGAAATGGTTAGATGCGGGTATCATTTACCCCATCTCGGATAGCCAATGGGTTAGTCCAACTCAAACCGTTCCAAAGAAGGCAAGTATTCAAGTCGTGAAAAACGACTCAGGTGAAGAGGTAGCTACCCGGCCGGTAACCGGGTGGCGAATTTGTATTGATTATAGGAAGTTAAATGTTGCAACTTCCAAAGATCATTTTCCTTTACCTTTCATTGACCAAATAGTATAAAAATTAGCCGGACAAAAATTTTATTGTTTCTTGGATGGGTATTCGGGTTACAATCAAATTGCTTTTCATCCCGAGGATCAACAAAAGACTATCTTTACTTGTCCTTATGGCACTTTTGCATTTAGGCGAATGCCATTTGGTCTTTGTAATGCCCCCGCCACCTTTCAAAGGTGTATGATGAGTATCTTTTCAGATATGGTGGGGGAGTCTGTGGAAATCTTCATGGATGACTGTTTAATGCCCCCGCCACCTTTCTATTTTTGGGTCTTCGTTTGATGCCTGTTTAAATCAATTAGAAAAAGTTTTACAAAGATGTGTAAAAACGAATTTGGTCTTGAGTTGGGAGAAAAGTCACTTTATGGTCCAAGAAGGGATAGTATTGGATCATGTTGTTTCGAGTCGTGGGATTGAAGTTGATCATGCCAAGATTCAAGTCATATCAACTTTACCTCATCCCACAAATGTCAAAGGGATAAGATCGTTTTTGGGGCATGCGGGATTTTATAGGAGATTTATTAAGGGTTTTAGTGACATTACAAAACCTTTATGTAAATTATTATTAAAAGACGCCCCATTTGAGTTTGATGAAAAATGTGTCGAAGCCTTTGATAACATAAAAAGGAAATTGGTTGAGGCTCCAATTTTGCAATCACCTAATTGGTCTTTACCTTTTGAAATAATGTGTGATGCAAGTGGGTACGCGGTTGGGGCCGTGTTGGGTCAACGGGTAGATAAGAAACCTGTTGCTATATACTACGCAAGTAAGACTCTTTCGGAAGCACAATTAAATTATACTACTACCGAAAAAGAGCTACTTGCGGTGGTATATGCTCTAGACAAATTTCGGTCTTATGTATGGGGTAGCAAAATTATTATTTATACTGATCATAGTGCTGTCAGGTACTTAATGGATAAGAAGGATGCTAAGCCCCGGTTGATAAGATGGATACTCTTATTGCAAGAGTTTGATTTGGAGATCCGTGATAAGAAAGGCACGGAGAACGTGGTTGCCGACCATTTTTCTAGACTAATGATTGAGGAGGAAGACTCAACGAATGAAATTAATGAGTCATTCCCAGATAAGCACTTGTTAGCTGTTTTGAAATTACCTTGGTTTGCTAATATTGTTAATTTTCTAGTGACAGGTACAATGCCAGAACATTGGGTAAGGAAGAAGAGGCTCCATTTTTTGTCTCAAGTGAAACATTACATTTGGGATGATCCTGACTTGTTTAGAGTGGGAGCGGATCAAATCATTCGAAGATGCATTCCGGATGAGGAGAGCATGAGTGTGTTGAAGCACGTGCACTCTTATGCATGTGGAGGACATTTCAGTGGCCAAATGACGGGTCACAAGGTTTTGTCTAGTGGGTTGTATTGGCCAACAATTTTTAAGGATTCGTTTGAGTATGCTAGAAATTGCCTACATTGTCAACAATTAGGAAGCATCTCAAGACGTGATGAAATGCCAATGCAACCCATTATGGTTGTTGATGTGTTTGATGTATGGGGAATTGATTTCATGGGACCATTTCCCAATTCTTTTGGTAATCTATACATTTTGGTGGCGGTAGATTATGTCTCTAAATGGGTTGAAGCTATTTCCACCAAAACCAATGACCATATCATTGTTTGAAATTTCATTCAAACACATATTTTTTCAAGGTTTGGGTTACCTCGCACAATTATAAGTGATGGGGGATCTCATTTCAAAAACCGAAAATTCGGAAAATTGCTTAAGCGATATGGTGTTGACCATAGGATTGCCACCACATATCATCCACAAACTAGTGGACAAGTTGAGGTTTCCAATAGGCAAATCAAAGAAATTTGCAAAAGACGGTTCGTGCGGACCGAAAGGATTGGTCAACTAAGCTAGATGATGCTTTATGGGCCTACCGCACGGCCTACAAAACACCTATTGAAACAACTCCTTATCGATTAGTGTATGGTAGAGATTGTCATCTCCCGGTTGAAATAGTTCACCGGGCATATTGGGCTATTAAAAAGGTTAATTTGAGTTATGATGATGCAGGTCGAGAGAGGAAACTCAAATTGTGCGAGTTGGAAGAGTTAAGGGATGAAGCTTACGAGATCGCGTCAAAATACAAGGATCAAATGAAAAGAGCTCATGACACAAAGATTCGTAAGAAGGAATTCGAAGTGGGTCAAAAAGTTTGGCTCTATAACTCCAAGTTGAAGCTCTTCCCTGGGAAGCTCAAGAGTAAGTGGAATGGCCCGTACATAATAACGCGGGTTGGAAAGCTTGGCGAGGTAGACATTGAGGACCCAAAAGATGGGTCGAAGCAAACCGTGAATGGGCATCGTCTAAAGCCTTACCAACCTATGTAATCAATTAAAAATGCAGGTGCTAGCTCCCATTCCAGGTACGTATTCTAATTATAGTATTGGGGACAATACTAAATTTTTTCGGAGGGTGGGAAGCATAGTTGTAAATTGTATAAATTTTATAACTTTATATAGTTTTTTTTATAGTAAAAAAAAAAGTAGCGTAGCCTACGCCATTTTTGGCGTAGGATACGGTAGATGAGATTTGCCTACGCCATTGTGCTCTGCCCTACGCAAAAACAGGTGCCCATTCCAACGCTACTTGCGTAGCCTACGCCAAAAGTGGCGTAAGATACGCCAATATCTGGAAAAAAATGCACGTGAACCTGCTTTTGACCAGAGTTGACCGACCCACAAACCCTTGAAAACACTTTTCATCAATTAAAATTCATCCTAACTTAATCAAAACCCATTCTTCTTCACCTCTTTCATCCAAACCTCTCCAAAACTTCAACCCTCCATAACTTTTTCATTACCACACCAAATCCAACAATTTTTATATCAAAATCATATAGTTTTTCAAGATCTACAAAACCCCTAACATAGAAGTGGGTAATTTTGACTTGTTGGAGCCGAATCGGGCTGTTTAAAAATCGGGTTTGTGTGGGTGTTTGTGTTGTTCGCTTATTTCTTGCTTCTAGTTCTTTTCTTACTCAACTAGTATCATGAAGGTATGTATTTCATCATCCTTGCTTGTTATTTTCATCATTTACATATTATGTGTTCATGAATGACTAGGAAATCGATGCTATGAGTATTAGTGTTTAGGAATGATTATTATTTGGGTGTAAAGAATTGTTGTTGATAGTTTAAAAAAACGAATTTTTTTAATAAAAGCAAGCAATAAGTGTGGGGAAGGGGTTATGGAGATGTAAAACATATGGTTGTTGAATCTAGGCGACTAGTACAAAACTTTTGATCGCTAGTATATGATTATAACCATAGGATGCCATGTTTGGGTAGAATGTAGTTGATGTACATGATAGTCTTATTGAGATTTGATACTAATACTGCATTATTGTTCATGAATGTGGTACAGAATATTTTCAGAAGAAAGGGTAAGGAACATTATGAATCGTCTACTCAACCCAAACGGAAAAAAGGGAAACGGTCCAATCTACGAGACGATTCTGATGAAGAGGGTGATGAAATTCAACATGAGTTGGATCGTGGTGAAGAAATGGATGTAGACCTTCCCAACTGGAAGGAGAAATCCAAGCGGCTATCTATGTTCCCTGAAGCAATTAGACCTGCATTATGGTATCAAAAAATGGCAACACTAGAACATGGTACCGAGGGTGTTCTTGTTTATGAAAGAGCATATAATGCGGAACAGTTGAGATTGATAGGCCTGACACAAAAATTTGAAAGAATTGGTTGGGAAGCGGCTTTAGACTTTTGTGCTAATCGGGGAAAGAAGGTTTACATGAAGGCGATAGAGCAATGGATGTCTACGCTCGAGCGAGATTTTGGTGATGACCCACCTCGTACATTAAAGTTGATTGGTACTGTGGGGAAGAAGAAGATGACCCTATCCTTCGAGACAATGCGTCGAATTGCCAATTTTGACTCTTGTCCAGAAAATGAGTACTATTACATCCCCGAAGAGTTATTTTGGAATAAACAGCAAGTAAACACTGATCCAGAAAATATGTTTAACAATGTAATTCCAAGACAAAGGGGAATTCAATACTGCAGAGAAGATATGGAATGCGAGGCCAGATTCATATTAGGTATCTCGTATGAAAATTTAATGGCAAGACTCGGGGATAGGTCAAAGATAAGAGGTTGGGATGTTCGAGTGGTACATTCAATCATGTTTGGTACACCACGCCTATCGTTTAGGCATTTGGTTTTAATGAATGTTTGGGATAGCCGGGAAACTCAAGAGCGGAAAATGATCCCACATGTTAGGCTTTTGTCATATCTAATGGAAGCTCATGGAATGGTAACAAGATCAACACCGGCTCTTGAAGTGAATATTATGAAGATGAACTGGGAGAATTTTTCCAAGGCAAAATTCACATATGAGCGGACCGCAGAATATCATGTTTTACTTGACAAACAAGGTAATACTCAAATGATGGCTTTGCAAGAGGATGTTGAGCATGCGGATGATGAAGAGGTAAACACAGATGATGAAGAGGAATTACAAGAGGAGGTGCACGTCGTTAGGGAGCGCCCAGTTCAAGAGATGAATAGGCAAGAGATGGAAATGGTGGCGGAAGTCAACAGGGCAAGGGCCGCAGGTTATCAAGGTTGGACTTCATTCAAGAAGTCTATTTGGGATAGGGGTACGCGAACCTTGGTGCTTGCAAGGCAAAGAGAAGAAGCAGCAATAAGGAGAGAGCAAGAGCGAGTGGAGAGAGAAGAAAAGCGGGAACGGGAGCAAGTGGCGAGAGAAGAGAAAAGAGAAGCAGAAAGGAAGGAAAGAGAAGACAAGCATTGGTGGGCGGTTAACTATGCTCGGGAAATGGATACGGTTAACAGATTCATAGAGTCTGAGCAGATCAGGCACCATCAGGATCTGGTGGCGGGACGCCCATACGTACCGGTTGTTCCATATGTTGACTACTCAACCATAATGGAGCAGCCGCAGGAGGTGATTGATCAAGTTAGGTGGCCTCAAGGGGTCTCCTCCAGTTATCTCCCCACTCCATGACAGGCACCACCTCCACCACCAGCTGAAGGATCTTCCTCATCTGCTGACCCACTCAGTGACTACCATGGGTGGATGGATGCGATTTTCGGGCATCCAAACACTCCTTATCCGCCACCGGGTCCGAATGACCCATATTACCACTGATGCATGGTTGAGGTAATGCTCTTTTTGTATAGTTTGTAGACAGGTATGTTTGTACTTTTCTCATCTTTGATTTTATTTTGGTGTGTTTTAAGTTTGTTTGGACCTTTTTGCTTTGCAGATTTAGTTTGTTTTTGTTTGTTTTGGATGTTTTGATGTTTTGTGTGTGAGCCCAGTGTATACATCGCCAATAAGTGTTCAGCTGAAAAGGGAGTAACAAAGGAGATGAAGCATTAAAGTGTGGAAAGCAAGGATTCGCCGATAGAATGGAGACATCAATTATTTACCAGGTGCTTTTTTTTCTTTAATTATGTGTATGTTGTTTGAATAAGACTTGGGTGAATGAATAGTGTTGCTTTAGAAGGGGAATGTAGTGGGGCGGAACAAAAGCATCCTTACACATATTTTTAATTTATTTGGCTACTTGGTCCCCTTATTCGTGCAAAAATTCACATTGAGGACAATGTGAGTTCCAAGTGTGGGGATGGGGGAATAGCCATTTAAATATGAAAATTTTTAAGACCCTCAAGCTAAACTTTAAGAAAACCGTTTCTTTCACCATAGTATTGGATCACAAAATTCGACCCCTAATCATGGTCATAACTCTTTAAGTTCCTTGATGTGTTTTTCCAAGGATGGTTTTGTAAAGCGTGGATTGCCTGGTTAGAAAAGACTAAGGAAGAATATAGCATTTGTGCACATCGACAACCCATATTTCCCTTTAGGTTCAGGAAGAGATTGTTGAGCCACCACAACATGCTAACACCCTACAAAAATCTGTTTCACATCTTTCGGCATGTTGTGTTCAATTGAATTGAGTGTGCCGTTATAGGCACATAAGGTAGAACTTGCAATTTTTGATACGCCCACTACTTTAGATTAATTGTGACACAGGAATGATTAAGGCATTAGGTCTATCTAGCCTTTTCATTAAAAAAAAAAAAAAAAAAAAAAAAAAAAAAAAAAAAAAAAAAAACCTTCCCTAGTTAAACAAGCTTGAGTCTTTAACCTTTCAATTGATTACCCATGTCAACCCATTTGACCAATTTAGCCTTTTCATTTTTTTTTTAAAACCCAAATGATGAAAATTCGGTCATAGGATTTTGATTTGTATTATATTTAGTTTGTAATGTGAGTTCAAAAAAAAAAACTTGAGAACAAATACGCTTCAAACAAATGAAAGTTCTCATAGAAAAGCACAAAAATATGCTTGAATTAGTAATTGAATAAAAGGTGCAACATTGCCTTATAGTTTAGTAATTAGTTAGTGGATGTAATAAAAGTCGAATTTTCATCATTATAGTCACTTTTAAATAACCCCTTCCATACCCTTCGCCTAGCCCCATTACAACCCGTTTTAAGACCTTTTGACTTGTGTTCACTTTTGAGAAATTCTATGGAAGGCGATTGAATTGCAAGCTTATGCTAACATGCCCTATAATCGGTTTCGAGTGCTTGATATGAAATACTAGCACATCCCTTGCTAGTCTAGATAGTAAACCGAGTGGAGTGAACCATTGTGAGGGGTGTTCAAAAATGTGAAATCGGATCTAGTTGGATTTGGCTAGGCAATTTTTTTTAATAGCATGTAAAAACCTTGGAATGTAAATCTACTGATAGACGTAAGTCTTGTGAGTTAGGGTATGACTAGGGGCAGTTTTTGAGAATTGATAAAAGGTGACATTAATTTGAAATGACTATTGATTTGCTTAAGGGCAAGCAAAAGACAAGTGTGAGGATGTGATGGGTTAGTTAAAAGATGTGTATAAAAACATCTATAAATGAGTTTTAAGGAGTGTTAAGTCGTCAAATGGTGTTGCTTTGATATTATTATGTTATTTCAGGATTTTATGACTAAAGGAGGCAAATATGACGTTTTGGAGTTGTTCGAGCAAGAAACGGAAGCTTACGTGAGCTGGAAAATCAAAAACTGAAGACGGTGGGAGTTTTGGCGTAGGATACGCCAAAACTGGCATATCCTACGCCAGTGGCGTAGGGAAGGACATCTTGGTTTGCGTACGGCAGCAAGCAACAGCTCAGGGAGAAAGGACTTGGCGTAGGATACGCCAAAAGTGGCGTAGCCTACGCCAACTTCAGATTTTGGTCAATTGTTTCCTTTTTCAAGGCAATTATGATGGGGAACTTTCTAAGGGACGAATTTATGAGGCAAGGGACGTTTTTTGGCATATGTTGACTCATTCTCATCATCATAATTCATCATCATTAAGCAAATAATCACACACACAACTCTCCCAAGACTTTGAAGCATTCTTGAAGATTGAAGACACAAACTTGAAGATGAACACCATGGCCATGCTTGGCTAAATCATTTTGTATTACACTGGGGATGTAGGTTCTTGATATCTAGGGTTGAAAACATTTGGGTATTATTCTTAAAACTTTTGTTGATGTCTTTGTGTACTTGAATTAATTGTGTTGATTGGTGATTAATCTTATGCTAGACTCATTTTTAGTTAATTGATCTTGTGCCAATTTCTAGTGAGATAAGCATGATTCCTTGCGTCAACACTACCATAGGATTGTATGTTCTAGGTAATAAAGTATAGTTTAGTCCATTTTGATGTAGACAAAACTTGATACCTAAATCTATTGAACAATCACTCCGTTAGTACCAATTGCATTTTCATTGTTCACCCAATTGTTGAAAGCCCTAGTGTTCAATTGCCGAATCCCTAGTGTAATCGCTTTAATCCTATTGTTTACAAGTTTCATTATTTTCGTTATTCTTATTAATCCAATTAAATTCTCATTACAATCAACAACAACTTTTTAATCAATTCTTAAATGATAACTTACACTCTTCATAACTAAACTAGCATCTTCATAAGCAACATTTTCTAGTTGACTAAACAATACTCACTAACCACACGCTCCTTGGATTGATACCCTATTTACCCTATCTACCTAGGTTATTTAGGTTTTGTATGAACCGTGACGACCGGCTCATCACCCATGCCCGCTTGGTGTCACATGTTCATTCAAACGCTCGTCGGGGCTGCGCGGGTCTGGTGGGACAGTTTGCCCCCCGGGTCCGTCTCAAACTGTAATGGAATTGTGAAGGGTTTCTCGCAACAGTTTAGCCAACAGAGAAGACATACCAAGTACAGAGACGAGGTTATGCACATACGACAGAGGGACAATGAATCAATGGAACATTTCATTGTTCGGTTCAACAAAGAAAGACTACAGATCCTCGGGGGGTCAACGATGATGGCCTGTTACGAAAACTCCATGGCCCGAAAGGATATCCGCAGCCATGAATCATGCGGTAAGAAAGAAACAAGATGCGGTCAAGAATTCTGAAAACATTCAGGATCTCCCGAACTCAAGAAACAGGGGGAGATCGGACCCCAACAGGCACCCGTATTCCCGGAATAATCACAGGGAAGACCAAAGAGATGAGCGACGACGGTCTGAAAGGTCTCAGGATACATTCGTGGGAAGAGGAGAAACCCCGTCAAAACAAAGATTCGAATACCCGGAGTTGACGAAAACATCGTTCCAAATATTAGAATCCGAAGACCTAAGGCTTAACACGCCCCGCCCGTTGAAAGACTCGCCGTCCCAAGATAAATCTAAGTATTGTGCATACCATAAAGGTGCGGGACACGATACCAATGATTATTTCCAGCTAAAGAAGCAAATCGAATACTTCTTTAGAACGGGAAAGCTAGCTCATTTAACGAAAGATATAAAACCAAGTACTTCATCCGCCGGAGCGGATAATGCCGCTGGGAAAAGACCTTGGGAGATAAACATGGTGAGAGTAGAATCAAGATATGACAGAAAAAGGTCGTTTGAACGGATAGAGCCGTGGATGGAAGCAACCATGACCGTACCACCGTATTACCGAATGCTGGGAATGGATGCCTTAGTCATCTCCGCTGCAGTAGGAGATTACAGCATGAGAAGGATCTTGGTAGATACAGGCAGTTCCGAAGACATAATATACGAGCCATGTTTCCGACGAATGCGTCCGGAAGACCAGAGAACGCTGGAACCCGCGAGAGGCCCTGTAAGGGGTTTCACAGGTGAAAGCATTGAACCTTTGGGACAGCTCACATTTCTGGTCACCATTGGAGATGGGCGCAAAGAAAGAACAGTGTTGGTCACCTTCTTAGTCATCCCTGCCAACTCCCAATACAACGTAATCATGGGGAGATACACTCTAGGGAGAATCGATGCCTTAGTTTCAACGGTGAGAGGTTTTTTGATGTTCACTACCCCTCAAGGGGTTCTCACGGTACCAGGGATAAAACCTGTGCGGCTGTCGACCGCAAATCATGTCGCCAAGCGCAAACAGGGCTGGTCGGTCCGGAAAGATGGGCACTGAACACGGAATATCCAGAGCAAACAGTCATGATAGGAGACACCCTATCCCCACTTTCACGGGATAAGCTCAAACAAATGTTGAGAAACAATTTGGATGTGTTTGCTTTTAAACATGCTGATATGACAGGTATAGCAAGATCAAAAGCAGAACATAGATTATCAAATTTTCCATCCATCAAGACCGTGACCCAGAAAAGACGAAGCATGGCCCCGGAACGAAGGGCAGCGGTGGTTCAGGAAGTCAAAAAGCTGGAAGAAGCTGGTATCCTGTGGAAAACCCAATATCATACTTGGGTGGCTAACCTAGTCATGGTGAAAAAACATGACGGAACTTGGCGTATGTGTGTTGATTATAAAGACTTAAACAAAGCATGACCAAAAGATGCATATCCTCTCCTAGAAATTGATCTTAAGGTAGATTCTTTAGCACCGTACAAATTTAAATGTTTCCTCGATGCATACAAAGGATACCACCAGATCAAGATGGCACGGGAAGATGAGGACAAGACCGCGTTCCATACCGATGTCGGCATCTACTGTTACACAAAGATGCCCTTCGGATTGAAGAATGTGGGGGCCACGTACCAAAGATTAATGGATCAAGCGTTCGAGAAACAAATTGGCCGCAATCATGAAGTCTACGTTGATGACTTGGTCATCATAAGTTGCGAGGAAGAGACAATCATTACAGACATCGAGGAGACCTTCAAGACGCTGCGGGATTACAACATCAAGCTGAATCCAGGTAAATGCTCTTTTGGAATGGAGGAAGGAAAGTTCCTAGGGGTTGTAGTGTCAAAGGATGGTTTCCGGGTCAACCCCGAGAAGGTGACGGCTATTACCAGCATGCCATCTCAAAAAACATTAAAAGATGCTCAAACCTCAAACGGGAGGCTAGCAGCTATCAATCGTTTCCTGGCACGGCACGCAGAAAGGTCTCTTCCCTTCATATCAACCCTGAAAGAATGCTTGAACAAGAACAGATTCAGGTGGACGGAAGAAGTAGAGAAAGCGTTCCAGGGAATGAAGGTATTTGTCAGTAACTTGCCCACGCTCACGGCCCCAAGGCCGGGAGAGATCTTAAAGATGTATCTAGCGGCTGGCCATCATGCTGTCAGTGCAGTCTTGCTAGTAGAACGGGGAAATCTACAGACTCCAGTATATTATATTAGCCGGGTTCTCTCAGAACCGGAGGGAAGATATGCGACGCTTGAGAAGCTAGTATTAGCTTTGATTCATGCATCACGCCGCCTACGCCGATATTTTCAAGGACATAAGGTTGAGGTATTAACTGGTTTTCCCTTGGCTCAGATACTGAATAGACCAGAAGTTTCGGGACGATTAGCAAAATGGGCCATAGAGCTAGGAGCCCTGGATATAACGTTCAAGAAAAGCACATCCATCAAAGGATAGGTGATAGCATACTTCATGGCTAAAGTCCCGGAAGATGAAAAAGTACAGTCACCAGGGAACGACAATACAGCTACGCTGGAAAGCAAGAATCCAGCATGGCAGTTATACACGGACGGATCGTCCAACAGCAAAGCAGTAGGGGCGGGTTACTGCTAGTAAGCCCGGAAGGAATAAGATCTTTGCACTCATTACGATTTGGCTTCGAGTGTTCAAACAATCAGTCAGAATATGAAGCTCTGCTAGCAGGAATGCGACTAGCCCTGTCAATGGGGGCGAGGAAGGTTGATGCTCACGTGGACTCGTTGTTGGTAAACAACCAAGTTAACGAATCCTATGAAGCTAAGGATGACACGATGGCAAAATATCTGGAAAAAACAAAAGAGTTGATGTTGAAATTCGAGAAAGTCACATTGATTCATGTGCGTAGGCACAAGAACGACATCGCATATGCTCTTAGTAAATTGGCATCCACGGGCACTGAGGAAGATGTTCACATCGAAACTCTGAAACAACCATCAACCCAGGAGACGGAAGTACATAGTGTTTACATGGCAGAGGTATCATGGATGACACCAATTCAGCGATACCTGGAAAAGGGGATACTCCCAGAACACAAAGGCGAGGCAATGAAGATTCAGACCAAGTCTTTGCAATACGAAATGCATGGAGGAACACTGTACCGGAAGTCATACTTAGGTCCGGCTCTGCGATGTGTGGCACCATCAGAAGCAAGATTTTTAATACAAGACATCCATGCGGGTATATGTGGCATACATGCGGGTCCTCGGGCGGTGGTAGCCAAAATAAAAAATGCGGGTTATTTTTGGCCAGGAATGCACAACATGGCGGTAGAGGAACTACAGAAATGCATCAGTTGCCAAAAGTATGCACCATAGACCATACGGCCAAAGAATAACTTAATCCCGGTCACAGCCACTTGGCCATTCCAAAAGTGGGGAGTTGACGAAGCTGAAATATTTGGTGGTCGCCATAGATTATTTTACCAAATGGGTCGAAGCTAAACCATTGGCAAAGATTGAAGCAACAAATATTAAAAAATTCCTATGGGAACACATAGTCTGCCGCTTCGGCGTCCCATTATACCTTGTCAGCGACAACGGTACACAATTCACAGATAGGACACTCCAAGAATGGTGCACGGGACTACACATCCAGCAAGTCTTCACTTCGGTAGCACATCCACAAGGGAACGGGCAGGTGGAAAGAACGAATCGAAGTATACTGGATGGCTAGAAAAAACCGCTGGATGCAGAAGGAAAATCGTGGGTGGAACAATTGCCACACGTTCTTTGGGCACATAGAACAATGCAAAAAACTAGAAATGGCGAGACACCGTTCAATTTAATGTTCGGCTCGGAAGAAATGATCCCAGCAGAAATTGGGATCCCCACCCTAAGAAGAGAGAACGACGAGGAAAGAAACGAAGAATTGATTCGCGAAAATCTGGAAATGCTGGAAGAACGTCGCGAGGTAGCATGCATTAACGAGGCCTGGTACAAAAGACTCCTGGAGAGGTACCACAATAAACGGGTCCTGGAAAAAACCTTCAAGGTGGGAGAACTGGTGATGAGAGATAATGAGGCAAGTAGATCCGCGGCTCAAGGGAAGTTGGGACCAAACTGGGAAGGTCCTTACGAGATAGCCGAAGTACTAGGCAAAGGAGCATATTCCCTGAGACAACTAAATGGGGATCCAATACCAAGAACGTGGAACGCAGCACAGTTAAAGAAATGTTACGTGTGAACAAGCACAAACAGATGTTTGGGGGCCACACGTATATGATCTTAAACTTTTACAGTCATATTTTATGTAATCTTTTAATAATATCCACGGCATGACGTGTTAATAAAACGCCTTTTACGGAAACATTTCTTAAAACACCTAACAAATAGGTGTTTCTAAGTGATAACAATCTCTTGCACTTAACAAGATCTAGTATTTGGGACTTACAATTTGGTATCAGAGCCTTTGTGCTCTAGATTGTATCTATTTTAAGATACCAAAACCCTCATCTTGTTAGTTTTTATTATCAAGATTTTTTTTATAAGCTTTTGTGTCTATCAAAAAGTTGGGTGTTTTTCTTATGTTTTTGCTTCAAATTTCGTGAAAATTGTGTTTCTGAAAGTTAAAAGTGGTTCATTTTAAGTAGAAACTTCATCCAAGCATTTCAGAATGGAATGAAAAAGTTTTGGATAGGATTCAGCTGAGTTTTTGTGTTTTTCATCAGCCCGTTTTGCGCACTTATTTCATACGTTGAGTACTTATTTCTTGGTTTGAGTACTTAGCTCATAAACTGCATACTTGCTCTTATCTGAGTACTTAGACCTTTTGTTTTAGTACGCAACTAAGTCTGTGCGTACTTATTGCTTTTCATTGTCTTGAGCACTTAACTAGGGTTTCTGCGCACTTAAACAGAAATCTTTGGTGTTGTGCGCACTTATTAAGAGGTGTAGTTTTGAGTACTTGGCTAGGGTTTCTGCGCACTTAAATCTTAAACGAGAGTTTAAGTGTCTGCGTACTTCGTTTAGTACGCAGACTGATCAGTCAAGACTGAGCACTTACCATGCCCAAGTGCTGACTGATCTGCGCACTTATCAAGAAACAACAGCTACACGCGTACTTGCAAGACTGTGCACTTATCAAAAGACACACATCTTGACAAGGTTGTTTACATTGTTACAGGCTGCTGCGTACTTGATCTGGACTACTGCATACTTCGTTGCGCACTTAAGGACTTTGGACAATTTTCTGGACTGTTAACTATAAAATCTGAAAAACCAAACTCTTAAAATTAACTTAAATCATGGCCGGTAACGATAACCACTCAACTGTAAATCCTATCACTCAACAAGAACTTGAAACTGGAACAACAACTAGAGTTCCTAAGTTAAAAGGTGTAGAAGATTATGGAACTTAGAAGAATGGAATGAGGTCGTTCTTCTATGTCACAGACTTCACCCAATGGACGTCTATCCAGTTAGGTCCACACATTCCAATGAGAACCACTACCACAGGAGAAGAGTTTAACCCTGATCCAACCACCTACACTGATGTCGATAAACAGCTACTTCAGAGAGACCATAAGGCTTATGGTGCCCTTACCATGGCCTTATCAAACGATTTTTATAACATGTTTGAGGAATATGGCACTGCGCATGATCTGTGGTTTGCGTTAAACGAGTACTATGAAGGGAATGAAGAAATGCGCCAATATAAGCAAGACATGGTGCAGAAAGAATATGACATGTTCGGTAGCATTCGTGGTGAAAGCTTGAGCTCGCATATCGAAAGATTCATGAGTATGTTAACCAAGATGAAGAAGGCAAGAATTCCCGTCAACAACCGAAATTCCATCAAGAAACTGCTCGACTCCCTGCCCAAAGAATGGAGCATACAATGCATGTTGATCAGAAAACAGTATCTAGATGCTCAATCTACCCTGGCTGATCTCATCAACACTCTAAAGTCCTTCGAAATGGACATCACCAAAAGGGAGATGAACCAGACTGCTCCGAAAGTCGTGCCCAACACTGCTATGAAGAATCTGGCATTAATGACTCCCGTATGTAACATGGGTTCAAGCTCGTCACATGCATATGTGGATGCAATGGGTGGTGGTAGTTCAAGTTCGGGAAAGACAATCTCATACTCTGACACAGCTGCAAAGACACTTAACCCACAGCTCACAAGGCTTGCAAACGAACATGTTGAACTCTTCAACACATTCATGTCTAGCTTTGAGGCTTTGAAGACAGGTGACATTAAGAGTGAGATGATGAATCCTGAAGACATGTATCAGGTTGATCCGGATCATATGGAGGAAATGGATTTGAAATGGCAGATGGCCATGATCACTCTGAGGGTGAAAAGATTTCAAGATAGAACTGGTCGAAGAGTTGGTATGGGAAAAGTGGGTTTTGATAAGTCTAAGATTAGATGCTACAACTGCAAGACTCTTGGGCACTTCAAGTATGAGTGCCCCACTCTAAGTCAAGCAGAGATCAAGCCGGCAAAAAGGATGGTGGAAATAACTGATGGAAGGGAAGCGAATCAACAGAAGGCGTTGGTGGTTGAGGACTTTGATTGGGGAGAGGAGGCTGCTGCGGTTGAAGCTGATGTGAACAAGGCTTTGATGGCCAAAATCTGCACCAAATCCACACACGGCGTGAACTCTCTGGAAGGATCGTCAGCGGAGATGCCGAAGGGTGGAACGCTGGAGAATGTCGGTCTGAAAGGAGTGCTGGTGGCCGATAAGGGAAAAGAAGCTGAATTTGAGGAAGCACTCGTAGCCGAGAAGACCTCCACCAGCAAAGCAAATGAGAAGCTGCAGAACGTGCCCAAGACAGTTGAGGAAAGAGATCTGGTAAGTATTCCTCTTGAAATAAAATCAAAGTTGTGCTCACCAAGGTGTGTTACAGCTGTTGCTTACTGTTTGTCCCACAATAGGAAAATTTTAAGAGAAATGGATGACATCCGAAAAATCAACACTGAAATGAAAGAAAATGAGTTAGCATATCAGCGAAAGTTAAATGCAACTATAGCTGAAATGCAAACCCTAAAAGAATTTGTCCTGAGAAAAGATTTTTTAATAAATGACTTAACAAAAAAAAATTAGAAAAATCTAGAAATGAAACAAATCATCTCCAAATTGTTGTGGACAAATGGAATGTAAGCAAGCATGCTCATACAGATATCCTTGATTGCTCAAGGAAATCATTCGTCAAAGATGGAATTGGGTATAAAGATAAAAAGGGAATTGTAAAATCTCTGTTTTTACCTTTGAGCAAAAGTGAATATATACTCATTCCAAAACCTCATCCAAAAAATGATCTTTTTGAAAAAAGAATGTGTCAAATCTGAGTCAAACTCTAATATAAGTAAAAGCAGTGCAGATGTGACCCAACAGGATCAGGTGGACGATGATGAGAGTTGTGATGGACAAACAATGGGGTTAGGTCACCCAGGTGCCAATTACTCAACAGTGAATTGGTTCATCTGGAGTAATGACAAGTCTAAAACTATTTTGAATTCGGATGAATGTAATAACTTAACTAAGCTGGATGATTGTAATAGTTTGTCTAGGATGGATAACTGTAATAGTTTATCTAGGACGAATGACTGTACTACATTAACTTCTAAACTTGATTTAAAGGGCGTTGTAGACCCTGATGATAGGAAGAATCCTATCAAACGCTCAAATATTTGTGTTGACAATGTTATGCCAGATTGTGTTGATCTTAATGATGCATTCTCTGATAATGAAAATGTATATAGACCATCTCCGTTTGTACCAGAACTAAAAAAAACAGGTTCAGGAAATTTCTCACTGAAGAAATTCCAGAGTTTACTCCATCATCCACAGATATGTCATGTTCTGAAGAATCACAAAGTGAAACAGATAACCCAATTCCTGAAGAATCACAGAGTGATACAGAAAGCGACATCAGCGAGCCAGACTGCAACACAAATGAAGAATCAAGCAACAACAACATTGATGAACCATGTTCCAGTGAAAGCTCATGCTCAAGCAAGATCAAGAAAGGAGCATCACAACCATCATCATCCAGACCCTCTCCAAAGATCAAGCCAAAGCACTCAAAATGCTTTAGATGTGGAAATGAGGGTCATGTGGTTAAAACATGTCATTTAAAATCTAGTGACGTCAAAGCACTAAAATGTCTTTCTGGTCAGATTAAAAACCTTCAAGAAACAGTAAAATTTTTTGATAAAACCACAAAAATTTTGAAAAGACAAGAGTCAGTTTTGGGTGAAAATCACGACAGATCAAAACTAAACCAGATCTGGATTCCCAAAGTCAATTAAGTAAAGGTTTGAGTCGTGATTGTATATATAGTTTCTTGTATTTATATGTGTATTTCTTGTGTTTGCTTTTGTATTTCAGAATAAGTTACAGAAATGGTTGATCGCACTCATGAGATATCTATGGCATGTTGATAGCGGGGCTTCTAGACACATGTCTGGTTTAAAGGAACTCCTCAAGAACTATAGATTTATTGATGGAGAGTTCGTTGCCTTCGCAGGAAATGAAAAGGGCGGGAAGATAGTAGGAATAGGAGATGTGGTCTCTGACGCACTGACTTTAGAAGATGTGAATTATGTTCCAAAATTGTGCTACAACCTTTTGAGTGTATCACAAGTCAGCGACAAAGGAATATCAGTGTTATTCAATGACATGGAGTGCATCTTTCTGAAGCCTGGATTCATACCGCCCACCAATATGATCATGCTAAAAGCTCCTAGACAGAATAACACATATGTGATAAATATGAGAGATGTTAAGTCAGAGTGTCAAATGACATGCTTACTTTCAAAGGCATCCGAGTCAGAGTCACAGTTATGGCACAGGCGATTGGGACATGTTAACTTTAAAAACATTAAAAAACATTCAAAATTAAATCTTGTCAGAGGTCTTCCTTCCAAGGAATTCCCTTTTTCTGAAAAATGTTTAACATGTGCCAAAGGAAAACAACACAAGAAATCGCACAAGTCCAAAGCAGTGAACTCTATAGACTCACCTCTTCAACTATTGCATATGGATCTTTTCGGTCCTATGAGTGTTAAAAGTTTAGCTAAAAAATCTTATTGTTTGGTGATAACAGATGACTTTTCTCGTTTTACATGGGTGTACTTCTTAGAATACAAAAGTGAAGCTGCCGAGATATTGATGTTGTTTGTTCCTCTCATTGAGAACATAGTGAAGACAAAAGTTAGATCAATCAGAAGCGATCACGGAACTGAATTCAAAAATCAAAGCTTCGTGACTTTCTGCAACAACAAAGGAATTCATCTTCAGTACAGTGCTACGAGAACTCCTCAACAGAATGGAGTTGCTAAAAGGAAGAATCGTACACTTATTGAAGCGGCCAGAACTATGCTAATCGACTCCAAATTGCCGATCATCTTCTGGGCTGAAGCTGTGAATACCGCATGTTATGTTCTTAACAGAGTCTTAATTGTGAAGACGCGTGGGAAAACAGGTTATGAATTGCTTTTTAAAAGAAATCCTCTGATTGATTACTTCAGGCCGTTTGGATGCTCATGTACTCTGCTAAACAACTACGAGAACATAATGATGTTTGATGCAGTTGGAGATGAGTGCTTCTTTGTTGGATACTCTTCAAGTCAAAAGGCTTATAGAGTATACAACAAATGCACCAAAATGGTTCTCGAATCTTTCTATGTTGATTGGCAGGAATCCAACTCCACTAACACAGGAGCCGGTCCTGACTGGTTCTTTGACGTGGATGTCGCTTTCAACAATTTTAGTATCATTGAAGAACAAACATCTGACAATCAAGCAACCGATCCTTCTCCTCTCGAAGATACTCTTTACTCTTCTGAAGACGATGCTGCACCCTTCACCACCCGATTTTCTCCACTAGTAGCTGATCCAATTGTTCCTCTTCAATCAAAAAATGGTGATGCAACTGTTGAGACTACACCATCTCCTGAAAGTACTCCAATTTCAGAAGAAACATCTTCAGCACAACAGTTTGCAAATGATCCATCCAGCTTGTCAATTCATGTCGATCACCTTTCAAATCTGCCTTCCCAAGTTCAAGAAGAACCAAACATGGGATTTAAATCATCTAAGAATCATCCTGTTGAGAACATCATTGGACCAATCTCTGAGGGTGTTCTCACTAGAAATCAGGCAGATGAGCTCAATATTGCACTATCAGCATTCTTATCTCAGACGGTACCCTTCAGCATTGAAGATGCTGTCAGAGATGCAAGCTGGGTTGAAGCCATGCAGGATGAGCTGTCTCAGTTTAGAAAGCTAAAAGTTTGGGAGCTAGTGGATCTGCCTGAAGGGAAGTATCCTATCGGAACAAGATGGGTGTTTCGCAACAAAATGGATGAACGTGGTGTGGTGATCAAGAACAAGGCTCGTCTGGTAGTTCAGGGTTTTCGTCAGCAGGAAGGAATTGATTATGAGGAAGTATTCGCTCCAGTTACTCGACTTGAAGCCATTCGTATCTTCTTGGCATACGCCTCATACAAGAACTTCAAAGTCTTTCAAATGGATGTGAAGAGTGCATTCTTGTACGGGAAAATCAAGGAAAAAGTCTACGTCTGTCAACCGCCGGGCTTTGAAGACCCTCATCATCCCAACAAATATTACAAATTGGATAAGGCTCTCTATGGACTTCATCAAGCTCCTCGAGCTTGGTATGAGACCTTATCTTCATATTTGCTGCAAAATGGATACACCAGAGGGAAGATTGACATGACTCTGTTCACCAAAGAAGTCAACAAACATTCTATCCTTGTTCAAATTTATGTTGACGATATTATCTTTGGCTCCACTGATGAAAATTTGTGCAGGGAATTCGAAAGCATTATGAAGTCTCAGTTTGAAATGAGCATGATGGGAGAATTGTCATTTTTCTTAGGCCTGGAAGTTCAACAGAAAGAAGACGGAATTCTCATCCATCAAGCCAAGTATACAAGAGACATTCTGGCAAAATACAACATGACCGACTGCAAGCCGTCCAACACTCCTTGTGCGGCCCAAACAACATTTGTACCAGATCTTCAAGGCCTTTCAGTGAATCCTCACACATATCGATCAATGATTGGCTCACTGATGTATCTAACAGCCAGCAGACCAGATATTATGTGGGCAGTTGGATGCTGCGCACGCTTTCAGTCAAATCCCAAGCAATCGCATGAAACTGCAGTAAAAAGAGTCTTCCGCTACCTCAAAGGGACACCAAAACTTGGTTTATGGTATCCTAAGATTGATAATTTTGATTTAATCGCTTACTCTAATAGTGATCATGCAGGTTGTAGGATTGACAGAAAATCTGTCTCTGGTGGTTGTCAATTTCTGGGTAACAGGCTGGTGTCTTGGCAGAGCAAGAAGCAGACTACAGTGTCCATCTCTACTGCTCAAGCTTAATACACAGCTGCATCCAGTTGTTGTTGTCAAGTGTTATGTATCCAAAATCAGCTTTTGGACTACGGTTTGAATGTCATGCATACACCTATTTTCATTGATAACGATGCCTGTCGCGACATTGTGAAGAATCCAATTGATCATTCTAAAACCAAACATATTGAAATTCGGATTCACTCCATTCGCGATGCTCACGACAAAGGATATATACAGGTGTTGCCAATAGATACTGCTGATCAAAAGGCAGATATCTTCACAAAAGCTTTTGATAAAACCCGTTTTCATCAGTTGGTAACATGGCTAGAGATGATAAATTTTGAATGATTTAAAAAAAAATTACTTGTGCATAATATATAGAAGAAAAATCTTCTTTTTATTCAAACAAAGATTTTTGGGGGAGAAAGTAAAACCGGTCCATCTCTACTGCAAAATTTCAAAAGAATTAATTCAAGAAATGATAGAAACTAATCATATTTCGTCAGCATGTGAATAGGACCCAGAGGATGTTGTGGCTTCAAGCAACGATGTGTCGATAGATTCAGCCTGGAATCAAGTAAACTGCTAATAGGTGATTAATAGTAAAGATCTACACGGAAAGCTGGATTCCCACTGTGCTATAGGTCTGCACAAGCTGAGTCCAGTCATACACAGGTTGAGAAACTAAAAGACACAGAAAATTTTGTGCATAGGTAAATCAAAAAGACACCTAAGAGTGCAAGCTACCAATGCGGGGCTTAGAAAATTAATCAACTGAGCAGCAAAACACACGCAATGTTAGTGACGTGCAAACATATTTAGATAGCTCACCAAACGATCAGATGATCATCTTCTCTGCTTATGGTAACATAGACCTGAAGCTCTCATCATCTGATCAAGATAATGATCATCTTCTTTGCTTATGGTAACATAGACCTGAAGCTCTCATCATTATATTTCGATAAACCTTGAGGATCGGTAGGCCCATACCTAGCACATGTGGGGTCCATAAAATTTTCGTCAATATTACCGAAGAACATGATAAACAGCATCACCAAACACATGTTGAAAGAGAAAAGGCATGGATTTAAGTGGACAAGCATACCGACAATTGTTCTTAGGCTGCAGCTATCCAAAGGGAAATTGAAACGGGTTTTGGCAGGTATGGTTAGTATGATCTTGAATGCAGAAGGTGAGTTTTGGTGAATCCCCACATATTAAAAATGGAATTGGGCTCTTAAACTCTTATTGGGCCAAAATTTTGAACTGCTGCGTACTTGATGGGCCCTGCGCACTTGACTCAAGTGCGCAGGCCCATATGGCTACTGTATATATACTCAGAATTTTTTTTAACAGTTTTCATTTTCTTACAAACCCTAACCTCTGTTCATCTTCACCATCATTATCGTCCATCATCAGTTTTTTTTAACCCACCATTTTTATCATCCTTTAATCACCATCAATCCACTTATTACTCTCAACTTTAGTTGTTTCTCTTCATAATTAAGGTAGATTATGTCTGATCATCTTTGTTTCTTGTGATTAAAGGAGTTACATGTTAGATTATACGAGTTCAGTGTGGGATTTGGGGTTTATGAATATTAGGGTGTTGATGTTAAAGATTACGCACTAAATGTTGAACTGTGCGCACTTGTCTCATAGAGACTGCGCACTTGTTTCAAACATATTCAAAGCATCAGAAACCCTAAATATGTTGCGCACTTATGTTGCGTATTAAAATCTTAAACGAAGGTTTAAGTATCTGCGTACTTGATTAGTACGCAGATTTTGCCTGTGTTGACTAGGGGTTACCATGCCCGAGCTCTAATAAGATCTGCGCACTTGTGATCCTATGTATCACTGATCTGGTGCCTGCGTACTAACCTAAGTGCTCAGTCAAGTGTGTGAGTACTTGACTGAGTAGTTAGATCATTAGCCTTTGACTTGGCCTACGCACTTAACTTGACTATTCAGACACTTGAACGGACTGTGTATTTAGACTTATCTACCCGTGCACTTAAACCTGAACGTTAATGATCTTAAACTGGAAAATCGAACGTATCGTGGACACTGATAAAACAAATCCATCAAAAAAAACTTAAAAAAATATATGAAATAATTAATAAAATACAGTCTAAGTACGTTGTCCGTCGAAGTCTAAGTCTAAGGTCAGTCGTGTGGTCGTCTACTCATATTCAAGAGCTCTAACTTGTTTTTTGTGCACTTGGTCTAAACAGATGGCACTCGATTGGGATCCAAGAGGAATGCATAATCAACCGATGAATCTTGAGACCGACGATGTAAAGTTCAAACACGTAGTCACCTGGATCAAACGAAGCAGAGTCGGATACGTTGTGGAGCATAGTTTACAAGTTTATTGCTCTCACATTGAAGATTTTTGGAGATCTGCTCGAGTAGAAGTTGTTGGACGGGTCAAGCGAATCAATGCTACAGTCAGAAACAAGGCTGTAATCATCACTGAAGATACCGTTAGGATCGTGCTGAGACTTCAAGACCAGCCAGGAACAGTCAGGTTTCTATCCAAAGTTGATGTTCACCAAGAGTTCAAGAATTTCGGTTACAAAGGAGATTTTGACAAGAGAGGCGATATCAAAAAGAGCCAGCTGACCAGAGACTGGAAACTCATCAGTCACATGTTTATCATGTCTCTGTGTCATAGGAAAGGAGGCTACAACGCTCTCAGCACAGAATGGTCGACTGCTATGATAAAGATCTGCAAGAATGAATCTTTTAACCTGTCGGTTATGATCTTTGATTATCTGGTTAAGAATGCTGAGGCTGGCTCCGGCAAATGGGCTATGTACCCCAGATTCGTGCAGATGATGATTAACGCACAGCACGAGAATCTACCCCTTGGTGACCAATACAACTTCACCAAAGGTGCACGATTCTTCACTGAGTGCAATACGGCTGACTGGGAACCCATGCTGGAGAACATGTATGCAGCACAGCGATATCCTATGGTCATGGAGCTTTACAACAAGATTAAGAAAAGGAAGCAGGATGTAACAGAAGCTTGTCAGCAATCCACCGCTGCTTCTGCACCATCTGACCCTGCTCCCTCTTCAGCCCAGCCAACTGCTGAAGAGATCGCTCTAGAAAAGGAAAGGGGCAAAAGGGTGGCAACGGAACCAGCTCCAGCAAAGCCCACCAAGAGGAAAAGGCCAACTGGTTTATTACAAGAGGGCAGAGAGTCACTGACACCAGAACAGCTTGAGACTGCTGCAGCCCTACAACAAGTTGCTGAGTTACAGAGGGCCGAAAGAAAGAAACGGAGAGAACAGTTACCACAGTCTGAGGTTCCTCGTGTAATGACTGAGGATGATATTGAGCAAGAAGTGATTCTGGAGTCTATGTTCGGGGGAGAAGATCAACAAGGACCATCCACAACTACTGCTCCAGCCCCTAAAGCACCAGCACAACGGCCAACTGAACCTTCCTCCTCAGCTCCTGCTGCACCACGCCGCAAACCGGTGCACCAGGAACTGTACGAGAAGTTGGTCAAGGAAGTTGGAAAGACAGCTGCTAGGGAGATTTGTACCCTCAAGAGTGATGTGCATAACAATCAAGAGCTCAGAAGAAAAGTCAAGAAGCTCAACGATATCTGATCAAGTTTCAGACTCAGGTTCAGATGAAAATGTTTGATATTATCCAAGAGTTGCAGAAACAGCAGACTGGTGCTCCTAGCACAACATTTGATGAGGTATTTGATTTTGGGAAATTTCTGGAGGAGGAGAAAGAGAAAGAAAGAATCGCTGAGGAAAGTGATGTGGACGAGATCAGCGAGGATGAGATGCCAGAAAAGTTTGTGGAGATGGGTATGGAAGAAGAAACAGTGTACGAGACGTTAGATGGCCATAAGTTAGATCCAGAGAGATCAACATGGTTTCCCAGAAGGCCCATCACTATTCCAGAACATCCATCATACGAGAGAAGCTCATCAAGAGAGGATCATTTCATGGAAGTATGATGAGGTGAAAAAGTTATTTGCTATAAAGAGACGAGGGGGAGTTATACAGTACTTTAGAGGTCGACAGGAACTGAAGTCTCTCCCTCGATGGGACATCAGGGAACTTCGAAGAGCCCCTTTCATCAACCACACCAATGACACCATGGGCTCCATGCTTGCTTGGTTTATAGAGAAGGATTGTGAGAATGATTTTCAGATCTTCAAGCCGCAAAAGCCAAGGAGACGGATCTCCAAGAAGCGAATCGATCCGGCCACAGGACAAGGAATGATCACTTATGTGATTGACCCCCCCCCCAGGTCGTCACACGAGTTCCAATATGTCCTGAGCTTCCAGTTATACTAAGAGACTTCAAGAAGTGGTTTTATGACAGCAATACTGGTGAAGCTGTTATCAAGCTGAAAGATGATTCAGAGGCTTTGAGGATTCTGGATCCGATAGATGTGTTTGCCTTTAATCTATCGGATTTGAATATGCTGTTCGCCAATCAGATTAATGTGGGTGCTGGGAATGTCTTATTTGAGGAAGTTGTCTTATTTAGAAGAGCAGTTGATCGGGCGATGAAGCTGAAACAGGAATTGCTTGATATAGTAGACAGGATCAACGCAGCGGACAAGGAAAAAGAAGAAAAGGAAAAAGCTGCCCAAGTTGCTGCTGCAGAAGAACCACAAACTGAAGTCGAAACCGCTTCAGAGGTGCAGATACAAGAACCTGCAACAGCAACCGATCCAGAAAGACCAGCAACTGAGTCTACTCAAGCTCCTGCTGTGGTTGAAGAAGATCCGGCCGCCTTGTACATTCAAGACCCCCCGAGTCAGGAAGAGGGGGAGCCAAGCGATATAGAGATTGATTGAGAATGAAGAACTGGTAGTTGTGGTCTAGGGGGAGTATTGTTGGGTTATATTGAGACCACAGTTACCAGATCATAGACTTTTGATAGCTTGTTGAGTAGTTTGTAAGTAGAAGGGCTGTTTATGTAATTATGACATAGTTTGTGTACAAAACCCTAGGCTGCGCACTTAATGGATGGGCCCTGCGCACTTAGCTTAAGTGCGCAGGCCCATCTGACCTGCTATATAAAGGATGCTTGTGTGCAGCTCTAAGGTTAGGGTTTTGGATATTATCTTGGTAGCACAAATTAAAGGGTGCGTACTTATTCTGTGTAATCCATGGTTCTTTGATGTTAATCAGTAATGGAAAGCTTGAATCTCTTTATCTTGTGTGTCGGTTTTGCTAGTGTTATCTAGTATCTTTGTTTTTCAAGATTAATCACTTAAAACACCTAACAAATAGGTGTTTCTAAGTGATAACAATCTCTTGCACTTAACAAGATCTAGTATTTGGGACTTACAGGTATTCTTGAAAAACGGTCTCATCTACCCATATTCGGCTCATGCCAACAGCAACCAAAGCCCTCTCTGGAATATGAGTACATTCCGTAGGATTATTGGTCAAACCAAGATACAACGGATCTTTTTCATACGCAGAAGGCGGTGGACATTCGTCGGCCAGTTTGGCCTTGGCCTCCGGATACCTAATTGGAACTCGGATGGGAAAAACACGTTCGTCAATAAAGAAGAATTTCTTCCTCCACTCTTTATCACGAACGCTTTGGGGAAAATTATCTATACAAGATAGCATACCAGGGCGACGATCGAAGGTAAAATACTCTCCTTTGAACTTTAAAACATATAATGACCGGAATATCTCCAGGCGAGGTGCTCTACCAAGACCTAGGGCACAAAACTCAAAGTGACGGATCTAAATTAGACCTAGAGGGTGCAATTGGGAGATATGTACCTTATAGTACGATAGCAAGTCAAAGATGAAGTTAGTAGCCGGCAACCGGAAGTGGGAAAAACTGAAAAACTCGCCATATAGCGTGATTTTTCCCTCTTTGACAGGAAAGGCCCGGTCATCTTGGCCAGGAAGTACAGGTCCCCACTCTAATGGAATTTGATACTCACTAAGAAATGACGGAAATGACGACCAGGCATAGGATATGTCGGCAACATTTACAACGATGTGTGACGAACACGCTTTGGGAGCCATTTAGAAAAAAGAAAGAACGGTTAAAATGATACTTTTTGGATGTGAAACCGAACCTTTATAAGAAATAAACGGACGTTTCAAATTCAAAATAAAAGGTAACTGCCATGTGGCAACTCCCTATGCATTCGTACAATTGATGTGATGTTTGTTGTAATGATCTATCACGTGCATAGGACGTGCGGTACAAATCCCAATTTGGACTCAAAATCGACTTTTCTATTTTGATTTTCTCACATTTTTTCCGTACTTATATTACAAAAGAGTCTAGTAATACTCACATGTTCTTATCACTAGACTGGGGGGACATGACGAGGTAGGGCCCAGTTAAATCAAATTGGCCCATACCACAATTACTTTAAACCCATTCAAAAGTAAGGCCCAATAAAGAATGACCTAACTAATTCAACGGGGTCAAACAATTGAATGAAGTCAATGGTCAACGTGACAGTCAAACAATACATAAATGGTAGCGAGATCCATGTGCAAGCAATTCGGCAAAGATTGTTTCCTTCAGCGAAAGGAGTGGACAAACTATAAAAGGAGGACGAAGGTAAAACACAAGACACAATCATCTCTACATCAGTCTTTACCATTACATTCTCTTTACAAACAACCCATACTTATTCTCACGCCGGAGGGTGGTCACAGGATTACCCCCAATCCTGTGACGAGTCCTAACGGTGTTTTCTTTTGCAGGAAATATCTCTATGCTCATTGCAGGTGGTTTGGAAAGATCTCTTTGTATCATCGAGAAGATTAGAGCATTAGCCAGTTCTTACTTCTTCATTTCCATATTTTTATTTTTTTGGAAAATGTCTTATTTTTATTGATTTAATTTGTTTTAATCATATTTAATTGAATAAAAATTCATTTTTAATTATTTTAATCTTAAAGTTTTTGGGAAATTATTTCTAATCATCATGAACTGAAATAAAAATTATTGGTTCAGAAAACATATATTTTTATTGATTTTCCTATTTTTAATCATTTAAACATGATTTAATTTCATCAAATCAGTTTTAAATATAAATAAGTTCATAAAAATTATGGGAAAATTATTTTCATTGATTTACATCAGAAAGCATCCATTTTCCATAAAAATAACATTTTTGGATCATGTATTGTTGTTAGGACAGAAAGGATTGAGGAAACTACTTTTGCAAACCTTAGTCTAATTCATTCTTCTGTGAATTATTCTAAGTATAGAACTATTGAAGAAAGAAGACGAAAGTACTGAAGAAGGATTCAACAAGTACTGAAGAAGATAGATCAGAAGTTCTGAAGTCAAACCAGACAAGTCTACTGAAGACAAACTACTCATCGGTAGTTTGTCATTCATCAGCACTTGTAATATAATCTTTCCACCGCCCTTATGTTTCAGTAGTTTAATTGTTTATTATTACTTTATCTTCTTGTACAAGTTCCAAGATTGCAACTTGTTGCATACTTGCTTTTGTAACAAGGTTCATGCATTTGTAAGTCTATAAATAGATGGGTTCAACCCTCTATTTTAGACATTGATTTTAATTGAAAACTAAAATCCTTCAAAGCTTATTATTGTTATTTTCATTTCATTAACTGAGAATCTATCTGAGTATTTATTGTCATTCACATTCAATACTTAGATTCTCATTAACTTGTCTTTAGTTTGCAAACATCCAGGGGGAGTAATAACTCCTGTTGATAGTGAAACTTTATATACTTATTCCGCTGTGCAAATCTGATTAAACTTGCTAAACACATAAGTGTTCACATGCAAGTAAACCTTCAAAGAGCATATTGATCCAACAATTGGTATCAGAGCACTGGTTTATCTGATCACATATCAATCTAACACATTGAGAATCAGACACAGGCTCTTATTGATATTCAATAAAGGATTAACAGTTCACTTTTTCAACATTCATCACTTTAAGAGATATTTGACAAATCAATACTCTTTAAAATTGATCCACATAATACTAGTTCTGCCAATAAACGTGTTATGCTTGTTCGTTCTGAATACAACATATGGCAGAAAAGGATGGCTCATACTTTGTCTCAGACCAACACCGGTTGTTGGAAATCTGTGATATATGGTCCTCACAAACCAGTAAACATTAATCTTAAAACTAAAGTTGAAATACAAAAAGACCCAAAAGACTACACAGAAGATGATTTCCTAAAACTTGAGCTTGATGCTAAAGCTTTCTCTATGTTGGCAATGGCACTCCCAAATGAAATCTACTCTGGACTTTTACACTGTGAAAGTGCCAAAGAGCTTTGGGACTGCCTAAAATAACAGTTTGGAGGAACTGAAGAGGTGATTACCAACACTAGAGAAATCCTAGCTCAACAGTATGAAACATTTACTCACATAAATGGGGAAACTTTAACACAACAATTTGAAAGATTCTCCTCATTAATATCTGAGTTAAAATTAAATGGTCAGACCTATACAAATGTATCTATGCTTCATAGATTTTTAAGGTCTTTACCTGAAAAATCGGAAACTTATTCTATAGTCCTCAGATCTTCACCAGACATTAACTCCCTCACTCTTACAAAATTACATGGGAGATTGCTAACTTTTGAAAGAGAAATTGATCAAAAGAAGAAATTGCAAAGTTCTAGTAAAACAATTGATGACTATCTACCAGGTAGTAAAACACTATTGGGACAAGACTCACCTACTTGTTCAAATAGTTTTGGATCTTTTGATCATATTGACATAACTGCTGGGATCTCATCAGAAAGATCATTCCCAGGTTATGACAATGATGAATATAGTCAAACTGCTGATAACATGTGTTTTATCATGGATGATTTAAAAAATTTTAGCAGTGATGACTTAGAAGATATGGACATTCTACACCAACTGGCCATGTTAAGTATAAAAACAAACAAATTTTATAAAAGGTCAGGAAGGAAATTTCCAGGACTAAACAGTTCTACAAAAATTGGTTTTGACAAGTCTAAGCTTAGATGTCAGAAGTTGGGACACTTTGTTAGAGAATGTAGAAGCTCTAGCTACAACCAATCTCAGTCTGAAAATCAGTTTAACCCTAGTTATAATAGGAATAATGGAACACAGGGAAGTGCACATTTTGTACAGGCACAAGCTCCACAAATCCAATATGTGCCACAAATACAATATGTACAGATGCCTGCTCAACAGATGCAGAGCCAACAATCAATCCCTTCCATTCCAGCTACTCAACAATCTCCACAAACTCAGCAACCCTCACAACAAAGTCTGTTCACTTCAGGGTATGTTGACTGGAGCAGTCTTCCTTTTGACACTACAGAGTGCAATCCTGATGTAGACAACAAAATGTTTGACATCAACTGGGGTGAACCTGACAATGGCAGAAAGAATTTTGCCTTAATGGCATTTGAGGGCTGCACCTCAAAATCTTCCCTGTCTCAGGTATCAAAAGAATCTTTAACAAAACTTTGTTCAAACTCATGTAAAGAATCTTTTGCTCTTATAAGAGAGACCAATGTGCATTTACAAGGCAAAGCAAATGACTCTGAGAGAAAATTTACTCAGATGAAATGTGATTTAGAAAGAAAACTTGCTGCAAAGGCAAAAGAAAATTCTAAATTGACTAACAATGCTATTGAAACCCAAGAACTTAAAATCTTGTAAAGAACTTGCTGACACCAAGGTTGATTGTGAAAAATGGGTGAAATCTTGTAAAGGGTACCAACTGCTGCTTAACAAACAGAGTGCGTCAAATGTTAGGTTTGGCGTAGGGTACATTCACACTGAAACACCAACTGATTTTTCCCCCAAAACTACTGAAGATGGGAGAAAAATTGTTTCAAATGAAACTTCTGAAGTGAAAGAATGCACATCTTTTCATGAAAACTTTCTAAAAACTTTAAAAGAAAGTTCTTCAGAAGTACTGATAAAATCTGACTTTAAGCCATCAGTAGTTTCATCTACATCAGGAGTTTAGAACCTGAAAACTACTGATGACCTAAATCAAATCAAAACAGTCAGAAATTTGCCTTTAAATGACAAAGAAAAGGCAAAAGAATGTGAAATCTGTGGTTTGTTTAACCACAAAACAGAATTTTGTAGATACAGAAAAGGAATTCAGTATAACAAGAAAATTTTACAACTAGTTGTGGGAAAACAACTCAAAAATGATTTTGAAGAAACCTTTTCTGCCAAGAAACAACAACCCGGCAACACCTTTTCTCAGAAAAAGATGAAATCTCAACAACAGTCTTTTTCTCAAAATTCTCTTTCAGTAGTTAGACCTACATCATCAGTAGTTTCACAAACTGTTGAGATTAAAGATCTCATGTATATGGTACAACTACTGATGACCAAGGTTGATGGTGGTCCTCAAAAGGATACCACCATTGCTCTTAATGAAAAATCCATTGCCAAAAAGACATGGATTCCTCAACCTGGTCAAGAACAAACTGTTAATGTTCTCAAGAGCAAACCCAAAGCCAAACTGGCTTGGGTTCCCAAATCTAACTAATTTGCTACTTTGTGCAGAGAGTCTCCAGAGGCTTAAATAGCATTTGGTATGTTGACAGTGGAGGCTCAATGCACATGACAGGATGCAGATACCTGATAAACAATTTTATCAGTCAAAGAGAAGGATCTGTATCCTTTGGGAACAATGCCAAGGGATATGTGCTAGGACATGGCAATGTCTCTTCAGGCAAAATACAGTTTGACAAGGTCAATCTGGTTGAAAACCTTGACTACAACTTGCTAAGTGTGTCACAAATGTGTGATAAAGGATATTCTTCCTTTTTCACAAAGACAGCATGCAAGATTATATCACCAGAAGGCCAGAAGTTGATAGAGAAGACCATTGAAGATCATACTTTGTTGATAGCCAAAAGATGTGGCAATGTCTATGCAGTGGACATTGAAAAGGACAAAGTGCTGAACAACACTGCCTGTTTCTTCTCAAGGGCATCAACTTCAGAGACTGATCTCTGGCACAGGAGACTTGGCCATGTGAACTTTAAAACCATTAATAAAGTCAAAAAAATGGGCTTGGTCAGAGGTCTACCCTTGAAAGTATACCAGTGTCAAGAACACTGTGTATCCTGTTTAAAGGAAAGCAGCATAAGTCCTCCTATAAGTCTATTGAAAAATCAAAAACAACTGCATGTCTTCAACTACTCCATATGGACTTATTTGGGCCAGTAAAAATCATGAGCCTTGGTAAGAAGAAGTACTGCTTAGTCATCATTGATGACTATTCAAGATTCACATGGGTATTCTTCTTATTTTCAAAGGATGAGGCAACTGAAATCATCAAGTTCTTCATTCTACAAGTAGAGAAACAATACTCTTTATCTGTCAAAGCCATTAGAAGTGATAATGGGACAGAGTTCAGGAACAAAACTCTGGATGAATTCTGTTTGTCTAAAGGGATTATTAGACAATTCAGCGTTTCCCGAACTCCTGAACAAAATGGTGTGATAGAAAGGAAGAACAGAACATTAATTGAAGCAGCAAGAACCATGTTAGCTGATTCAGGCCTACAATTGTATTTTTGGGCTGAAGCAATCAACACTGCATATTATGTTCAGAATAGAGTCCTTGTCAACAAGAGACACTCCAAAACTGCCTATGAAGTTTTTCATGGCATGAAGCCCCTTATCTCCTTTTTCAGGGCTTTTGGATGTCAATGTTTCATTCTAAACATTAAACACTTTATTTCAAAGTTTGCTGCTAAAGTTGATTCAGGTTATTTTCTTGGTTACTCTTCCACTAGAAAAGCCTACAAGGTTTTTAATCCAAGAACCAAGATAGTAGAAGAAACACTGAATGTCAAGTTCAATGAGTCAAAACACACCCTTATTCCAGCACATCCTGCTAAACTCTTTGATCTTGACAGCTTCCATTTCGGACCTAAAAAGACGGTCACTTCATCTAAACTTACTTATTATGGTGATCAGAGGTTTTATGATGAGGATCCAGCAACATGGACTCCTAATACAGTCATTAAGTCAACTTTCAAGCCATCAGAAGTTTCACAAACTTCTGATTCAACAACTGCTGATGTACAAACTCAAACATCTATTTCAGCTCCCACAACTACTGAAGATATTCAAACAGCTGAACCAGACATTATAAACCTCATTGGTTTGTTTGATGAAGTACAAGAGCCACCTACACCTGTCAGTGGTTTACAACAACTGATTGAACACAAAGATCATCCATTGGATCAAATCATAGGTGATATTGCATCAGGTGTTCTCACAAGAAACTAGCTTTCCAACTTTTGCTTCTTCTCAGCATTCATTTCTCAGTTGGAACCTAACAAGTACCAAGAAGCCCTCAAAGACAACAATTGGGTGCAAGCTATGCAAGATGAGTTGCTCCAAATCAAGAAGCAACAGGTTTGGGAAATCTGTCCCTTACTACCAAACAAGCTACCAATTAGCACAAGATGGGTTTTCAGGAACAAACAAGATGAGGCTGGTATGATTATTAAGAACAAGGCAAGACTGGTGGTACAAGGTTACTCTCAAGAAGAAGGTATTGATTATGATGAAACCTTTGCTCCAGTTGCAAGACTTGAAGCCATCAGGTTATTTCTGGCTTATGCCATTTCCAACAAAATTAAAGTTTTTCAAATGGATGTTAAAAGTGCATTTTTGTATGGAAAGATCAAAGAGGAAGTGTATGTTTGTCAGCCACCTGGGTCTGAGGATCCTTCTCATCCTGAGTGGGTGTATAAGCTTGACAAAGCTCTTTATGGGCTAAAGCAGGCTCCAAGAGCCTGGTATGAAACACTTTCCAACTTTTTGCTCAAAAATAACTTTACAAGAGGCTCCATTGATAAAACTCTTTTCATTAAACATGTTGGAAATCATGTCTTACTTGTTCAAATTTATGTTGATGATATCGTATTTGGTTCAACAAACACAAAACTGTGTGATGAATTTAAGAAACTCATGCAATCAAAATTTGAGATGAGTACAATGGGAGAACTGCAGTACTTTTTAGGACTGCAGATTAAACAACAAACAAATGGAACTTTTATACATCAATCTAAATATGTTAAAGAATTATTGAACAAATTTTCTTTACAAGACTGTAAATCATGTTCCACTCCCATGACACCAACCACACAAGTTGAACCAGACGATCAAGGAAAACAGGTTGATCAAACCATGTATAGATGTATGATAGGTTCTCTTTTATATCTAACTGCTTCTAGACTAGATATTATGTTTTCAACATGTGTCTGTGCTAGATATCAATCAGCTCCTAGGGAATCACACCTCATTGCAGTCAAAAGAATCTTCAGATATCTAAAAGGAACTCCTACACTTGGAATTTGGTATCCTGCTTCTAGCAATACCAAGTTATCAGCTTTTTCAGATAGTGACTATGCAGGGTGCAAAATGTCAAGAAAATCAACATCTGGTGGTTGTCAATTCTAGGGAAACTGTCTAGTGTCTTGGAAATCAAAGAAGCAAACATATGTTGCAACTTCAACTACTGAAGCTGAATACATTGCAGCTGCAAGTTGTACATCACAGATACAATGGCTCCAATATCAACTTCTTGATTATGGAATCAAAGAGACCAAGACACCATTGCTTGTAGATAGTAAATCTGCCATTAGCATCATTCAAAATCCTGTTCAGTTCTCAAAGACTAAACACATTGAAATCAGGTATCATTTCATAAGGGATTGCTATGAAAAAGGCAAGATTGAAGTGAAGCATGTGACAACAGCTAATCAAATAGCTGACATATTCACTAAACCCCTTGACACATCAACATTTCAAAAGTTAGTATCCATGCTTGGGATGCTAAATTTGTAAGTGTTTCTTTTACTTTTCTACACATATTTTATTAATCACTTACATCTGTTTAATTCTAAAACTTCTGAAAAACAAAAAGAGAGAAACTACTGATGTATAAAGCATCAGTATGGGAATATTTTCTGAAAAATGATTAACTTTTGATAAAATAAACTTCAGAAGTTATGAATAAAGTTTTTATAAACATTCTCATTAGTTGTTAACAAACTACTGAAGAGAAAATGGGAACTACTAATGAAAGTTCTTCTTCATCAGCAGTTTTGTCATTAAGGGTAAATCAGACATTTCCCACTTCAAAAGTTTGACCTAAGGCGGTTATAAACTTCTGATAAACACCTTTTCCAACACTTATCCTTTCAAAAAGCAAAATTCCCTCCGTCTCTCTCAAAAACACTCTCAAACCCTTAACCTTCAAACAAAAACAATGTTCGATCCACACACACACAAACCACATGGCTCTTACACTAAAACAGGGACACAATCAAACAGGCTACTTTGAGAAACATGAAGCCTGGTCCCAATACGACGAAATCATTGATTTAGTCATCAAATCCCAATACTTCACTGCCTTCACCATTGATCCTCCAATCCATACAGAAACTCTCAATGAGTTCTGGGCGAATGCAGAGACGGTGACCGTGAATGATCAAGTGATTTCCCTCAAATCAACCATCCAAGGGAAAACAATGGCAATCACACCAGCAACTTTGGGAATTAGACTGGTTCTGGATGATGTGGATGCACCAGATCAATTTCCAAACTCTGAAATTCATTTAACCATGACAGAGTGTGGTTACCAAGGTACTCTCTCACATGCTACTATTTTTAAGAAATATTTTGAACCAAAATACAAACTTTTGTTTCATTACATAATCATGTGCCTGAGTCCAAAAACTGGATCTTATGATCAGATGCCCTCTACTTTTCAACCAATTTTTCATTCCATTGTGAATGAAACAAAATTCAGGGCATCAGCACTTTTCTTTAATGAGTTGGTGTTACATCACCTAAATTCTAAAAAGAAGTTTTTGTTGTATTCAAGATTCATCATGCATTGCATAATAAAAGAACTTGGAGATGGGGTGCTTGTGGGTAAAACAATTGTTTTAAACCCTTTAACCTCACAAGCATACTCATGGCATAACAAACTGGCTGCCTGGCCAGAAGATGACCAAGGGGAACCGGAAACAGTCCCCATGGAACCCTCATCTTCCAAACCCTCACCCAAAAAGGCCAAGAAAACAAAACAACAAAAACCAAAACCCACCAGCCTTAAAAGAAAGGCAGTTCAGGAATTTGAGATGCCTGAACCTGCCAATGTGCAATTTGCACTTGATAAAGATGTGACTGAAACATCCTCTCAGTCTCATCCAACTCAAACCCCTCCAAGAGCCCCAATTACCATTCTTTTCAAAAGAAAGAAATTCAAGAAAACCATAACTACTCACCCTTCTTTTGAAATTGCTGAAACACTACCACAAAATACTGAACCAAAACCATCAACCATTGAAATAGCCAAACTTCTCACTGGGCTAAAAGAGACCATCCCATTAGAACATGTCAGTCCCCAACAACAACATCAAATAGGGGACATACCATCAGACCTTGACATGAATGTGGATGTTCATAGCCCTAACCCAAGAGATGAGGATGAACCAGGGTTTCTAAGCCCAAACTTAGAGACCTTAGGTACATTTAAGGCTGCTACTACTCATTTACCACCCAGTGGTGGATCTGAGGATAAAAGTAACATAGCTAAGACCTCACTTGTGGCAACTACTGATGAAGGCTTAATGCCTGAGGTAGGAAATCCTCTGAACCAAGAACAAGAGGTACATGAGACAATTGGGATGGGCCCAGCTCATGATATAACTGATACTGTCCTCATTGAGGATATCATCAGGGATTCAGATGATTCCATTAATTTGGATGATGATTCACACTCCACTAAACATGAATTGACGGCTGCTAGTGAAGGTCCTACACCTGGTGTCTCTAAGCTCAAAGAGCTGGTCACACCAGATCAGGTTAAAGTCCACTTGATCCCTGATTCCCCTAAAGTGGCATCTTCAGCACATCCTGAAGATCACCCAAAAAACACACCCCTCACTGAAAATGCCTACCCAATTCCCTAGGTCATCTAGCATAGACTTGAACCAACTATGCAGCCCAGATGGTCCCCTATACCAGTTGATGAACACCCTAATTGCCAATCACCTCAAAACTTTCACAACTACTTTGGAGTTGTCAACCAAAGCTCAGTTTGAGGTGATCAACAAAAAACTTGGTGAGTTGTCCAACAAAATTGACAACAACTCAAGATAGCTTGCTGAACTCTTTGGTAAAACTTCTCAACCTAGCAGGCTTCCAGAAGTGGATGAAGCCAAAAAGGGGGAGAAGATTAAGGAACCAAAGCAGTCACTGGAAGCCAGGATAAAGGCAAGAGTGGCTCTACAACAATAACAACTGCTAGAAAAAGCCAAGAAACAAAAAGAAGATCAAGAAAGGCTTATTTCTAGAACTGAAGTTGAAGCTGAAACTTCCTAAGGCCATAATGAAGAAACTGCTGAAGACTCTGAAAGTACTGAAGACAATCCTTCAGTAGTTGATACTTCTATCAACACTTCAGTAGTTAACACTTCCATCTTACAAACAACTGAAGAGCCTTCCAAACCAACTGAACAACAACCAACACCTATTCCAAGTCCTACAACAACTCAAATGACTGTACTGAGACCTTCTCCAATTTCAATGTCCAAAGAATTACTAGGGAAGAGCTTACTTGCAGCCCAAAGAAAGGCTAAGGAAGATGAGATCTGGAATAACCTGGAAGAAAGGCAAGACTTGAGCTTAAATGAAAAGCTTCAAGCTTATGAAGCAGAGTTGAATAAATAAGCTGAAATAGAAAGAGTTGCTGAAGAAGACAAAAGACAACAACTGGTGTCTTTTATTACAAAGAACAGCAAGACAAAAGCCTATTCACTTAAAGGGCTCTCAATGGATAAGCTAACAAGAAGAGCTCAACTTGTTGCTGACAAGATTGCAACAGAGAAGGATAGAAAAGCAAAGAGAGCAGGAATAATTAAAGAACTGGTAGCCAATGACTATGGTTCAAAAGCCTCAGTGTCAAAATGGAGAGAAGACAAACTACTGGACACATACAAAAGATACAAGGCTGACAAGTCTGCAAATCCAGAGAAGTACAAAACTTCTGAAGTATCAACTTCAGTAGTTAGAACTTCTGGTGTTAAACAAAGACCTGCTACCAAAAGAAAGCCAGAGGACAATACAAAGACTGATTTCAATATCGTGTTGCTAGAACGCAACACAGTTGTACAAGGAGGCTTTGATATTGAAGAAAAGCCTCTGATAACACAGTTCAGGGATCCTTCAACATTTGCTTACCAAATGTAAAAGACTGTAACTGATAAACTGCACACAAAGGTAATTACTGAACATTACTTACCTACTTTTAAATTACCTGATATGGTGCAAACAGAAGAAAGAAGTGAATCCCACCTGAGAGTCACAGAAGTAGAGAACATCCAACACTCAGGAACATCCCAGGGACCCAGCATGGTCCCTTATACTTCAGATTTTGATAGATCTAAAGTACTGATCATCAGATGGTCCTTTGCTGATTCAAACTCAGTATTGGTGACAAGAAGAGATCTTACAAGCAAGGCCTTCAAATCAATGAATGAACTGAGAAATCTATCAACACAAGACTTGCTTACAATTCAACATCTAGAACCTCAACAAGGATCTCTCACTGATGAACAGCTGAATCAATTAAAGAATTCCATGTTCAAGGAAATATGGAAGATAGTTGAAGAAAGAAGAAGAAAGCAATAAGGAATTAGATAAGGTTTTGGCTTCATCAATCCAGTGGGAGATTGATAGGACAGAAAGGATTGAGGAAACCACTTTTGCAAACCTTAGTCTAATTCATTCTTCTGTGAATTATTCTAAGTATAGAACTACTGAAGAAAGAAGACGAAAGTAATGAAGAAGGATTCAACAAGTACTGAAGAAGATAGATCAGAAGTTCTGAAGTCAAACCAGACAAGTCTACTGAAGACAAACTACTCATCAATAGTTTGTCATTCATCAGCACTTGTAATAGAATCTTTCGACCGCCCTTATGTTTCAGTAGTTTAATTGTTTATTATTACTTTATCTTTTTGTACAAGTTCCAAGACTGCAACTTGTTGCAGACTTGCTTTTGTAACAAGGTTCATGCATTTGTAAGTCTATAAATAGATGTGTTCATCCCTGTGTTTTAGACATTGATTTTAATTGAAAACTGAAATCCTTCAAAGCTTATTATTGTTATTTCCATTTCATTAACTAAGAATCTATCTGAGTATTTATTGTCATTCACATTCAATACTTAGACTCTCATTAACTTGTCTTTAGTTTGCAAACATCCAGTGGGAGTAATAACTCCTGTTGATAGTGAAACTTTATATACTTATTCCGTTGTGCAAATCTTATTAAACTTGGTAAATACATAAGTGTTCAAATGCAAGTAAACCTTCAAAGAGCATATTGATCCAAAAATTGTATTTTTAATCATATTTATGTTTAATTAGACATAGTTGAACGTTTATTTATTTATACTATGTCAACATCTATTTTATAAATACTTTTCTTATAAAATAGAAATATTTCTTATGTTGGAAAGTCTTAGTTATTATTTGTTGGAACTTTGGGTAACTCATAATTATTTATTTATACATTTATGATTATTGTATTTATTTTAATTTAGTTAAAGTAATTAACTAAATTATTTTGCCTTAATTATTCCAAAAAGTCCCAATATACTACGTAAGATCGTGATTGCAATACTTACCTGCTGGCGTCTAAAGTGACGTCTGACAGCATGTAAGTATGTCTTCTGAACACTGTAGGCGACAGCATGGTGGAAGCATGGGAGCAGTCCAATCGCTGTTCATGACAGCGGTAGTTGGACTGGCTTTGACACATGTCGTCACATGGTTGGCGCATGCTCTGTCCTAGATCCGAGTGAATCTTCCCGATTCTTGATCTTCCGTACCTCGTACCAAAAGCTGGTTATGAATGAATATTCCGCGCGTGCGCACACGTGCGTTTGTTATCATGAAGTAGTGATGTGGATAAGGTTTGAACGACATGCAAATTGACCCCTTGCGCGGAGTAAGTTCTGCCAAAGGCTTCTGCGGACTATGAATGTTTCCTAGCGCTGGAACCAGTTGGCGCCAGGATGCCACCTCCACGAGGGATAGGGATGCCACCTCCGCGAGGATTAGGCTCCCTATCCCTCCAGTCCCTAAGTTTTATCCCGCCACCAAGATGTCGTTGGGCTATAATGCCTTTGGAATGATTCCAATTGACAGTTAAAAAAAAAACAATACAGGATAATAACAGTATTCCCCATTCAGAGTTATATCCAATCCATTAGGATTTCTAAAATTCAAACAAATGAGAAATTTCTCATTACCATTCACTTAAGTAATAGTAAACCCTAACACTTAGAAATTTCCCAATACTATTTATGTGGGAAGTATTTTTCTTCTTAACTTTTTTTTTCAATTTCACATCAAAACCAAATTATACACTGCACATGCCAAAATGTTCTTGCCTCACTATAAATAAACATCTTTGCAAAAATGTTAGCTATGATTCAGAGAATAAGAAAACAGAGAGAGAAATTCACATCAAACATAGCTAATTTTATTATCAAACACTTCGGATACTTATAGAGCCAAGTAACTAACTTCTAACAAACTTTCAAACTATCAACTAATGACACATTTGACCCTTATACTTTCTGTTATTACAATTCAGACCTAAAATACATTTCATTAGTAACATAACTCCCCTGCTGAAAAACATTCTTGTCCTCAAGAATTAAACTCAGGAAATCGCAGTTAAAAAAATCTTCAGCAAATTCCCATGTAGCTTCACTTATTGGCAAATCTTTCCAATGAACCAAAACTTGTTTCACCATCTTGTTACCTCTTCTAACCACTTTCTGGTCCACCACAGCTCTAGGTTGTAATAAAAACCTCTTTCCCACAGGCAAGGGTAGTACAGGTTGGTTATTTCCATGAGCTTTCTTTAGGAGTGATACATGAAATACATTGTGTCTTTGAGACTCCTCAGGTAAATCCAACTTGTAAGCCACACTTCCTATCTTTGCCAATACAAGGAAAGGTCCAAAATACTTAGGCCCAATCTTGGAATGTTTCTGTTTCCTCATAGAAGTTTGTACAAAAGGTCTGAGCTTTAGATAAACCCAGTCTCCTACTTCAAACACCCTTTCACTTCTGTTTTTATTTGCCTGTTGTTTCATCCTGTTTCTGCTCACTTGCAGTGCTTCCTTTAACTGAACAATCATCCCTTCTCTATCCCTGTGAAGTTCTTCCACAGCCATGACATTAGTATCATTAGGAATATAAGGAATATGAACAGGTGGAGGAAATCCATACAAGGCCTCAAAGGGTGTGGTCTGTATTGCAGAATGAAAGGTGGTATTATACCACCATTCAGCCAAACTTAACCATTTCATCCATTGGTTAGGGCTATGCATACACATACATCTTAGATAGGATTCCAAACATCTGTTCAAAACTTCTGTCTGCCCATCACTCTGTGGATGATAAGCAGTGGAAAAAGACAGATCTACCCCTTGGAGTTTCATGAAATCTTTCCAAAATTGGCTCATGAATAATGGGTCTCTATCAGATACTATGGTTGAGGGACAACCATGCAACTTAAAAACAGTGTCTAAGAACACTTGGGCCACTTGTGGAGCAGAATAAGGATGAGCCAATGAGATAAAATGTGCATATTTACTGAGTCTGTCAACAACAACCAGGATAGTATCCTTACCCTAAGACTTTGGCAATCCAGAAATGAAGTCCATAGATATGTCTGTAAAAACATGAGTGGGAATGGGTAGGGGTTGTAGGAGTCCAGGGCTAGCCATTGGTTGGTATTTAGCTTGCTGACACTCACGGCATTGCCTGACAAAAGAAAACACATCCTTGGAACTGCCCTTCCAATAAAACAGACTTTGCAACCTTTTTAATGAAGGAATGTAACCTGAATGACCCCCCACTGAAGAAGAAGAATGCACCAACTTCAAAATATCATTCTTTAACTCCTGATTATCTCCCACCCATAGCTTGCCTTTTTTCTTAAGTAATTGACCATCCTATGTCACATGTAGAATAGTCTGACCCTGTTGTATCTGCTGAATGATACCCTGCAGTTTACTATCTTGCCCCCAAGAATCCTTAATTCTTTGTAACAACAAAGGTTCAACACTGCTTAACCCCATTTCAAACAAAGCCAACCCTGTAACCCTTGATAAGCCATCAGCAGCCTCATTATCACTCCCTTTCTTATACACTATCTCATAATCATACCCAAGCAACTTGGCCAACCAGGTTTGCTGCAGTGGTGTCACAATTTTCTGAGTAAGCAAATATCTCAAACTTTTGTGATCAGTTTTAATCACAAACTTTTTAATAATGAGATAATGATGCCACTGTTTGACAGCTAACAAAATGGCCAATAGCTCTTTCTCATATACTGACAAAACTTGTTGTCTAATGGACAAGGCTTTACTAATAAAAGCTACAGGATGTCCATCCTGCATTAATACAGCCCCTAGACCCTTAGAGGAAGCATCTGTCTCCACTACAAACAATTTGTTCATATCTGGTAATGATAGAACAGGAGCAGTGATAAGGGCATTCTTAAGCTGCTCAAAAGCTATCTGAGCTTCACCATCCCAATTGAAAGCATCCTTCTTTAGCAGCTCAGTCAAGGGTCTAGCTAAAACTCCATATCCCTTAATGAATCTTCTATAATATCCTGATAACCCCAGAAAGCCTCTCAGCTGCTTCACAGTTATAGGTATAGGCCAATCCTTAACAGCTACTACCTTAGCAGGATCAGTTTAAACCCCTGCTGCTGAAATGACATGGCCTAAATACTCCACAGATTTTCCTCCAAATGAACATTTGGATCTTTTGGCAAACAATGTATTTTCCCTCAACAACTTTAACACTTGTTCCAAATCATGAATGTGTTGAGACATACTTGGACTGTAAACCAAAATGTCATCAAAAAACACCAGTGTAGTTTTTCTCATCAAAGATTGAAAGGTTTCATTCATCAATGCTTGGAATGTGGCTGGAGCATTAGTGAGCCCAAATGGTATCACTAAGAACTCAAATAAGCCTTGATGAGTTCTAAAGGCAGTTTTATGGATATCTCTATCATCCATCCTTACCTGATGATATCTAGCCCTCAAATCTAACTTGGAAAACACTGTGCCCCCCCCCCCCCTAATTCATCTAAAAGCTCTTCAATCAATGGAATAGGGAATCTATTCTTTATTGTTGCTTCATTTAACTGCCTATAGTCTACACAAAATCTCCAACTCCCATCCTTCTTCTTTACCAAGACCACAGATGAAGCAAAATCACTCTTACTATTCCTTACCACTCCTGAATCAACCAGCTCTTTAGTCATTTTTTCTAAAACATCTTTCTGGGCAGCTGGGTATCTATAGGCTCTCTGATTTATGGATACACTTTCATCTTTTAACAGAATTCTGTGGTCACAATTTCTTTTTGGTGGTAAAGAAGTTGGAACAGCAAACACACTCTCAAACTTAACCAACAATTGTTCCAATTCTTTACTTAAAGACTCACCATTGATCATTGGTTCATGTTGAAACCCCTGCTCAGTAGTAGTGTTTAAACTAAACAACTGAACAGATCCAATGGCTTTCTCATTGTTCAGAATATCATTCATTTTTTCTGCTGAACATAAAGAAACCTCATTATTTTCAATTCCTTTTAATTCCACCCATTGCCCTTCTACCTTGAATTTCATAGTCAAGGCCTTAAAATTCCATACAATATCATTCAATGTTTGTAACCATTGGACCCCAAGAACCATATCATAATTGCTTAAAGGTATTAGAATAACATCAGCCATGAACCACTTACCTTGCATGATCCACTTGAAATTTGGACACATTTTAGTGCAGGATACCTTATCCCCATCAGCAACTGTGACTTTGACCTCAGGAATATTCTTGACTGGACAATTCATCTTAACAGCCAATTGTTTATTCAAGAAATTGTGAGTGGACCCTGAGTCAGTCAAAATATGCAGTGCCTTAGTTCCAATAGAGCCTCTAACTCTCATTGTAGACACAGAAGGAACTCCAGTCATTGCATTCAATGAAATTGTAGGTTCTTGATCTTGTACATTCAAAACTTCAGCCATATCAACCATATCCTCTTGTTCTTGATTCTCATCTAAGGCTACCAACTCAATAGAGAACAATTGCTTGTTCTTACATACATGCCCCTGAGAATATCTCTCATTACATCCAAAACATTCCCCTTTAGCCTTCTTTTCTTCTATCTCTTTCTGTGTAAGAGTCCATCTCCTGGAACTAACAGGTTTAGGAGTGGGCAACAAGGAGAGTTTATTGGTGTTTGCCATAGTTGTAGGCTTATTATTATTATTATTATTATTATTATTATTATTATTATTATTATTATTATTATTATTATGATTATTACTATATGAACTCCTTGTACTCCTGTATTGAGAGGGCTAGAGAGCCTGTAAAGCCTCATCTTGCATTCTTGCTAAAAGATATGCCTCAGGCAAGTTCTTGGGCCTTAACATTCTCACCTGATACCGTATTTCAGGCTTCAAGGCTCGTAAGTACAGGCTCACTGCATATTCATCACAAATGGTCACCCTTGTCAGAGCCAAATCAAACTCTCTATTCAATTCTTCCAATGACCCTTTTTGTCTGATAGATGCTAACTGACCCATAGCATCTTGATTCAATAATAACCCAAATCTTGAAACAATGGCATTCTTGTAATCTTGCCAAGTCATTCCATCAATACTTCCACCCCTAGATTTCACCAAAGACTGATGCCATAGTAGGGCTATGTCTTCTAAATGAACAATAGCCAATCTGGTTTTTATGTGATCAGGGGTCTCATCAATGGCAAAAAAATGTTCAACTCTACATAACCAACCCTCAATATTATCCCCATTAAATTTGGGAAAATCAATTTTAGTCAATCTGTTGCTATGTGAATTATGGTTCATCAGGCTATTCATTTGATTACTTGTAACCGTATAATTATTATTATCATTATACGAATTGTGGGTGTTATGATTCATACCATGTAAATGGTTATGAGTCATATTATTAGTATTATCATTATGGCTGTTATTATTAATTTGTGCAGATTGACTGTTATGCAAAGATTGTTCTTGAATTGTTTTCAAGATCTCATTCATTTGAGCCTCCAGTTGCTCTTTAATGGCAGAAAGATTCTCAGTTGTTTTTTGTAAGTTTTCAGCATTCTTCATGGCAAAGGTTTTTAATCTTTCGATTTCTGATAAATTCTGACCGGCTGTTGCTTCCAAGCGATTAAGAGTCTTATCATGCTCTTGAATTTTCTGTTCAAACGATTGATTACGAGTGTTCGTCATGGTTTAATTGAAAAGAAAAGAATGAATTATGAAGAATCAACAAATCATAAATTGTTTTGTTGATGGAATTGATCCTCACGAATTGACTAATCAATGGAGTGATTTGATTCTGAATGAATCAAATCTGGCTATTAAACGAAACAGAGCAAACGAATGAATTAAGAATGAAGAAGAAAACGATGATCAGAGTTTTTCAATTATGGTGGTTGACAGTGACGGTTACGGTGTTTGGTGGTGGTTATTGGTGATCGGAGGCCGAGAACCGGTGGCTCTGATACCAATTGTTAGCTATGATTCAGAGAATAAGAAAACAGAGAGAGAAATTCACATCAAACATAGCTAATTTTATTATCAAACACTTCGGCTACTTATAGAGTCAAGTAACTAACTTCTAACAAACTTTCAAACTATCAACTAATGACACATTTGACCCTTATACTTTCTATTATTACAATTCAGACCTAAAATACATTTCATTAGTAACAAAAAAGTCCCAATATAGCACGTAAGATCGTGATTGCAATACTTACATTTATTCACGAGCGCTATTCTTTTGATATGACTCTACCCTTAATGAGTTTTTATAAGCTCACATTTTACCACGTCTACACTTTAATCATGTAATCATTCAACAGATGTACTTACAATCCAGCAACATCTAATCCAAGGTTGCTAACCCACGAGTTTTTGAGTCAAATGCCATTTGACATGCATGTGTTAGTGATTCCAAATGAGCATCTCACCGGTGGTCTCGCTCAAACATAAGCACCACCCATTGGTTGATCACAATTGAAAACTACTTGTCAATTTTTTTAACTATAAACTTCATTAAAAAAGATGCGCCCTTGAACCGAGGACCGCCACCAAAGAGATTACAACAGAAAACTACTTGTCAATTGGTTTTTAGTTTTGTTGCTTACAGATTTATATAATTATTTAATAAAATAATATTTATGTTTTGATCAACATAGTATATTATTATTAAAAGGTTAGTTCACATAAACGTAAACAACTTTAATAACAAACTTATGAGGATAACCATTTTTTATATAGCATAACGTCGTAAAGTGAATGACACATGGCTTGCTTGCTAAATGTTGGCGTCCTATATATTATATTTTCACATTTGTATAACATGCATTGTCATACATACTTATTCCTATTGGCTTGATGTTATCATTTTGTATAATCGAGTGAGGATACTTTATTTTTAAGCTTTCCATATCTATTTAAAAGTTTTGCTAATATATTGTTTATGATAACGTATCAAAAACTAATCCAATGTAATTCGTGCATTGTAAATATTATGTACCAAAGACACTACAATGTAAACACAAAAACGTGATCTAGGTGTAGGTTGAGTGAAATTAGTCGCTCAAGACAAAAAAAGGATCAATTTGTTTAGGTATTAATTATAGAGCTGTAAAAGGAAGTGGGAAATATAGAGCAAAAAACAAAAAGGGGAAGGGAAAGTAGACTAAACTGTGCCATCTAAAGACACTGTAACTTCAAAATCTGCATCTGATTATGATGAAAGAAACCTGTACAAAGATTTTTTTCTGCCTTTACAGTCATGCAAAACCGTTCTACTAATCACCCCACCAAACTAGCTAAATGGTAATTTCCCAAATCCTCATATTTAACACTCCTGGGAAGATTGGAAACATACATTTCTAGGGCTCAATTACCAGATTCAGTTAACTGACCTGACTCGCATCTCACGCCCATTAACATCCTTTAAAACATATTGAATTCAGGTATTAATTATAGAGTTTTAAAGTATAACAATGCATGATACTACTATATGCTAAAGCAGACAAAAATTGGTGTGAAGCTTGTTTTCCTTAATTTACATTTGAATTTTGAACTTCCTGTCAAATGAACGCACAAGATCAGATACCGTAATAACGTTGGAAAGATTATTTCTCTACACTATACCATATCTGAATCAAATAGGTCCATAAAAAATTTTCCGGCCTGTGGCTAACTTGATGCGCATTCTTCATATGTTTTCATTTCGATTAGCGGAGTGTCAGACTATCGATCTTCAAATGATTTTGTGTTTGTTTGCTGCAATTTTTTTGAACCTGTGATTTAGAAGGGGATTTGTGTCAGTGATTTAACACAACTTACCTTTTTTGTTCCTTATGGACAATAGCTTGTTGATTTGTGTTAGTGACTTGTTAAGCAACACAATTCATATATTCAAAACATTTAAACATACTAATATATTGTCAACCTCATTTTGTTGCATGGATTCAAGCTCTTTGTCTACTTCCACCATTTTTTCCATTAGTCTTAAGCACCTCTAAAGACTCACTACTAGAAAAAACACCTTTCTTGACACGCATTGCGCGTCATGAAAGGGTGTTTATGACACGCAAAAGAACGTCATTATAGGCATAATCATAAAAATAATATGACATGCAGGCGCGTGTCATCTTTTAATGACACGCATTCATGACACGCATTTATGACACGCTTTTTTGACACGCGCTTATGACATTCATTTTGCGTGTCATGCTTTTTTTTTTTGCCTAAAAAAAATTACTACAGATATTATTAATAACCTGCCGATTTTCTATAATAACCTGGATTAGTGCACTAATAAGCTACAAAATCAATAAATTTCCCAATAATATTATGCATATATTATACTAGCTCATTACCCCGGAAGGGTTCCGGGTTGAAAAATCTAATTTTACGTGATAACCTATTGCAAATGGCTCAAGTTAACTAACCACAAAATCTATCAATCATTGCATGTTCATAGTATTCTAATCAGTAATAACTCATATTCCCTAATCTAAAACCTAATCAGTAATCATGTAAAGAATCACTTATGTAAGCTGCAACTATTCAAAAACTTATCACATCTCTCTAATTTCTCACATTCTAATGACTCTTATAATTCCTAACCTAATCAACTAAACAAACACTTAAGTTGGAAGTTGTAACCATTGCATTTCATTATGCCACGTTGCATAATCAATAGATGGTTGAGACCACCATTGAACACCACGTCAGCAACTATCAATTCTTCCCGGGAGCGTCCCAGAGTTGAAAAATATAACCATTCTAATAATACTAATACTAATAGTAATAATTATTACTCTTGTAATTAAATAAATAAAAAAATAACCTTGCTATAAGGTGACACCATGTGTTGCAGTGTTGCGCGATTTTTTCTCCTAGCTTCTCTTGATGAAGTATACCTAGTAAAATTCCAATGATAACATGGCGATTGGGCTGATTTTCAACATCGTAGATAATAATCTAGTTTAAAAGAAAAAACATGATTAATGAATAACATGAATACTTTGTGTGTTTTTTTCCTGTATGAACGAAACCCCACAAAAAATAGTCGATTTTTTCTCCATTTTTTATATAGCACTATGGTACTCGTTGGAAAGATAATAAAACGCTCGTTAATTTGGTGTAATTTTTTTCTTTAAAAAATCACGTATATAAAAGATATAAACGTTTAAAAATTATAGGAGAAAACATGAGAGATAAAATTTTAAATTTATTTTTAAATTCTTTTTTTCCTAAAATAACTCAATTTAATTAAAAAAGAAAATAATTCAAAAACATTAAAATCTTTCAATTATAATGCCACGTGGCAGTTTCATAGAAAAGTTGAAGGCACCATTGCACGCCACGTCAGCAATGTTCAATTCTTTTATATATATTAATAGATATACCAAAAACCCATTACAATATAAATATTTGTCGATTTCTACGACAAGTATTAAACGGTTACAAAAATAGTGTCAATAAATTACTTTGTCTAGACTTAAAAATACGGATCACTTGAAAATGAAGGTTGCTACATAACTTGACCATTCTTCACGAATGGCATCCATATCCGCATCCATGTAAACTTCTACTCCTCCCCCAACCTGAAACAACAATTAAATTAATAAGATGAAAATGTAAAGGTTCGCGATGGTTTAGTTTCAAGAAAACAAGGGTGGCTCAAATTTTCCTCGATCAACTTACATTATCTAATATTCCAAAGTCCGTCCTGAATGATCTCTTTCATGAATTTCATGACATAATAACCACATTCCGTACTTCCTGGCTGGATTGGACACTACACATTAAAAAAATTACAATTGATTATTAACATTCCTAAGGCTACGAGTAATTCTTGTAACCTATATATAACTTTCTTTTGGCTTTCTTGGCAAAAGGCAAATACAATCGTTCAAGCTACATGCATCGTGTATGCTTTAACAGTCTTAGATGACACATCAACAGGCAAAACAATTTAACTATCTAGAATAAGTCTCATAGTTTAACAATTATTTCTAGAATGTAATGACACTCAAAAATATAGAAAACAAATAATAACACAAATCATGCAGAATATATAATGCTCCATAAGCAATAATGTCCTTACATGTTTCTGCCAAATATCTCGACACCCGTTTTCATTAGAGACTTCTCCATAGTTCTCCAAGGTTCAAAATCAGTTGCTTTTCTACAAGTATGATCATGCACAGACAGGTCTTTCTTCTTTAAGTTGCTGCTACCAGTAGGGACAGAAGTGTCTTTTCTCCTGGGTTGTGTTGTACTCAAGAATGTTTCCTTTGTTGATAATGAGCTGAATTCATTGGTTTCTTTGTTTCCAGCTGTTATGGATATTCTGGCCCATTTTAGTGATGGTGGAGAGCGATTAGTAGGATTCACATCATGAACATGCATTGTCTCAGAGTCAATGCTTGTAGAATCTTCTTGAGCATTTTGTGAAGTCTTTAACCTATTCCTTATAAACAGGCCACCAGATTTTTCCTTAATTACCGAAACACCAGTAGCAGCTGACGAAACAATGATCCTTTGTTCAGTGTTGAGCTGCACAGTGATCCTTAGCTCCACCCTGCAGGCCGACATGAATGTGGACGTCTAGCAGATCACAAAACGAGAATGCAAATAGACTCGGGATTTTGCACCAGGTGCTAATAGCCTGCCAGAGCACAGCCGCGTACCAACAAGCAGTAAAGATATGGTCCGTGGTCTCTTCGCCGGAAGCACATAGTGGGCACAAGGTGTCGTTAACAGGAACATTCCTTTTCTTTAGCTCAACAAGGGTCGGTATGCTATTAAGCGCCGCTCGCCACGCAAAAACGCTACACTTAAGGGGGATCCACTTGCACCACTCCAGCACGAAATTATTACTTAAATCAGTCCCTGAAGTTAGCGCTTTCTTGACTGCAGAAACTGAGAAGCCGGCTGACCCGTTAGCAATCCACTCCCAACCATCCGCAGCTGCAGACAACGTCACGTTACCCAGCATGCTGCAGACAACCTGAAGCTGTTGCAACTCCTCTGGAAGCGTCGGCTCTCTCTTCCAGTCCCAAGACGAGAACGAGGCCCCTCCAATCTGTCCAATCCTCTTGGTAACGCTGCATCTTCTGTCTTTATCCAACACAAACAGCTTAGGAACTACATCTTTCAGAGGATGATCCGAGAGCGAAGGGTCTAACCAAAATGAGATCCGCTCCCCATTACCCACTTTACCTTTAAACAATCGACGAACCGGGACCGGTTCACAGTCGTTTTAGAGATAGTTTTGACAATATTGTTCCATGTCCCACTTATGCCCTTGTTAACCGGAATAAAATCCCACGAGCGCTTTCCGATATGAATAGCTTCTATAACTTTCTTCCACAGCGGATTGATCTCAGTCTTGAATATCCAGCCCCACTTAACTAAAAGCGCCACATTAATGTTGAATAAACTACTAAGCCCCAGACCTCCGTTAATTCTTGGACACGCCACTTTGTTCCATATCGTTGCTGATAAAACACATGTGAAGGAAACGTACGCAATATCTCCCGTATAATATCTAGCTCAGAAGCTGAAGTCTCATATATCACTAGTTGCTGCAATAATAATAAACGGTATCAAAGATTTAGACCAAGTCAAAGTAAAAAAAAAGACAGCCAACTGAAATAAAGACTTGCTGAATCAGTAATACCTCATAAACACCAGGGTTTATCAACAATAAAACCCAACTTCTAGAAATCAATTACCAAACAAGACCCATTAAACTATCAGGGATTCCTTTCCGTATATGCCGTTTAACAACATTCGGTTTCCTTCTTACATAATGCTACCAATCACTACCTCCAACGCCAATCATTTTAACTTATGCAGTTTGACACAACAATAACATAGCAAACTCACGGATTATAACAGAAACTATGTATAGTATACACACTCATTAAGTTCATAATGAACACATTCACAGAAACACAACACATTAAGTTCCTAATTAACACAATACTCTTTGTACCAAACGCACATTAACAAACGCTAGAGAAACCTAACTTGAGCCTTTGGGTTAAAAAAAATTAATACATTAAGTATAACATATACTGATATGAACCCAACTGACTTAAGCCCTTCTCCACTTCAATCTCGAAACCCAATAATCATACAGGAACAACGCATTAACTTAATAGTATAATAATACAACAAGAATGAAAAATAATAATGTCGGAGCTATACCTATACCTAAATAACATAATGCACTAATTAAATCAACGAACAGGTTATAGGGTTCAATTGCTTATGTGATGAGCTAGGGTTTGATTGCTGAAGTGAGGAGCTATGGTTTGACTGCTGAAGTGAGGAGCTAGGGTTCGATTGCTTGGTCTGACATTGAAGATGATGAAGATTGATTGTAGATGACAGTTGAATTAAAAGGTTTCTGAAGGAGGGTTCGATGAGGGTTTCATCAGATCGATTGAAGATGATGAAGATGGAGGGTTTCTAATATTATATGGGTTGGGACATCATACAATGACAGGCTTTTAGAGAGGATCAAGGGCGGGAGTATAGGTACGTGGGAGGGAAATTAAATTTTTGAAGTTATGACACTAATAGATGACACACATTTTTTTTATTTCGTCATGCTTTTTAATTCTTGACATTATATTCTTGACATGCCAAAAAGTATGTCATTATTTAACCAAATTTTTTAAACCATGACACTTTTTTATGACACACACTTTTGAGTGTCATTAATAAGCGTGTGTCATAAAACACGCGTCAAGAAAAGCATTTTTTCTAGTAGTGACTTCCTCGAGCACCTTTTGATATTCTTCAAGAGTCATCTCCTGAAACATAAAATGTCACACCCTCAAATTTCCACCTGCGGAGTTCTACCGCGAGGCGTGTGACATACCAGGATCCAAGTCAACGGTCACAATAAACGACGTCTAATGTAAAAACATACGTAAACAAAACCATGCATAAGTTTAAAAGCAACATTCAAATAGTGCGGAAGCATTTTAAAGTTTACAAAAGTCATGCATAAATAAACATAAGTTCAAAAGTTCATAATCCCAAAACGTGCAGACGAGACCCTAGACACGAGACGACTCCAGTGCGACCACGTGCGCCTATCCATATGCTGCTACCTTAGCGACCTGAGAAAACATGCTAAAAGAGTCAACATATAATGCTGGTGAGTTCACAGGTTTTAATTAAATGTTTACAGTGATCCATCAAAAATCGTTTCCATCACAATTACTACTATGCTTTATAAGAACGCTAGCTAGGCGCAGAATAAGATACTCATACGGGTGAAACCATTGCTGACTAAGCCGAGTGTTACCCTTATTCCTATGGGCTACCGTCATCGCCGGTAGACCTTGTGTTGTTTAGAGACAATATGCACCCGCACGGCCTCCAACCGTCGAGTGGGGCTTGTCAGTTCCCAATAGCGCTATCCACATTTCCCCGCCATATACCCATGTTAGTGGTTTCAAGGGATTTTCGATGAACCGTATAGTAAGATAAGTAAGCCATAGTATAACGTGATAACAAGTCATAAGTCATAAGAGTTTAACAAGTCATAAGTCATAAAAGAGTTTGTAAGCATGTTTCTCACCCCGAAAGTAAAAACTGTAAAATGTGGGGCCGTGAACTCACCTTAAGTTGCGTAATCCGTTTAAGAGTAAATCGTATGCGTGATATGAGTAAACCGTCTGTAAGATATGATAACCCCAACTATTGGCGACCTATCATAAGATATGTGTTAAGTTAGACTAATAACCCATCGGGTTCATTAGTCCCTAAGTCCAGTCCATGACCATTGTGTGTCCAAAAAGTATGTTTGACCGACAACCAGACTACGTAAGACAAGACTCGACATCCCATTGGTGACCCGACATTCCACGTGTTAGGTAAATACAAGACAACATGCCACATATGCAATTAAACACTTAATACGCGCAACAGTTCACCTAGTCTAGCATAATATCCGTTTAACGCATAAACAGGTCCGAATACGTGTTACTAAGTCATTGGGTGAATCCCGGGGTTCCTATCATGTTCCTAGGCGTCAAATCATGTTCCGGGATGTTAAAATATACATACAGCAGCATTACACGCGATTAGGAATCAAACTAGCAATTAGGAAAAGTCAACACGTGATTAGGCTGGTCAACAGGCGATTACAGGGTCTAATCGCCTGTATTATACACGAGTAGGCTTCTCCTACTGGCGAGTACACCCCTAATCGCCTATACAGTCATGCGATTAGGGTGCTACTCGCCTGTAGTAGCTGTACAATGCAATTTCGCGCGTTTAACGCTCCAGATCAGATCCGAAACATGTAAAAACATCCAATAATCATCCTAACACATTAACAAACATATTTCCAGCAAAACCCCTAAGTTTTCATCATTCTAACAGTCCCGAATGCGAGCGTTTTCCCAAAATGGCAACTTAGCATGTAAACATCACATCAACATGCAAGAACTTACCCTAAATAGCAAATATTCAGATTTAACCACATAATCACGTTGTCCGATAGCATCCTACTGTTCTAGCATCATCCTAGAGCAAACCCTAACATCATTCAATCAACAACACGCCTCATAACATCCTTAATCGTCTAAAATCCTTCAAATGGGTCAAAATATCAAATATCAACAATACACCACCAAAACCATCCAAACTCCTAGACATCATCATACTAACTTATCTCAGCAATAAACATCAAAATAACATAAGAACAATCATGATTCAACCCTAAAAATCCTATCTTTAAGCATATATAACACATATAACACATGTAAAGGTGTGGGTTTGTTTAAAAAACGGTTTTAAATGGATTTTCAAAGATAAAAACATTTATAAGTCAGGTCTGGACGTTTAGGGAGCAAAACATAATCATTTAAAGGTTTGGGTTTGAAGAACACACCTTGTAATCAAGAGGTGATGATGGAATAAGCTTGAAAATGGTGGTTTTGATGCAAAAACGAGTTCCAGAGGGTATTTGTGTGTTGGGTTATGTTATGGGACGGCTAGGGTTGCACAAATAATGTTTTGGAGGTCAAGGGTGGTATTTATAGGCGTTTTTGGTCGTCCAGCACGTTACACGCGAGTATGCAGACTTATACGCGATTAGGGAGCCTAATCGCATGACTATTCATGCGATTGGGGCCTAATCGCATGAACAGTAGTGCGAGTAGCCTCCTAATCGCGTGAACAGTAGTGTGATTAGCCTCCTAATCGCATGAACAGTAGCGTGATTGGGGCCTAATCGCCTGTAACCCCTGTGTTGGTGTGTTTTGCGCGTTAAACCCCGTTTTAACACATGTTAGCACATATTCACATACCGACAAGTCACATAATGATTGTAAACATATAATACATGATAAATGACACGTTCCCGCCCGATCACCAATTCCCGGGACCCGAGACTTGCGTATGTTAAAACCCTAATGATGTGCGACTCGACTCGACCGACCATGTTATGTGTAACGTATGCGCGACTTGCTAAGGTAGACTTACTAAGTTTTCAAAAGTTAGTTACCGAAAGTTGCCGGGTGTCACATCATCCCCCTGTTGAAAGAATTTTCGTCCCGAAAATTTCCCGAAATCGAGGAGAGAAAAACAAATAAGAAGAAAAATTTTCCGGGTCGTCACATCATCCCCCTGTTGAAAGGAATCTCGTCCCGAGATTCTTTCGGTTTCAACAGTAATGTGTGTCGACCTCGGTGCCCAAGTAACGTTCCCCAAAATACGACAAGTGAAGGTCATGAATCAAACGTGACAGTAACGACCGGGAAACCACTTTCCCCAAATACGAGTATGAGACAAGAGACCCCCGATGAAAGCCTACTGGAGCCTACTATGATCGGTATAACTAATCCACTGGTACCGTCCAAGTAGCATCCCCAAAGGACCCTCATCAACCCAAAGAATGAGAAACAGCGACCAAACCACAAAGAAAACGCCCGAAACACGAACGCACAACGATGCGGATAAAAGTATGACCAAAGCGTAACAAGAGATAAGAGAGAATACGTACGGGTAACAGTGTCTGGGTCCGCCTGGTTCTCCCTAGCACCAATCACATAAGCATGAGCACGAGTCCACCGGCCACCGCCGTCCTTGTCCCCGTCCTTCCCCGCAGCCTCTGTGCCCCCTTGAGTCAACTTGGGACAGCTTCGCTTGAAGTGCCCCGCTTCCCCACAATGATAGCAACCCTGATTCCCCTGTGGAGCAGGGGTAGTAACAGCAGCAGTCTGAGTCGTCCCGGAGAGGTTGACCCTACAATTCTTGGCAAGATGCCCCGTCTTCTGACAACGCTCACAGCGAAAGCTCTCACAAGTACCAAAATGATGAAATCCACAACGTCCACACTTAGGGCTTTTCCCAGCATAGCCCCCCTGTCTCTGATCCGAGGCTGACCCAGAAGCCTCAGTCTTCTTCGCTGCCGGTTGTCGCTGAGTCCCCGATGAACCCTTATCCACGCTCTCCCACTTCCTCTTGTTCTCAGCCGGCGCCTTCACAGACGAGCCCCTAGGAGGCAAGACACCCTCAGCAATCTTCAAATTGGTCATCTTAGTAGCTGACCGCACCGCCTCTAACATAGTAGTAGGATCCCTAGCAGACACCAGTCCCGCAATCTCTGGCACCAAACCCGCAAGATACTGCTCTATCCTCCTATACTCCGGTGTAGACAAACCCGGACACATCACAGCTAGCTCGTTGTGCCTGATCGTGTACTCCTCAACCTCAGAACCAACCATCTTAAGATTCCCATATTCCTGTTCCAACCTCTTAATCTCCTCACGCGGGCAATACTCCTCCTTCAACCTACGCACAAAATCCGCCCAAGGCATGGCGTTGGCCTCCCCAAGACCAAGTGTCTGTGTGACGCAGTTCCACCACGTCAAGGCGGCTCCTACAAAAGTCCCCGAAGCAAACTTCACCCAATCCACCGCTGGAGTCTCACATAAAGCAAATACCGACTCCGTCTTCTCCAACCACCTGAGTAACTCCACAGCTCCCTCCGTACCCTGGAAGCTGAGAGGCTGACAATCCTTAAACCGCTTATAGGCAACACCTGCCTGAACTGGAGGAGCAGCAGCACCCATGAAAGTCTGCTGGGCTGCCTGAAAAGCAGCTAGTGCAACGCCCAACTGTTGCTGCATCATCTCATTAAGCTCATCATACGTCATAGTAATGTTACCACCACCTCTACCCCCACCACGGCGTCCACCTCCGCCACCACGGCGTCCACCTGTACGTCCACCAGCGCGACCAGACATGTTCTGCCAAGACATGAGACGAGACACTCAGTACCAATAACAAACCAAGCTACAAGTGACCAACGAACTCAGAATACGGTTACAGCATGACCGTTAGTCCGAACACAAAGTCCACCAAGATTTTCATGCATTTCGATTTATGATTTCGTGTGCACCCGAAATAACAAATCGCTCTACATGGTCCCCAAGGCGTGCTCCGAGCTAGAACTTCAAGTCACCCGATAACCACATCCCAGAATGATATAACTAACTCAAAAGATCGATAAGTAAGTCCCCTCGGCTGTAACCCAGAGATGGAAATAAAATGAAGCTAAAAATAGCCAAGAATGAGATAAGTAATGTGACACTGTATGGTAAGGAGACCGACACCCCGACAAGGTTAGTATGTTTGCCCAAAAGGCACGACTCAAATGTATGTGACCGTCTAGTGTGTGTGACTCGGCTATAGTCTAGACTCTACATGCAGTCCTAGTTCACTATAACCATTGGCTCTGATACCAATCTGTCACACCCTCAAATTTCCACCTGCGGAGTTCTACCGCGAGGCGTGTGACATACCAGGATCCAAGTCAACGGTCACAATAAACGACGTCTAATGTAAAAACATACGTAAACAAAACCATGCATAAGTTTAAAAGCAACATTCAAATAGTGCGGAAGCATTTTAAAGTTTACAAAAGTCATGCATAAATAAACATAAGTTCAAAAGTTCATAATCCCAAAACGTGCAGACGAGACCCTAGACACGAGACGACTCCAGTGCGACCACGTGCGCCTATCCATATGCTGCTACCTTAGCGACCTGAGAAAACATGCTAAAAGAGTCAACATATAATGCTGGTGAGTTCACAGGTTTTAATTAAATGTTTACAGTGATCCATCAAAAATCGTTTCCATCACAATTACTACTATGCTTTATAAGAACGCTAGCTAGGCGCAGAATAAGATACTCATACGGGTGAAACCATTGCTGACTAAGCCGAGTGTTACCCTTATTCCTATGGGCTACCGTCATCGCCGGTAGACCTTGTGTTGTTTAGAGACAATATGCACCCGCACGGCCTCCAACCGTCGAGTGGGGCTTGTCAGTTCCCAATAGCGCTATCCACATTTCCCCGCCATATACCCATGTTAGTGGTTTCAAGGGATTTTCGATGAACCGTATAGTAAGATAAGTAAGCCATAGTATAACGTGATAACAAGTCATAAGTCATAAGAGTTTAACAAGTCATAAGTCATAAAAGAGTTTGTAAGCATGTTTCTCACCCCGAAAGTAAAAACTGTAAAATGTGGGGCCGTGAACTCACCTTAAGTTGCGTAATCCGTTTAAGAGTAAATCGTATGCGTGATATGAGTAAACCGTCTGTAAGATATGATAACCCCAACTATTGGCGACCTATCATAAGATATGTGTTAAGTTAGACTAATAACCCATCGGGTTCATTAGTCCCTAAGTCCAGTCCATGACCATTGTGTGTCCAAAAAGTATGTTTGACCGACAACCAGACTACGTAAGACAAGACTCGACATCCCATTGGTGACCCGACATTCCACGTGTTAGGTAAATACAAGACAACATGCCACATATGCAATTAAACACTTAATACGCGCAACAGTTCACCTAGTCTAGCATAATATCCGTTTAACGCATAAACAGGTCCGAATACGTGTTACTAAGTCATTGGGTGAATCCCGGGGTTCCTATCATGTTCCTAGGCGTCAAATCATGTTCCGGGATGTTAAAATATACATACAGCAGCATTACACGCGATTAGGAATCAAACTAGCAATTAGGAAAAGTCAACACGTGATTAGGCTGGTCAACAGGCGATTACAGGGTCTAATCGCCTGTATTATACACGAGTAGGCTTCTCCTACTGGCGAGTACACCCCTAATCGCCTATACAGTCATGCGATTAGGGTGCTACTCGCCTGTAGTAGCTGTACAATGCAATTTCGCGCGTTTAACGCTCCAGATCAGATCCGAAACATGTAAAAACATCCAATAATCATCCTAACACATTAACAAACATATTTCCAGCAAAACCCCTAAGTTTTCATCATTCTAACAGTCCCGAATGCGAGCGTTTTCCCAAAATGGCAACTTAGCATGTAAACATCACATCAACATGCAAGAACTTACCCTAAATAGCAAATATTCAGATTTAACCACATAATCACGTTGTCCGATAGCATCCTACTGTTCTAGCATCATCCTAGAGCAAACCCTAACATCATTCAATCAACAACACGCCTCATAACATCCTTAATCGTCTAAAATCCTTCAAATGGGTCAAAATATCAAATATCAACAATACACCACCAAAACCATCCAAACTCCTAGGACATCATCATACTAACTTATCTCAGCAATAAACATCAAAATAACATAAGAACAATCATGATTCAACCCTAAAAATCCTATCTTTAAGCATATATAACACATATAACACATGTAAAGGTGTGGGTTTGTTTAAAAACGGTTTTAAATGGATTTTCAAAGATAAAAACATTTATAAGTCAGGTCTGGACGTTTAGGGAGCAAAACATAATCATTTAAAGGTTTGGGTTTGAAGAACACACCTTGTAATCAAGAGGTGATGATGGAATAAGCTTGAAAATGGTGGTTTTGATGCAAAAACGAGTTCCAGAGGGTATTTGTGTGTTGGGTTATGTTATGGGACGGCTAGGGTTGCACAAATAATGTTTTGGAGGTCAAGGGTGGTATTTATAGGCGTTTTTGGTCGTCCAGCACGTTACACGCGAGTATGCAGACTTATACGCGATTAGGGAGCCTAATCGCATGACTATTCATGCGATTGGGGCCTAATCGCATGAACAGTAGTGCGAGTAGCCTCCTAATCGCGTGAACAGTAGTGTGATTAGCCTCCTAATCGCATGAACAGTAGCGTGATTGGGGCCTAATCGCCTGTAACCCCTGTGTTGGTGTGTTTTGCGCGTTAAACCCCGTTTTAACACATGTTAGCACATATTCACATACCGACAAGTCACATAATGATTGTAAACATATAATACATGATAAATGACACGTTCCCGCCCGATCACCAATTCCCGGGACCCGAGACTTGCGTATGTTAAAACCCTAATGATGTGCGACTCGACTCGACCGACCATGTTATGTGTAACGTATGCGCGACTTGCTAAGGTAGACTTACTAAGTTTTCAAAAGTTAGTTACCGAAAGTTGCCGGGTGTCACATAAAAAATGTCAGTAAACATCCTCGGTTAGCTAAAAAGGGTTATATTTTATACCTAATTAATCAAATGAATAAAATTCATAAACTTAGATAAACATGAAGATCAAACATCGGTCAAAAACCCCGAGGGAACCCGTACTCTTTGTTTGAAAGAATTAGACTATATTTTAATAGAAGATTGTCTGTAATCTTATTCAAAACATTAGCTATTTATATCAACTCAAATGAAACAACCATAAAAGTGTTAGCAACTCATCAACCCAACCCATTCCGACCTGTACCAGCCACCACAAATCTACCCAATTTGATTGTTAACAAACCCGCCCATATGAAAACAAAGAGAATCCGACACTTTAAAACATTATCGTTCAGTGTTTCTCCTTCTAAAAGTGGATTTCCATACATTTACATCATTCTCTTTTTTCTCATACTTTGACTCATCCTCTGTCAACGGCTTATATAGAAACCACATTTTTCTCCTCTTCATTCACTACTTCTTCAGTCTCCCTGTGAAGAAAAATGGCAAGCATTACTAACCCAACGAAAAGAACATCACAAGTACAGGTGAAACTTTCAAACCGTTTACCTAAGAATGGATCACTTTATCTTCATAATATATTTTCCCAATGTGTCAATGAAATAAATTAGTTAAGGGGATATGGCCAAAGTCTCCTAAAGTAATCACCCTATCAAAAAAAATATTATCTCAATGGCACAGTACTTGCAATCATACGTGTAAGACATAAATATGCATAGAGCATAAAATCTGGACAAAAAGTATTTGCACATCAACTCCACACCCCTACCAGTTCCAATAGATAATGAAAATTTACATGCTTGCAGCAAACCCATTTTAAACAATGATATTCTCACACACAACCTTTTAATCATACAAGAATAATTATACTATGTATTAATTGAAGATTAGATGAATAGTGATTGTCATGGCTAGTGCTTCTTAATTGGCTGGCTATGGTTGCACCTCTCTCTTATTGGCATGCTTGGCCGGTCGTGTCTTCTCATCCAATTTATACACACGTCTACACTGAGACCCAACTTAGACACCTGGCGAAACCCAACCATCATTTTCCCCCTTCTTTCCTAATCCACACACATATACACTTTTCTGTATTTAGAGAGAGAAAGTAAGTGTATGTGAGAGAGAGAGAGAGAGAGTGTGTAATACCCGAAAATTATGAAATCCTAAAATAATAAATATGGAATTAATATGTGGGATCTTAAGCATAATTAGTATTTTCGTTAATAAATTTGTTACCCAAAATGTCTTACTTACTAATTATTGATGGAAGTTTTGTATTTTATTTTTTATGTAAATGATAACCAATAAAATAATAATAAATAGTCCTAATATGAAGCTAGATGGAAATGTGCCTACACACTCATGGAAACGTAAATTCAATTTGATTGCCATTTCCATACGTTCAAATGGGCAATTCTTCCGGATTTAATCTCTTTCTAACGAACCACCCGATGATTAAGGGATATCCATAAGACTTTATGGTCGACCCGTAATCTTCTTAAAAACCCTTCCACCTCTAACGAAACCTCATATCTCTCGGATCCTAAACGCGCTCCGCTTCCTTCTATCTTCTGTGACTGTGGAGTTGGCTACAACTGGTGAATCGCCATTCACGACAACCGACCGTTGACTCGTTTCTTTTGCTTTGCACCGCATACGACAAATGTTTAGGCCGTAGCTAGCCATTGCATTCCGCCACTGCTATTGCGAATTTCGCCGCCGCTGTGATCGCTGCAGCGTCATCGTCTCTCACTACCAACAAGTTATTGACGGTGTTGGGTCTTCTTTTTGCCTCTGTGTGACCCGATCAAAGGCGACTCATGTTGGTGATTAAACTATTAGTGAACATCAAAAAGGTACCTTAATCAAATAACTTCCTATCTGAAAATAGTTATGGCATTCTGGTTCGTTTAGATGTTCGGCGACAACGGACCTATAGAGATAATGGAGTTTTATTAATTTTATTTCAAGTCCAGAATGCTTCTCATTTAGTTTGACTTACGTTGAACATTTGAACAATTTCAAATACTTGAGAAATTCTAAATTGATGAAGAGGAGCCTTTTCTTAATTATTTTTAACACCTAATAAATTATTTCCAATAGTGTTATGATTCTAGTTTACCTTTTATGACCTATATACGTAAATAACAAATTAGGGTGATACATAAACTAACCTTGAGACATGTATTTATATAAACATATTTTGTTTTCAAAGTTGTTTTTAACTAAAAGGTTATGTATTGTTATACTAGCTTTATAACTTTCATGTCATAGAGTTAATTAAATACATGTTACTACAACTTATTTTAGAATGAATATCTAAACTTGTTTAACCCACTAAGCTAACTAGTGGAGGACTGTAAAGGTCTTTGTCGCCGGACAATCAACAAGTCAACGAATCCTATAATGGAATTTTATATATTGATAAATTTAATAATGAAATATAGATCCACGTATCATTTGGGGACGACCTATTTTCCTTGTATTGCTTTGATTCGCTAAACCTAAGGTACGGATTCTGTTTTCTTTTAATCATAGTATAACTTTCGTTACTTTCCACGTGTACGGGTTCGTTAGTCGTATCATCATAGTATAAAATTTATATCCGTTACTTTGTAGTACGGACTTACGTCTATATTTATTGTTTGTTGGTCATCGTTTTATACATATCATCGGTTCGTATTTGGTTCGTTAATTGGGTCGGTGTGTATTTGTCAATTTGTTGTTAGTGTGTCATAGCATGCCATACCTCTGACTTGTACTCATGGTTGCATGTTCCAGTTAGCGTCATTTTTGGTTTGCCTGTAATTATTTACATGGCCTTAGCTTTTGTACTCTATCACCCGAGCAGTTTGTTTTGACTTGTCGTTGGGGCGTCAGCGACATGAACACTTTCCGTGACAGTGCGTAATCAAAATCACGGCGTCTTTAACATGGTCCCTTAGAGGCGTATGGATATTGGAATAATGGGTGTACGCTACACTCACCGTCTCATAGGTGCATGGACTAGCTAGCTATGTACCAGTTTGTAAGTTTGTTTAGGCTCGTGGGTGCTTCCGTTTGACGTGACTTACTTTATTTGTATGTATAGTCACGTAGTTTGATATATGTATCTGTTCTAATATGTTTTTGATATTGTTCTTAATGTTTCGGTATGTGTCTGATTATGTTCCGGTCAAGTATCAGGTTGCCTCCGATTATGTTTAGAAATTGTTTCGATATAAGTTTGGTTTCGAGTTTGAAATAGAGTTCGTTTGGTTTTCGTATTCCCTTTCGTATGTTCACTTCGGTCTCAGTTCTATTATGTCTTGCTTTTCCGCTGCGTTGAAATTATTTGTACTGTTGATTTCTCCGTTACTGGGCAATTTTTGGCTCAGCCGTATTTTCTTTTGTTGTGTTGTCTTTTTTGTTTCGCAGGTAATATGGGATTGTGGGTAATCAGTGAAGAGCGTTAAAAGAAGTTGGAAATCATGATTCATTAATTTAGTGCTACAATGTAATAAATGGTAATTATGATCTTTTCGTTATAATATTATGGATTGGTTTTTGGATTTGATATCTGTAAGAGTGACACATCAGCCCTAGCTGGGTTGGGGTGTGACAATTATGGTATCAGAGCCACTCTTGTGTCGTTCGGGATGGTGGGGCAAACCTTATCGAGGACGATGAGTCCCTAAGGTGGGGTGATTGTAACAGTACTGATTTCTGAGAAGATTAACATGGACCTTTGTATGACACCCTAGGCAAATCCCACATCGGCCGTGGCCAGGAGAGATCCTTGGTTCATAAGTAATCCAAAGCCTCTAAAATCACCAACGCGTTTTGGGCTTAATGCTAGTGGATGAGAGGAGAACTCCACAGTTAAGCGTGCTCAGGTGGGAGTAGTATCAGGATGGGTGACCTCCTGGGAAGTCTCCATCGGGGCGACCAAAAACAAATCCGTGAGCTCTGAATGGGCAACCCATCAGGGCAAAGCGGACAATATTGGTGGTGAGAGGGCCCGGATGTTACAGAGAGAGAGAGAGAGAGACGGAGGGTAAAAGTGCAGGTGATAGAACAATCTGTCGATCTGTGGTTGTAGGTTGAAGCGGTCATGAAGCTCCAATGATGTTGGCCACAATATGTGACGATGGTGCCGCCACCAAGGGTATTCTCTTAATATATATCTCTCTCTCTCTTGATCGATCTTTCTATAACTCATCTATATGTTCTTATCCACCTACCTCTCTCTAACCACCCTCTCTACCTGTTTCCACCACTCGGAGAGAAGACGACGAGGTTCGTGTGGCTATTTTGGACCATGCATAATCAATATCCACTAAATTAGGAACGGTAATCACAGTGGTGATGTTTGCTTAACCGATTTAGAGGCGATAATGCTTCAATCGAAGCCTCAGCCGCGACGGTGGTGAAGGGAGAAGAGAAAGGCGATGGTGACAATGGCTTGGTCCAATTAACGACCGTGGCGTAACAGTAAAGGAAGTTTACGTCGTGGCGCTGTCCAATAATAGGGCTGAAACATTACCCCATCCTAAGCAGGTTTGATAATCTATATAGTTTTTTTTCTTGGCACATTTTGGTTCTGTTTATGTCCGATTAGTGGCGGATACCACATATCAGGTGGGTTTAGCAATATATCCGACATTCACGTATGTCTTTGTTATATCATTGAATTGATTTGTTGCTTTTAAAACTTGGTTGTATTGGGTTTATTTGTGGTGTATCTTGAAATTTTGTATAAGTTCTTGATGTGTTTCTCGGTTTACATGGTTTTGATTTGTAGGTGTATGGCCTATGTTTTAAGACAAAATTACAGAAAACGTCCTTTATGTTTACCCAAAGTTGCAGGTTTCATCCTTTATCTTTAAAACTTGCAGGATACATCCTTTATCGAGGTTTTTGTTGCAGGTTTCATCCTTTACACTAACTCTGTTACTGTTTGTCGTTAACTCCCCCTCACATGCAATGCATGTGAGGGTATTTTCGTCAATTTGTATATTAAAGGACGTTTTCTGTAATAAAAGTCAATTTGTATATTAAAGGACGTTTTATGTAAACCTTTTGCATAACAATTAGTGTCTTGACTATAGTTACATAAGTTGTGATGTTTCGTTATTAATCTGACTTTTAAATATATTAAATTATGAAGTTTTACATATCAAAAATAACTTTCCACAATCCAAAGTATTTCCTTTTTAGCTATTTTTTTAAATACCCATTTGACCCATTACTAATAAAACATTACACGAATCAATTAACTAATATATGTTGAACTCCAACATGTTAAATGGACCGGGCCAGCCAATTCTGTCATCCATAATGCCAAGGGTGTTTTGGATATTTCAGGTGTTCTAACCATTTTCACTTTGTTTTTCTCCTAGCCGGAATTCATAGACATCATCAAGGCTGCTGAAGTGAAATGTGCATAAAGCGTATCATTTTGGGAAAAGAGCAATGATATCGTGTGGTGTATTTTTAGTTTGAAATAAGCATATGAACAAAACTAGGTGCACTAATTATGTTACAAGGTGACACCATCTTTTTTGGTCAACAACTCGGTTGTTTTGAGCATCAAGTGTTTTGTAAACTGATCGGATACAAATTTTGCGGGTATCTGCTTTTGCTTATTCGTATTAATAGTATTATATGTGGATGTATCCATTCAACTTCGAGCGTGCTGTATATATGGTTTTAAAATGCGCAAGGTCATTTGGGGCCCTTAGGTTCAAAAGCTAGGCGCCGAAATTCTTGGATGCAGAGTGAGTGAAGCAACCGAAGTCTGTTGAAGTATACGGTTTGTTTTAAAGCTCCACTATTTAACAAGTCTAAATAAGTATGGGTAAAAAGTAGTTAGCTTTTTGTTATATTGTTGTTATTTGTTTTTATTACATAAAACGTCCTTTAATATACAAATTGACTTTTATTACAGAAAACGTCCTTTAATATACAAATTGACAAAAATATCCTCACATGCATGGCATGTGAGGGGAACTTAACGACATAATTTAACACCGTTAGTGTTAAAGGTCGTTTTATGCAACCAAAATTTCAGTAAAGGATGAAACCTGCAACAGAAACCTCGATAAAGGATGTATCCCGCATGTTTTAAAGATAAAGGACGAAACCTGCAATTTTGGGTAAACATAAAGGACGTTTTCTGTAATTTTGTCATGTTTTAATTAATGTCATAGCATAATCCAATGTGGAAATTGATCAAACGGACACGAAAAATGAGGTTCGAGATTAGTCAAAAGGACCGATATTTTGCCGAACACATCTCATTCCTGGCTTTCTGTCATTTAGCTTCTTCATTTGTTCGTTGGTAGTATGTAAGGCTGGTTTTCGGTTATCTGTTCATCTCTTTTTATTTGTTGTTGCCTTTAATTTGCTGATTTTAGTAACTTCATTCAGGTGTTTTATGGCTTCTTGGTGCTTTGTTTGCCGCCGTTTAAGGTTCTTTTCCGTTGCTCTGCTTTATTGTTCCTAAGTGTTTGATGTAATTATTTTGAAGCCAAATTGTTTATGATTCCAGAAAAGATCCATTTTTTTGCAAACGAAATGATCGCACCCTCATTTCACTGCTTTAGTTCCTGTCACTTTCTTCAAGAATCGAGTAATTTATGATTGCTTCTTTTCCACCATCCACTATTTTGTTGCCAGCGCCGTTGGATAAAAAGTTATAAAAGAAGACACCACTTTCTAAAGTAAACATTTTTTTATCTTGATTTTAAAACAATTTTTGCGTACTTGGATCATTATCTCTGTACAAAATAAAAATGATGAATTACGCACTTAGTATATAATATGTACATACAGGTATGGAATGGTATGATACAAGCATTTAGCATTAGCATAGCGATATGCCGTGTCGGGCTATAAAATAAAATGCAGTGTGCTACTTGCTCTTACTGCGATCTGGTATGTCCATGGTTGCAGTCTTTTTAAAACTCAAAGGTTAACAATATGCTGACTTTTTGAAAGCATAAAAGCTAGGTTGGTTGCAATCTTATTTAAACTCAAGACCATCAGGAACTAAAGCAGTGGATTAGATGACACACAATTTTTATTTTTTTTTGAACGACCAACAAATTGGAATCACTCACGGAACACTGGAGTATCATCGTGCCACCAATGTTGCCACGCGATCATATTCCCCCACCAAGTCACCAATTCAGGAGGAAACTCATAATTATGAGAAAACCCCCTTTGTGAGATTCGAACCCAGGACCTTATATATAGCAATCGCGATATTTCCATTGATTTAGTTACAACTTTAGGGACCTAGATTGACAATAATCCAAAAAGCTAAAATCGCATAAACCGTAATTTAACATAATATAAGATTTGCGGGTAGTGTTGTTACACCATTATTATTTATAAATCTTAAATAATATAGATGATATTTTGTTTGAGATGAGTCAAATATGTAAATGAAAATAACTCCAAAATTTCTAGACGACTACTTTTAAATATATACATACAAATATAGTAATAATAATAAATGTATAATTTGAAATACATGGAAAGTTTTCGTAAGGAAAATTATAAGAAAAATTGTTGAAGATTAAATGACACCAAATGTTTAGCATCAATTTATTTTCCGTAAATTAATATTAATTTTTTTTAAATTTGTAAAGCTGAAATTAAGATTAACTGATAATAATTTGTTTGACTTTTGAATTAAAAGGAAAAGGTTTCCTTTTATCTTTGTGCTACTAACCGCCATGAGATCTCCATATATTCTACACAATCAAGTTATTTAGAAAACCATCATATAACCCTAAACTAGTTTATTTAAAAAAAATAGAGAGAAAAGAATGTCCTCTCATTATCGTGGCCGAACCTCATGACCAATTGGAGGCCTAACGAACCACTACCATTGTTTCGTTGCTACCCTGTAACCGCGCTAGCTGGTTCCTACACTTTGTATCTATACTCTTTTCCCATTGAAGGTACAACTGATCCTACCTTAGCCCATATTATCTATATGATATGTATAATTTAAATTTGTTTTTTTTTATATAAAGAGAATTAAGCAGTTAGCTTGATATGTTCTAAAGATATTAGATAAAATTGATTACAAATTGAGCGTATGTTTCTAGCGAAAAAAAAAAAACGTGTTTTCTGGCTGATGTCATTGAAGAAGATGAGTCGTTTCGTCTTTTGTTTCTCTTTTTCATTTTGATATTTTCTAAATGTCTTCTACATATACCCAGCCATATTTGGTTCATCAAAACATTTAGCAACTTTTACATCATTTATGTTTTAGTATTATTAAGAAGACCATAATAAGCTCTACGATTTATACAAGTTATAAATTTGGATTTATAATTCTTTGTTTCAAATCAAGTTCCATATGTGGATGCAATATAATATTCTTTGCATACAGATTTTTTTTGTAACTTTAACAAAGAAAAGGGTTACTTACTTATTATGTAAGTAATTTTATTCATGGATGGGTTTATTTTATTAAATGTGATTAAGTTGATTTATTCACAACTTGTGTTTAAACACTATCCCGACCGTTTTTTTTTTTTTTTTTTTGTTAACTAATAATAAGATATAATAATAAAATAGATAAATCATAGGTGATATTTTCGAACACTAAATATAAAATAACATTAATAGATACTAAATCATTATTCTTAATTAGGTTCAAGCATAATACGTTGATGTCTTGCAAGTTCATATCACAATTAAGGTGAGTTTACGTAACCATGTTTATGCGATTCGTTATACTTGCAACATTTTAAGCAATTCAACATGCATGTCTAGTTGTAAACTTTATTGCCTCATGAATTAGACTACAACAGTTTCAACGAGTTTCAACGAGTTTCAACATTACATAATCATTAGCTATGGCCAAGCCGGCGATACTCAATAATTGATCTATTGGATTGACAACCCCACCCGGATACGCGGACCTCCTACATAGGTAGCGTGGGTGATTGTTATCGTTCCAACATATTACTAAGGTGAACCGTGGATGACGGGATGGACCTAAACTAGTCGGAGGTTTGATTATGTCGATTCAACATTTCATGTTTATTCATGTAGACTTAAACTTACGATAGACATATGAATTGCTAAACTTTTATACTTAAACTTAATTGCTTGACATGGCTTATGTATTCTCACCAACTTCTAGTTGACCCCCCCATCTTTACAACTCAACAGGAAATAATGATGCTTGAAGTCTAGAGCTAGCATGAGAAGATATTTGAAGTTTTATGCTTTATTTGATTTTTGGATGTACTAGATTTCATTTAAGACATTTAATGTAATTCAATAATGTATTAAAGGATTATGTAAACATATGTATTACCATGAGCTACTGAACAATCATTCATATGTGACACCTCGATGTTTCCGCCATCGGTTGGGGTGTTACAGATTGGTATCAGAGCCATGGTTATAGGGAATTAGGTTATTAGAAAAATAATCTAGTCTATAACCTTAGGACTTTAACCAGTATTTGCTTCAATTACTTGTAGCTCTACCTTATCCTTATCTCTATCCCTATCCTCATCCTTATACTTAACCTAACTTGGTCTTGCCTACTCTCTTTCACTTACTTGCTACAATCCTAACGTACTTCTAGATTATTAAGGCAAATTCGTTGGGCTTAGACCTGATCTGTTTGATAAGCCAATATTTTCGTTTATTCGGGGTTAGATATTTACAATCCTTGTGTTTCATTTTCATTTATACCCGCTCACTCCCGTATAAAATCTAAGTTTTGAATCTCAAAATTTTTACAATTCAGATATATTTTCTTCTTATATAATTCCCTCATTAGCTTAAACTTCATGAATCATTTCTGGGTTTCACAATCCTAATTCATTTTACAAACTTATAATATTACCCATAAGTCTAATTATTTTTAACATCTAACCCAAATCATATGTTTTCCCTTTACATCATGTTACATATTTTAAATCTATGACCTTTGATGTCTCTAGCCAATTTTGAAACATCCCCCTACATTTTTATTTATGTGTGTATATATATATGTATATTTTGAAGATACCATAAAATTTCATCACATTCGAGATTTTAAAATCCTTGTTTAAACTGTAACCTTATAATCTGTGTATAGGAGATACTGTAGCACCAAAGCTAAAGAGTACTGAATTTTGTTAAACTTTCATCACTTGGGAATTTCACAAACTATAACAAATAAATATTTTTTTTAAAGAGAGTCTTTTATTTCCACAAACTTATTTGTTAAATTTCAAATTTTATTGAACAGTTTATTGGCGTAGCAAATGATTTACGATAAAAATGTTTTAATCTATTAAGAAAGATTTCTTTTATGTATTACTCGAAGCCTATTATACAAAACGTCTGAACAAATTCTTGATTTTTGAAATCCGACATCGTGTTTAAAACCTATGACTCATCGAAATATTTTGATTTAAATCAATTTAGTTGTACAATTTAATGACTTTTGCTTTATATACAAAACCAATCTTGAAAATAAAATCTTTCCATCCACAGGAACAAAATTTAATCTCCAATTCCCCATTGACACCTACTCATTTTCAACTTGTTCAAACTTTTACGATTTTTTACAAATACCACAATCATGTTTTCTCATACGCTTGTATCTAACTATTTATTCAAACCCCACGATAAATTAAACCCTTATTACTTGCGTCTTTTTGAAACCCTATAAATTAAACCCTTTATCAACCATCTACACATTCACCATTTTTCACAACCTTGATGTTACTTTGAGTTTTCATTATCTCTCAAAAACCAAATTCACATCCTCTACCTCCTCAAACATGAACTTGATCTCCACGATAACCAAACTATTGAAAACTTAATTGTTCGTTGCATCAAACTTGAATATTAGTTATACATGAGGATTTGATTATCTACCCGAACAATTGATTAGTCATGATACTTGAAAGCATGGAAAATAAACTATTTGCTATAAACACACCTAGAGTCATTAACCTTGTCTAGGGAAACTCTATTACAACTCGCATGCTATACTTGATACTTGATTGCTTACATGTACATATTATCAATTTGTTATTTATGTGTGTAGTAATTGGTACCCTTAATCAAACAACTAATAGAGGATGAAGTACTTGCTCAACAGTTAGTAGAGTACCAAATAACCTACTCAACGATTGGTAGAGGTCATCATGCCTGCTCAACAGTCGGTAGAGGCCCTACAACCTGCTCAACGATTGGTAGAGGCTATCGCACCTGCTCAACAATCGGTAGAGGTTCTTACTCACTGACTGGTAGAAGTCTTTTTCCTGCTCAACAGTTAGACTCATTTTTGGATACATTGTATACAATTCAATCACAAGGTTATTTTGCATTACTTACATGTGTGTTTAGAGTCATAGAAGGACACAAAACCCTAATGTAAGGTAAATTGGTCATTGCGGTCCGGAACGTAATCATGAATTTACAGGTACATTAAGGTGGTGTGAAATTCTATTAGGGTATTGGTAGATGTCTAACACATTTTCAAGGCAACAAAGGTGTAGTGAGTTAGTTGAGGTACACTCTATAAATAACACTAATGGTGCGTCAAAAGTGATACTAGGGTCGGACCAAGAACTAGCCTTAGTCATCATAAATCATCCATGCCAAAAAAAAAAAGTAACTAGTAGTAGAATTTTGGGGACAAAATTCTTTTAACTAGGGGAGGCTATAGCAATCGCGATATTTCCATTGATTTAGTTACAACTTTAGGGACCTAGATTGACAATAATCCAAAAAGCTAAAATCGCATAAACCCTAATTTAACATAATATAAGATTTGCGGGTAGTGTTGTTACACCATTATTATTTATAAATCTTAAATAATATAGATGATATTTTGTTTGAGATGAGTCAAATATGTAAATGAAAATAACTCCAAAATTTCTAGATGACTACTTTTAAATATATACATACAAATATAGTAATAATAATAAATGTATAATTTGAAATACATGGAAAGTTTTCGTAAGGAAAATTATAAGAAAAATTGTTGAAGATTAAATGACACCAAATGTTTAGCATCAATTTATTTTCCATAAATTAATATTAATTTTTTTTAAATTTGTAAAGCTGAAATTAAGATTAACTGATAATAATTTGTTTGACTTTTGAATTAAAAGGAAAAGGTTTCCTATTATCTTTGTGCTACTAACCGCCATGAGATCTCCATATATTCTACACAATCAAGTTATTTAGAAAACCATCATATAACCCTAAACTAGTTTATTTAAAAAAAAATAGAGAGAAAAGAATGTCCTCTCATTATCGTGGCCGAACCTCATGACCAATTGGAGGCCTAACGAACCACTACCATTGTTTCGTTGCTACCCTGTAACCGCGCTAGCTGGTTCCTACACTTTGTATCTATACTCTTTTCCCATTGAAGGTACAACCGATCCTACCTTAGCCCATATTATCTATATGATATGTATAATTTAAATTTGTTTTTTTTATATAAAGAGAATTAAGCAGTTAGCTTGATATGTTCTAAAGATATTAGATAAAATTGATTACAAATTGAGCGTATGTTTCTAGCGAAAAAAAAACGTGTTTTCTGGCTGATGTCATTGAAGAAGATGAGTCGTTTCGTCTTTTGTTTCTCTTTTTCATTTTGATATTTTCTAAATGTCTTCTACATATACCCAGCCATATTTGGTTCATCAAAACATTTAGCAACTTTTACATCATTTATGTTTTAGTATTATTAAGAAGACCATAATAAGCTCTACGATTTATACAAGTTATAAATTTGGATTTATAATTCTTTGTTTCAAATCAAGTTCCATATGTGGATGCAATATAATATTCTTTGCATACAGATTTTTTTGTAACTTTAACAAAGAAAAGGGTTACTTACTTATTATGTAAGTAATTTTATTCATGGATGGGTTTATTTTATTAAATGTGATTAAGTTGATTTATTCACAACTTGTGTTTAAACACTATCCCGACCGTTTTTTTTTTTTTTTTTTTTTTTTGTTAACTAATAATAAGATATAATAATAAAATAGATAAATCATAGGTGATATTTTAGAACACTAAATATAAAATAACATTAATAGATACTAAATCATTATTCTTAATTAGGTTCAAGCATAATACGTTGATGTCTTGCAAGTTCATATCACAATTAAGGTGAGTTTACGTAACCATGTGTAAGCGAAAGAATTTGACTAAAACAGGATTATATGATCATACAAGTTACAAAACCAGGTGCGGAAACCCTAGTTCTGAACAAACTGATAAAACTCTAATCAAAACACAATCAATATCATTTTCAAAGCTTTTTCATAGATTAACTTTCTCAAATATTCAGTTACAATCAAACACACGTTAATCTAGATCAATTACAGACTTTCACAAAATAACCTGGAACCTGACCTGAACTCACACACAACTAACAACTCTATTACATTCACAAAAACACAAATTCTATATATAGACTCTGCACGTTCGCCCAGTTGATATGGTCGAATGTGGAAGTCTTCCACATTCGCCCACTCCAAAGGTACGAATGTATTCTGATCAGCTTCCATTCTACCTTCGTCCATTAACAATCTACCTTCGTCCATATCTATCTACCTTCGCCCACTTTTAACTACCTTCACCCATAAAACAAAAACTTAACATGTGTTAGTTATCCAATCATTAGTCGCAAAACGCATCTACAAACTCCCCCTCGACTATTGATTGGATTGTCTTCTCTTTTCGTCCATTGCTTTGTTCATCAACTTAATTCTGAGCTGTTTCTTCTGCTCAGTAGTCATTGGAGGCTCAAATGTTCTCTTCACTGGTTTCGACACATTTGCCATCTTCACCGTCTTACCAAGTTTATTCTCCAAATTACTTCCCGCATTAATGTCATAAGCAAAACAAACTCCAACCACTTGAGTATATTTCCTTGCTTGAGTAGCGTCTTTCGGTTCAAAGTAAATCGGATTGTAGAAAAGCATGATGATGTCTTCAAAAGTGCAATTAATCAACCACATAGGATCAAATACATGAACATGCTTGTATTTATCCTTCCCATCTCTCAGCACAATCACCGCTTCAGCCTTTCTCCAATCATAATACCAGAAAATAAAATCAGCACTGAAATGTTGTGGCATAGGCATCAAAGGTATTTTTCTCATCACTTCAGGTGCTTTGTATATCAAAGTAACCCGCTTCATATTGGTTTGAGGATCAATATCCCTATGAACTTTCCTTCGGGGATATTGAGGCTTAAATCTATTCCATCTTGTTCTACTCTCCCAAACCAATTTGTCTGCACACCAACCGACATGAGTACCACTAACTGAAGCACCAGACATAGGAAATCTGCATAGATCTCTGACCGCCCAGTACGGTAGAGTTAGCAAGTCAATGAATCTGTTAAAATACAAGATTCCTGTTTCCCATTTAGCTGCTATGCACTTCAGTCTGCCCAAATAAGTCCACCAGAGAGCTCTGCCTTTGAACTTGGCATTATGAAATCTATAGAAGTTTCCTTGAGCTTCAGGCTTCGGTCGGTTCTCATCCATTTCTCTCAACTTCTTCAAATAACTCTTCAATTCATCAGATTGATTTGAAGATTCTTGCTTATCAGCACCAAACACCTTCTCCACAAACTCTGCACTCCTTTACTGTGTTTTCTGCTTTGCTGAATTGTTTGGTGTCTCAGTGAAATCAGGAAATATTTCATCTTCATCTGTTTCTCTGAAGTACTGAGGAAACTCTTCATGAGTTATATCTTCAACCTCCACTTCATCAAGCTCAGGAGTATTTTTATCATCTGGGTGACTTCCAACATCTTTTTCAGAAATGTCTGGAATCGACTCATCTATCAAAAACTCCTCAAATGTTTTCCCTACTCTCTGTGCAAGTCCATCCAAAATTTCCTTTGCCACAGAAGCAGGTACTTCTCCTTCTTCAAGATCAGGATCTTCATATTCCAATTCATATCTCAAATCATCAGTTTGGAATATCTCAGCGAAACATCCTGTGAACTCAATGGTCCATTCTCTCTTTTCCAACATGTCTTTATACACTTGTTTAGCATTATCTGATAAAGACCTCACCTTCTCATTCCAGAAGATACTTTCATCTGAATCAACGTTCTCACCTTTCTTCTTCTTTGAACTCGATTCTCCAGTACTCTTCTTTTTGGATGTTCTTTCTTCAAATGTAAACTTTGAAGTATCATCACCTCCATCATCATCATCATCACTCTCACTATCATCCTCTTTCTGTCTCCCAGATCCTTCAGCATCATCATCATCATCATTATCATCCTCATCATCATTTTTATCTGACTCATCATCATCTTCATCATCATCTTTTTCTTCATCCGATTCAGAATCTTCATAATCAACTTTTTCTTCTTCTTCTTCTTTATCTTCTTCACCCTCCATCAACTTGGGTGCAGTATTATATAAATCATCAATCAAATCACTAAGGCGTTTATTCTCAGCCCTTAGTTCTTTGTTATCTGCTTTAATCAACTTAATCCTGCTCTTGTTTCTTGCACACTTTCCTTCAAGCTTCTCATTCTTTGCTTCAAGCTTCTTAACCTTCTCATTAATCTCATCTTGATTAGATTTAGAAGCAACCACAATCTGAAGCATTTTCTCTTCATTCTGCTTAAACTTGGCTATCTCAGCTTGTTGAGCCACAATCATTTTCATCATATCATCCATTTTCCTGTTCACCTGCTTCATCACATCATCATCCACAGTGACTTTCTTCGATTTGGATCTGGATGGCTCAGCTTCCTTTTCTTTCTGAGGCTTTCTGAACATGTCAAGTACATTGTCCAGTGCAACATTAAGTTGATCAGCTGATATTGGTTCTGCCTCTTTGGATTTCTTTTGCTTCTTGGTGACAGGTGAAGATAGCTTTGATGATGTACCAGCATCGGGCACTCTTTTCCCTTTCAACAGTTGTGCTAACTCTTTCTCTCTCAACTGTTTAGTGCTAGTCTTCTTAGACATAGTCTTGTGCTTGGCTTTGGGCAGGTTTACAACCACAGTCTCTCCAACATTCAACTCTTCCAAGTCAACACCTAAACTTTCATCTTCAACATTCACTGATTTCTTTCTTTTCTCAGCTTCTTCAATGGATTTGTTCAAAGATTCAGACTCACCAACCATAGTGGCCTTACGCTTGGTGGTCCTAACATTCTCAGTATCAGAATCCCATCTTTCTTCTACTATGTTTCCTCTGAATCCACTGATTCTTCATCAATCAAACCAGTACCTTTCTTTGCAGTAGATTTCTTCCTCACCACCTGTTGCTTAGAACTTTCTTGATCAGTCTTTCCCTTACCCTTACCTTTGGCTCAGGGATTGACTACCTGTCTCTTCCTCTTAGTGCTTGCATCTACATACACTAAAGGATCATCATTATCAGAATCACTGTCATCATGTCTTGCTCTGTTCTTGCCAGGATCAGTGTAATCCTAACTAGCCAAAGCTCCAAAGAGTCTCCTGTGAGGTGGCTTTTCATTGTCTGGCACACCTTTGTATCCTTTCATTCTCACCAAAGTACGAATGTTCATATGATCTTGACCTAGGATCATAGTTGGATCCTTCTTCAATTCTGGATACTTGTGGTCAAAGATCATCATGAGAAATCTCGGATATAGCATGAATTGCTTCTTCTTTACACCCTTTAACATCTCAAGCATATGATCCAATATCATCCCAGACACGTTGAATGGTTTGTTGAGAGTCAACGCAACCATCATCGAACTTAAACTCTTCCTCATAACATCATAGCCTCCACTCACACATCCAAATACATGAATAATGACATGTGCAAAGTACTTGAACTGCACACTCAGCTTCCCTTTATACATAGATCCATCAGTGATCGGACCTTTGTACTTCATTCGTAAGAAACAAGCCTTCTGTTCAGTCCATGACAATTCTCTGGGATCTTCACTCACTTCAAATTTGATCTGAAGCGCTTCTCTGATATCAGACTCTGTAATAAACATCTCTAAATCTTGTATCTTGCTCTTTATGATGGTCTGATCATCCTAGAAATCATACTTCGCATTCTTGTAAAAGTCATCAATTATATCTTTGTAGATGATAGTCGGAGTAGCTAAAGCATAGACAACTCTGCTCCTCCTCAAAAATTCAATAATTCTTGTAAACTCGACATTCTTTTCTACATCGCCCAGGTAAGCACAACAGTTATGCGTTTTCTCAAACAACCAACTGCTAGTACTTGACGATTCTCCTTCTTGAACGTTCTCTGGAACAGATTCTGAAACTATATTCTCCACTGGAGTTTCAACATTCTCAGTCTGATCAGCCATCTGCACATCAAAAACAGAAACAAACGTCAAAAACCAAAAACGACAAAAATTCAAAATTTTAAGATATTCAAGTTCCACATTCGCCCCTTTTAATCTGGACGAATGTGAATCCTTCTGGACGAATATAGAACATTTTTGGTCGAATGTGAAAAAAATATTGAGTTAAAAACACATTCGTCCATTACAAGATACATTCGTCCACAAATTTTCACTTTCGCCCGTTTTGTTGACCCGAAGGTGAAACCTGTTCATCCCCAATATTTAAAATTTTGCCAAAATTGTTTTTAACATGTAATTGTGATTGAAATGTGTCCTAAAATGGCCGATTATCACTCGTGTATCACCAATTGTCCATTAATTTCAATATATATCAGTTTTCAAAGATGAATTAGGTTAAATCAGTTCATTCAATCAATTGATCATTTAAACGATGTTAAAACCTAATTCCTTTAACATTCTCCCCCTAAAACTGATGTGTATTGAAATGGCAACAAAAACAATCAACAAGAAACCCTCTAAGACCCTAAATTTGAAACCCTAAGTCCGAAGATAAAATCGACGATTCTGATCTGAATATGGGTCCAATACCTGTAAAATTTATATAGAAATGATCAGGAATGGATAGGAAACAAGAATCACAATCAAAAGAAATCACAGCAACAAGGTGAGGTATCAAAGAAGAATTTGAAAAATTTTGTGAATAGGGCTCGAACCTGGAAATGGTTTATATATAGAGTCCACTTTCGCCCGTTTATATGGTCGAATGTGGGTTTGTTCCACATTCGGCCCAAACAAATGACCCGAAAGTGAAATTTTTCACCCGAAAGTGGAACTTGGATAAAATTTCCACATTCGCCCAAATAAAAACGCCCGAAGGTGAAGATTTTTCCACATTCGACCCAATTAAGGGGCGAATGTGAAATGGAAAAATCTGAAAATTTTACCAAATCACGAATTCGAATCCCGTTCAACATTTTTCAATCTGTTAAACTTCCAAAACTCAAATTTTCACTTTTTGAATGATACAAAGCCCAGATGGTGTTATCAAATCTCAGAAATTGACCATCAAGCATCCCCGGTTATCAAAAATAAAGCAGAAATGCAAAAATATTGGGTTTTCTGAAATTTTATCAAAACACACCTAAAATCTTTTTGGATTTTGTATCTTTTTGACAATAAAAGTAAAATGTAACAAAGTAAAATGCATCAAAGTAAATGAAAGCAGTAAACATTTTGTGATATCCGGTAAGAGGATCATATCAGTTTTCTGAGAAATCTGAGCACAGCGTTGATCTGTTTTAATATTATCATTAGAAACAATATGTGACACGGCAATTGCTGATATTGTGGTCCACATAAGCTCACATGCAGACAATTACGCAATGCTTTAAAATGATACTAATTAGGTGTATTAGACTAACACATTGTGGTTCCCACACACACGACATACTCCCGTATCAAGTAATTGCATAAAGCTTCATCGTAACGCGTGATTATGCCAAAGTTATCCGTAAAATTTACAAAGTATATAGCACAGAGGTGTACAGGTCAGCAAATGAATGCAGCAAAGTAACATGTGCATATACACTAGGTTGAGGCTGATATTAACCACTGATGTGCATCAGAAAGTCAATACGATGTAATAATGATCTTTGATCACTAAAACATAAAGTTCCTCAATTCGGTAACTTTCGGTTTTGGCAATAAGCTCTTTTTGCAAATATTCTGATGAAACTAGGTCCGTAAATCAATACGACAGAAGTTTAATCAGAATATCCCGGATAACAATAACATAACGACCCGAAACCTCAGATTTTGGCAATCCTATCAAACGAAATTACGGTACTAAGACCATATGCCCATGAGGTGTTCAGCCACGAACGCGTAGTTTGTTATGTTTGTATCACTAATGCACGCAATATTTAGTCTACGAAGCCTATCAGCATATCACACGTAATCAACATATGTCTCATTATACTATACAATTCTTTAGCCTGTGTCAGATCCCCACTGATGTACTATCATTTCCTCTTTTTATCCAGGAAATCATTTTGGTTTTTCTTATTTTTAGGTCTTTTGAAATTTTTCAATGTTTTTGGTTTTTCTGAGAAAATGACTCCCCCTAAAATAATGAACATATTTTTTGGGTTTTTAATTTTTCAAAAAAAAAATATATATATATGAAAGAAACAATCCACTTGAAAGCATCAACTTCTTTGAGGATTAAACAATCCCCTCGAAAGCATCAACTTCTTTGAGGATTATGATAGAAAAGAGAAATTCCCAATTAGCAAAGAGAAATTCCCAATTAGCAAAAATTTAAAACTAAAATTAAAACTAAAAACGATAAACCGAGGTGCCGATTAGTCCTGTTTTTCCTTTATATTGTTTACTTTTAAAAGATATTCAAAGCGGGATCTGTCAAAAGCTTTTGTAAACAAATCTGCACTTTGGTAGTCAGTATGGATTTTGACCATATCTATCAATTCCTTAGCGTAACAATCACGGATAAAATGATATTTAATCCGGATATGTTTCGCTTTAGAATGATTTTCAGTATTTTTAGTTAATGCAATTGCGGCTTCGTTATCACAGTGTATAGGGGTTTTAAGAAACTGCAAACCGTAATCCACCATCTGTTGTTGGATCCAGAGTACTTGCGAACAGCAACTTGAGGCTGCTATGTACTCAGCTTCACAGGTAGACAGTGCCATGGAAGTCTGTTTCTTGCATTGCCAGGTAATTAACCTGCTCCCTAAAAACTGGCAACCAGCTGTAGTAGATTTGCTATCTTTGTCACAGCCGCCCCAATCTGCATCACTAAAAGCAATAAAATCAAAATCATCATCATTAGGGTACCAAAGTCCTTTTGATGGACAACCCTTCAGATATCGAAGGATACGCTTGACCGCCGTCAGATGACTTTGTTTCGGCTTCGATTGATAGCGAGCACAGAGACACGTTGCATACATAATATCTGGTCGAGACGCTGTCAAATACATCAGAGATCCGATGATTGCTCTGTATGTAAATGGGTCCGTCAGCTCCCCCTTAGCGTCCACTCCAATCCCGTGATTGGGTTGAATCGGGGTATCCATCGGCTTAGAGTCCTCCATCTGGAATCGGCTCAAGATGTCGGATACATATTTCGTTTGGTGAATAAAGATCCCGTCGGGTCTTTGGTCCACCTGCAAGCCGAGGAAAAACTGCATCTCCCCCATTGCGCTCATTTCGAACTTTTCTTGCATGACAGTTTCGAATTCCCTGCATAAAAGTTCGTTAGTTGAACCAAATATAATATCATCAACGTAAATCTGTACTAGAAGCAAATCATCTCCCGTCTTCTTCGTGAAGAGGGTGCAATCGACGAGGCCGCGCTTGAATCCTTTGGAAATGAGGTATGTACTTAGCTCCTCGTACCACTGTCTCGGAGCCTGGTGCAAGCCATATAAAGCTTTGTTCAGCACGTAGACCTTATCCCGGTGGATTGGGTCCTCAAAGCCTGGTGGCTGCCCGACATAAACCTCTTCCTTGACTTTCCCGTACAAAAATGCGCTCTTGACGTCCATTTGATAAACTTTGAATCTTTTGTATGAAGCAAACGCAAGGAACATCCGAATAGCTTCAATTCGTGCTACTGGTGCATAGATTTCGTTGTAATCAATCCCTTCGATTTGATGGAAACCCTGCACGACCAATCTAGCTTTGTTACGAACAATAACCCCACGATCATCCTTTTTGCACTTAAACACCCATTTAGTGCCTATTTTCTTCCTTCCCGGCGGCAAATCCGTGAGCGTCCAAACTCCCAATTTCTGGAATTGCAATAACTCCTCCTGCATTGCCTCAACCCAGGCATCTTCATTCAAAGCGTCCTTGTATGTCCTTGGCTCTACCTGCGACACATAACATGCAAACGACCAATCATTTTGACTACCAGATTTTTGAATTTTGGCATATAATGCTAAAGCACCAAAACTCTCTGGCGAATTAACGCTTTTCAGCTGCCGTCTGGTCATAACACCACTTCCAGGATCACCGATAACTTGCTCCAGCGGGTGAATACGATGAATCCGAGATTCCGGATAAACAGGTACAATAACTCCCGTCTGAGCAGTCAAGTTTTCTACAGCATCCAGATCATGACCCGTGTTTGATGATGAAGCAACATCTGGAGTTGGAGTTGGGTTCACTGGCATTGCCTCTGGTTCTTCTGCATGTTCAAGAATGACTTCTTCAAATTGTTCAACTTCAGATTCTGAAGAGTCTAATGAAGTTGAAGCCTCTTGAAACACATCTTCCTCTTGTATAGGAGCATTGGTATCATCAGAAGCTGGTAGGGGGTTCACGGTGATTGGACGCACCAACGATGAAGTCGACGCGTTTTCACACTCGTAAAGTAATCTGATAACAGCTTCTGCAACCAAGCTATCTAGGTTGAATGATTCAAAGAAGTCTTTGTAATCAAACATCCAATCAGGACCCGTGCCTTGCAAATTTTGAGTGTATCGTTGAACTTCCACGTTAGCCCAATCCTCCACTTGACGAGTTCGCTTGTTGAATACCCGTTTGAGCGGGGTTGCATATGTGACACCCGGCAAATTCTGGTTAACAACGTTGTCTAGATGAAAGTCTACCTTAGCGAGTCACGCGTATATTGTACTTAACTGGGTTAGTTAAGTCGGGTTATAGTTCGGGAACTATTGGTTTAGTCTAGAGGATCATTGGATGTTGGTCTAGAGGTTCATTAGATGTCGGTCCTTAACCAAGTGTACAAACGGTGACGATTTGTAGGATCGTCAGGGCATACGGAACGTACGAGTCTCGAGTCCCGGGAATTGGTGAACGAGTGTAAATATGTGTATTTACTTGTGTTATGTGTTTACAATCATTATGTGACTTGTCGGTACATTAATATGTGTTAACATATGTTAAAACGGGGTTTAACGCGCAAAACACACGAAACAGGCACATATAGGCGATCAGGATAACCAAATCGCCTATATGTGGGGCGACTGGGAACCTTAGGGGCGATCAGGGTACTGATCGCATGACTATTCATGCGATTAGGCCCCGATCGCATGAATAGTTACGCGATTAGGCTTCCTGATCGCGTGTAAAGCTGCATAATCGCATGTTACGTGCTGGACGACTAGAAACGCCTATAAATACAATGCTTAACCTCCTAAACTCCCTAATATCAACCCTAGTCGTCCCATAACCGCCCCAAACACATAAACAACCTCTGGAAGGCGATTTTGATCAAAAACACAAGGTTTCAAGGTCTAACCATCATTCTTTCATAATCCTAAGGTTTGATTCTCATCCATAACACTTTGTAAACGTTTTTAATCAATCCCTAATGGTCCAGACCTGTTCATAAACGAAAAAGCTTTCTGAAAATCATTAATACGGATTATTAATCGGATTATAACCAATATACATGCGTTGTGGGTGTGTATGATTAGAAAGCTAGGATTTTTATGATTCATGATGCTTGATTGATATGTTATTTGGTTAGATCAGAATTGATATTGATAGTATGATGATAGAAATCTGATTAATTGATTATTAGGGTCATTGTTATGCATGTTAGTATGATGATTGCATGCTATGTGTATATGTTTGGATTACTTGGTTGCATGCAGGACTGATTACACGAGGTTAAACGAGGGATTTTGGTTGAAACATGTTTAGGATAGTGTTTGGGATGATATTGGGTAGTTACACACGTTCTGGATCTGATTTGGGGCATTAAACGCGCGAAAAACTGGAACAGCAAGGTTACAGGCGATTAGGATTCCTAATCGCCACTTTTACATGCAATCAGGGCCAAATCGCATGAACAGTCATGCGATCAGCCCCAAATCGCGTGAATAGTAATGCAATCAGCCCTGATCACGTGAATAGTAATGCAATCAGCCCTGATCACGTGAATAGTAATGCAATCAGCCCTGATCACGTGAATAGTAATGCAATCAGCCCTGATCACGTGAACTTACATGCAATCAGCCCTGATCACGTGAACTTATATGCAATTAGCCCTAATCACATGAACTTATACGCAATCAGTCCTAATGGCTAGTTTACGTTTCCTAATCGCGTGTACTACTATTGTAAGTGTAAAATGACATTCCGAGACCCGATTGGACATATAGTAACATGCTAGGAACCTCGTAACATATATGGTAACTTGGTAACATATGTTTGGATGTAATTCGGTGGTACGTGAACTATGTGCTATAACTTGTTGTGCGTTAACGTATGTTAAGTGTACTTGCGTTATTGTATGTTTTGGAGCGTAAACATAACACGGGGAGTCTCGGGTCACCAATGGGATGTCGAGTCTTGTACTTTGGGTCGGTTAAACAGTCACGGTGTTTTCAAACGAACTTGGTTATGGTCTGGACATCTAGGGACTAATTAACCTGCGGGTTATTAGTCTAAGTACTTGTAACTGTCGTATGTTAGGTCGCCGCTTTACGGGACTAGCATAGCAGCTGAGTTTACTCGGGTTAAGGAGTAACGGAACTTAAGGTGAGTTTACGGCCCCTCTTTTAAACTGGTTTTATACTTTCGGGGGAGAAAACATGTGTTAAAACTATATTTGGTAACTACTGTCATACTATGGGTTTCTATTGTGTACTACACGATCTTTGGAAGTCCCGGGGGGAACCATGAATGTGCGGGTTTGCACAACGGGGAAATGTGAATAGCGCTATTGGGAGTGACCAACCCCGCTCGTCGACTTGGAGGGTCGGCGGGTGCATATTGTCTCAAACAGGAACAACAGGAACAACAGGAACATACATCGGGCATACTTTTGGTATTCGCGTTAGTAATGGTTTTCCAATCGTGGTAGTAACAAAACGTACGCCTAGCTAGCGTATACTGGTTTTCTATTTGTTATAGTATGGACAGGTGGACTTGGTACTTGGATACAAAACCTGTAAACTCACCAGCATTTTTGTGCTGACGTAAACTTTTACATGTTTTCTCAGGTCGCTAAGGTAGCACGACTGGACTAGGACGCACGCGTCTGCACGGCGTCTATGTTAGGGTTGCATGGTCTTACAACATTTAACATTGGTTTATTATTTTGGATAATGTTTTGAATAAGCTTCCGCTGTAAACGGGATTTTAAACTGTGTTTTGAAATTGCATTTTTATTCATTTAGACTTGTTTATTGTGATCGTTGGTTTGGATCCTGGTTTGTCATGCGCCTCGCGGTAAAACTCCGCAAGTGGATTTTGAGGGTGTGACAGATTGGTATCAGAGCCAATGGTTATAGTGAACTAGGACTGCATGTAGAGTCTAGACTATAGCCGAGTCGCACACACTAGACGATCACATGGTACTAAACGTTATAGTGATTTACGTATGGTCTTGTCGGGGTGTCTCTAGATCGTTGGTCTTTCTACGTTACATCATCCGTTCTATCTTAGGTTGGGTTACTTGTTATCTAGGCAGTGTAGCCTATTGGAGTAACTCGTGTACTCTTGAGATTTGTCCAAGGCTCGGACATCTCCCTTTCGCACTCCAATAGAAACACTTGTCATGAACTACCGTAGTATTACGGTGTATAGCTAAGAGTCTATGTTCGGTGATTTGAACTTTGAACTAGGAGAACACTTGGAGGACCATGTAGAGCGTTTTATCATTTTGGGTGCACACAAAATCATAAAACGAAATGCATGGAAGCACTAGTGAGCTCTGGGTTTGAGGGGATATTCCTGGATTGGACCTAGCTTTGATCTTGTGAACATTAGTAGTTATCTTTAACTGCGAAACTAAATTTTCTCGTTCTTTCTGCCAGAATCATGTCTGGAGTGCGTGGAGGACGAGGAGGTGGTCGCAATGGTGGACGTGGTGGTGGTCGCGGTGGTGCTGGTGGTCGTGGTGGAGGTATTAACCTATCGCAGGCTGATCTGAACAACTTGCTCCAAGCTGCATTCCAGTTAGGGCACAACGGTGGTGGTAAGTTGTTTTATCCATTTTCTTTGCCTCATTGGTGAGCCTTGTTTACGTTATTCGTGGTCTCTCATACGTTTCATTTCAGGTGGTCCTGTTGACCCACCCCCACCCATGTGCACCTACAAGATGTTCCGGGACTGTAAGCCCCAGGAATTCTCTGGCACGGAGGGTGCGGTTAGCTTGCTTAGGTGGTTGGAGAAAGCGGAGTCGGTATTTCTGATGTGTAACTGTCTCCCAGAAGATCGGGTGAAGTATTCGGCTGCGTTATTTCAGGACGTGGCATTGACTTGGTGGAATGGCATTACCCAGAACATGGGTATTGGGGAGGCATATGCTATGCCATGGGAAAACTTTGTGCAGTTGCTGAAGCGGGAGTATTGCCCGAGGGAAGAGGTACAGAAGCTGGAGCATGAGGTGTGGAACCTCAAGATGACTGGGTCGGAAATCGAGAAGTATACTGTGAGGAGGAATGAGTTGGCAGTGCTGTGTCCCGATCTGCACGTGCCAGAGTATCGTAAGATTGAACATTATGTCTCAGGGTTAGTGCCGGAAATTGCAGGGTTGGTGGCTGCTGGAAATCATCCTACTTATGCGGAGGTAGTTCGATCGGCCCATAGAATGACTAACTTAAAGGTGAATGAGGGGATTTTGCCTGCGAAAGGTTCGACTGCTAAGGCTCCCGAGAACAATAAGCGCAAGTGGGAGAACGACGGGAAAGGATCTGGGCCTACACAGCAGGGTAAAAGGTTTGATAATGGGGGTTCATCGTCTTCGGGTAACAAGCAGGGTGGTTATGCGGGAAAACTGCCCAAATGCAACAAGTGTGGACGCCATCACCAAGGGAACTGCGACAGTAACCGTTGTCACCGCTGCCAGCGAACAGGCCACTATGCTAAAGATTGTCGGGCTACACTTCCATCGACTCAGGCTCCGACCAACAGTTCAGCTCCGACTACTCAGGGTACTACAGGGAAACAAGGATGCTACAACTGTGGTGACACTGGGCATTACAAGAAGGATTGCCCAAAACTGAAACAGGGTGGAAACAACGGGAATGGGAACAACGGGGGCGGCGGCAGGAATGCACGTGCCTTCGTCATTGGAGCCGCTGAGGCTAGACAGGACCCTGATACAGTCACCGGTACGTTTCTTCTCAATAATCACTCTGTTAGCGTGTTGTTTGATTCTGGTGCCGACAAGAGTTTTGTATCCATGGATGTTAGTCGACTGCTAGATGTAGCACCCGTACCATTAGAAACCAAGTATATTATTGAGTTGGCTGACGGTAAAACGATTGAAGCTACTAGTGTTCTTCGGGAGTGTCAGTTAGAGTTGTCGGGTTTATCGTTTCCCATCGACCTTATGCCGGTACCTTTGGGTAGTTTTGACGTTGTGGTAGGAATGGATTGGTTATCTTTGTATCGCGCGGAGATTGTCTGTTACGATAAGGTTATTCGGATTCCTCTCCCTGATGGAGAATTTCTTTCTGTGTACGGTATCAAGGGTGGTGTTCCGCTAAACATCATCTCTAGCATGAAAGCCCTTAAGTGTCTTCGAAAGGGTTATCCAGCTGTTTTGGCGCTTTTATCTGTTTCCTCTGGTGATGAAAAGAAGATCGACGACATTCCGGTGGTACGCGAGTTTCCTGATGTTTTTCCCGATGATTTATCTGGTCTTCCTCCTCATCGTCAAGTCGAGTTCGGTATTGATCTTGTACCAGGGGCTGCTCCTATTGCTCGGGCCCCCTATCGTCTTGCACCTCCCGAGATGCAGGAGTTGTCTAGTCAGTTACAGGAACTCTTGGACAAGGGTTTCATCCGGCCAAGTTCTTCCCCTTGGGGAGCCCCGATTTTATCTGTTAAGAAGAAGGATGGGAGTTTCCGATTGTGCGTAGACTACAGAGAACTGAACAAATTGACCGTCAAGAACCGTTATCCTCTCCCACGTATTGATGATCTATTCGACCAGCTTCAGGGTTCTAGTTATTATTCCAAGATCGACTTGAGGTCCGGTTATCACCAGCTGCGTGTCAGGGAGGCTGACGTTGCAAAAACTGCTTTTCGAACACGTTATGGCCATTTCGAATTCTTGGTCATGCCTTTCGGTCTCACGAACGCACCGGCGGTTTTCATGGACTTGATGAACCGCGTCTGTAAACCATATTTGGACAAGTTCGTCATTGTATTTATTGATGACATTCTGATCTACTCCAAGAACGAGACCGAACACGTGGGACATCTGCGGTTAGTTTTGGAACTTTTGCAACGGGAGCAACTTTACGCCAAATTCTCAAAGTGTGACTTTTGGTTACGCGAAGTTCAATTTCTAGGACATGTGGTTAATGAACTAGGAATTCATGTCGATCCAGCTAAGATCGAAGCGATCAAGGACTGGGGAGCACCAAAGACGCCAACTGAGGTGCGGCAATTCCTAGGCCTTGCGGGCTATTATCGTCGTTTCATTCAGGGGTTCTCGAAGATTGCTCAACCCCTCACCATTCTCACGCAGAAGGATAGGAAGTTCGACTGGGGTGAATCACAAGAGTCCGTGTTTGAAGAACTGAAGTCTAAACTGTGTTCTGCTCCTATTTTGTCCTTACCTGAGGGTCCTGATGATTTTGTTGTCTACTGTGATGCTTCCATTCATGGACTCGGTTGCGTGTTGATGCAACGCGAGAAAGTGATTGCGTATGCTTCTCGTCAACTCAAAGTGCACGAGAAGAACTACACAACTCATGACTTGGAGTTGGGTGCCGTGATATTCGCGTTGAAAATTTGGAGACATTACTTGTACGGTACCAAATGCACCATCTACACCGATCACAAGAGTCTCCAACACATTTTCGACCAACAACACTTGAACATACGGCAGCGTCGCTGGATTGAACTTTTGAACGACTATGATTGTGCTATTAAGTACCATCCTGGCAAGGCGAATGTTGTAGCAGACGCCTTGAGCAGGAAAGAATCTTCTAAACCTCGTCGCGTTCGGGCATTGCAGCTCACTATTCATTCATCGTTACCTGATCAACTCCGTTCTGCCCAATTGGAAGCTTTGAAGGAGGAAAACCTTAAAGCTGAAACTATGCACGGTGCCGACAAGCACCTAGAGCGAAGGCCTGATGGCCTGCACTATTTCGCAGAACGTATATGGGTTCCTTTGTTCGGGGGACTACGGGGGCTTGTTCTTGATGAGGCTCATAAGTCTCGGTATTCTATTCATCCTGGTTCGGATAAGATGTACCAAGATCTGAAGGTGCTTTACTGGTGGCCAAACATGAGGTCGGACATAGCCTCATACGTGAGCAAATGCTTGACCTGTGCTAAGGTCAAGGTGGAATACCAGAAACCGTCGGGTCTCCTGCAACAACCTGAAATTCCGGAATGGAAATGGGAACGAATTACTATGGATTTTGTCACACAACTTCCTAAATCACCAAGCGGGAACGACAAGATATGGGTGATTGTCGATCGGTTGACGAAATCAGCCCATTTTCTTGCTATTAAGGAGACCGACACCATGGATCGTTTGGCTCGCCTTTACTTGAAAGAAGTTGTTTCTAAGCACGGGGTACCGGTTTCTATTATCTCGGATCGTGACTCCCATTTTACTTCTCACTTTTGGAAGTCTTTGCACAAGGCTTTGGGTACCCAACTAGACATGAGTACGGCTTACCATCCACAGACTGACGGTCAGAGTGAGCGTACGATTCAAACTTTAGAAGACATGCTGCGGGCGTGTGTGATCGATTTTGGCAAGGGTTGGGAAGCTCATCTGCCGTTGGTAGAATTCTCGTACAATAACAGTTATCACACGAGCATCAAGGCTGCTCCGTTCGAAGCACTGTACGGACGGAAATGCCGTTCTCCTCTTTGCTGGGCTGAAGTGGGTGAGAGTCAACTCACTGGGCCTGAACTAGTGTACGAAACTTCGGAAAAGATCGTACAGATTCGTAATCGGTTGGCGGCGGCACGGGACCGGCAAAAGAGTTATGCTGATCAGCGTCGCAAACCACTGGAATTCCAAGTCAATGACAAGGTACTTCTAAAAGTCTCACCGTGGAAGGGCGTCATACGCTTTGGGAAGCGTGGCAAACTCAATCCACGATATGTCGGCCCATTTACGATCCTGGAACGGATTGGGCCGGTGGCATATCGACTTGATCTACCGACGGAGCTCGGTAACGTACATAACGTCTTTCACGTGTCAAACTTGAAGAAGTGTCTGGCTGACGAGTCTCTCATCGTTCCACTGGAAGAGATCAAGGTTGATGATCGTCTTCGGATTGTGGAAGAACCTGTAGAGATCCTTGATTACAAGATTCGCAGCCTGCGTCACAGCAAGATTCGTATCGTTAAGGTTCGGTGGAACTCGAACCGGGGACCGGAATATACATGGGAACGGGAGGATCAGATGAAGTCTAAGTATCCTCATCTCTTTCCTAAGGAAGCGTTCGAGTCGAGACATGTCTCTTCGGTAGCTGAATGAATCTCGGGTCGAGATTCCTTTTAACGTGGGGATGATGTGACAACTCGGGTAAATCTCTCTTCTGGTTTCTATCTTTTGTTTGTTTCCTTCGTTATTCTTTTGTTCTTTTGGTACTTGTGCAATTTTCGGGACGAAAATTCTTTTAACGTGGGGATGATGTGACACCCGGCAAATTCTGGTTAACAACGTTGTCTAGATGAAAGTCTACCTTAGCGAGTCACGCGTATATTGTACTTAACTGGGTTAGTTAAGTCGGGTTATAGTTCGGGAACTATTGGTTTAGTCTAGAGGATCATTGGATGTTGGTCTAGAGGTTCATTAGATGTCGGTCCTTAACCAAGTGTACAAACGGTGACGATTTGTAGGATCGTCAGGGCATACGGAACGTACGAGTCTCGAGTCCCGGGAATTGGTGAACGAGTGTAAATATGTGTATTTACTTGTGTTATGTGTTTACAATCATTATGTGACTTGTCGGTACATTAATATGTGTTAACATATGTTAAAACGGGGTTTAACGCGCAAAACACACGAAACAGGCACATATAGGCGATCAGGATAACCAAATCGCCTATATGTGGGGCGACTGGGAACCTTAGGGGCGATCAGGGTACTGATCGCATGACTATTCATGCGATTAGGCCCCGATCGCATGAATAGTTACGCGATTAGGCTTCCTGATCGCGTGTAAAGCTGCATAATCGCATGTTACGTGCTGGACGACTAGAAACGCCTATAAATACAATGCTTAACCTCCTAAACTCCCTAATATCAACCCTAGTCGTCCCATAACCGCCCCAAACACATAAACAACCTCTGGAAGGCGATTTTGATCAAAAACACAAGGTTTCAAGGTCTAACCATCATTCTTTCATAATCCTAAGGTTTGATTCTCATCCATAACACTTTGTAAACGTTTTTAATCAATCCCTAATGGTCCAGACCTGTTCATAAACGAAAAAGCTTTCTGAAAATCATTAATACGGATTATTAATCGGATTATAACCAATATACATGCGTTGTGGGTGTGTATGATTAGAAAGCTAGGATTTTTATGATTCATGATGCTTGATTGATATGTTATTTGGTTAGATCAGAATTGATATTGATAGTATGATGATAGAAATCTGATTAATTGATTATTAGGGTCATTGTTATGCATGTTAGTATGATGATTGCATGCTATGTGTATATGTTTGGATTACTTGGTTGCATGCAGGACTGATTACACGAGGTTAAACGAGGGATTTTGGTTGAAACATGTTTAGGATAGTGTTTGGGATGATATTGGGTAGTTACACACGTTCTGGATCTGATTTGGGGCATTAAACGCGCGAAAAACTGGAACAGCAAGGTTACAGGCGATTAGGATTCCTAATCGCCACTTTTACATGCAATCAGGGCCAAATCGCATGAACAGTCATGCGATCAGCCCCAAATCGCGTGAATAGTAATGCAATCAGCCCTGATCACGTGAATAGTAATGCAATCAGCCCTGATCACGTGAATAGTAATGCAATCAGCCCTGATCACGTGAATAGTAATGCAATCAGCCCTGATCACGTGAACTTACATGCAATCAGCCCTGATCACGTGAACTTATATGCAATTAGCCCTAATCACATGAACTTATACGCAATCAGTCCTAATGGCTAGTTTACGTTTCCTAATCGCGTGTACTACTATTGTAAGTGTAAAATGACATTCCGAGACCCGATTGGACATATAGTAACATGCTAGGAACCTCGTAACATATATGGTAACTTGGTAACATATGTTTGGATGTAATTCGGTGGTACGTGAACTATGTGCTATAACTTGTTGTGCGTTAACGTATGTTAAGTGTACTTGCGTTATTGTATGTTTTGGAGCGTAAACATAACACGGGGAGTCTCGGGTCACCAATGGGATGTCGAGTCTTGTACTTTGGGTCGGTTAAACAGTCACGGTGTTTTCAAACGAACTTGGTTATGGTCTGGACATCTAGGGACTAATTAACCTGCGGGTTATTAGTCTAAGTACTTGTAACTGTCGTATGTTAGGTCGCCGCTTTACGGGACTAGCATAGCAGCTGAGTTTACTCGGGTTAAGGAGTAACGGAACTTAAGGTGAGTTTACGGCCCCTCTTTTTGTAACACCCCAAAGTCTCGAAGTGATTACGTCACCTTACGTGTCTCTTAAACGGGTCGGGTCGGACCTGACCACCCGGTTATCCAATTAATTATTCAAGTTCGAATCTCGCGGGCAAACCGTTTTAACCGAATATATAAATAATAATTATGAAATTATTATTATCGCGGTTAAACGCTCCTTATCTGTTATTAACCCGCTACCAACCGTCTATCATTCTTTTGTTATACTCGTTCCCAATTATCGCGAGTTCTAGTAATTATCCCTGTAGCCAAACACCCTCTTATTTAATCCTTCTATATAAACCCCTCTTCTCTCTCTTATCTTTGTCTCTCACCTCTCGCTGCTCTCACTCTCTCTCTGCAGATATATACACACATATGTGTTACTCTCTGAATCAAGAAGCCTTCACCGGAGACCCATGGCAGGCTTACGCCGCCTCTGTCTCCGGCACCACCCTCGCTGGACAGCCATGGCGGCTGTTGCCGCCTCCGCTGCTGTTCCAGCTATCCTCTCCGGCTACTGTCTCCGGCCATTTGCATCCACTTTCTTCTCCGGTAAGCAGCCCGAATCCCATCTCTTCTACTCCTCTGTTCTGTTACGAAATATGACCGGTAACCTTTATGTCCGATGATTCCGAACCCCGTGACCTTTCCTTCTGATCTATTAATAAACCGGTAACCCTTTCTCCTTTCGTTCCTGTTACAGCGGTAACCATCTTGAAGCTCAGTTATAACCTGTGAACCATCTTCAGTCGGGGTCTATCACCGCTGAATTGCCCTCGAATCATAACCGGAAACCTTTGTGTTAGCCGGACAGTCACCAAGTTGTGGTGACTGTCGTGAACCTTGATACCCTTTTATAAAGCTTCGGGTGTCTTGTAAGCTTAGACATGGGTGATATTGAGTCTTGATAATTCTTTGATTCAGCCGGTTGATAGCCTATCAGTTGGTTATAATCAGTCCGGCAAGGGTCCGGTTGATAGTTGTTATCCCGATTATAATCCGACTATAGTCCGGTTATAAGTTTAATCCATATATAAGTTGTATAGTTATCAATGGATTATTCGGTATTAATCGATCGTGTGATTATTGTTATAGGTATTAAACACGGAGAACGGGTCTGACACCCGGTTAAATCCCGATCAACTTCCGACTATGTTCCGCTAGTTATTCGGTAAGATTCGGTCACTATTTCCTATCGGTTGATTGGTCACGATCTTGTAATCTATTTATTAACACGGATTATATTGATTGCGAGGTACCGATTATTGATTTGGAAGGATGCGAGTCGTCGCCGAGTCGACTCAGTGACTCGGTCAACACCCGGAATAGAACCCGGTTCCAATAAGCTAGACGAGGAATATTATTAGAATTATACGAATATATATATAATACGAATAACGTACGGACTTGATAATAATAATAAGAGACTAATAATTATATATAGAATATATACGTTTATATATAAGATTCGATATATAAAACGATATACTAAGCTCGGGTAAGAATGTCTAGAGTTCTTTTAGGTTCGCGTGCCAAGCTGTAAAGGCCAGCTTTGTTTCTTTTCGCCTAGATTGACCAAACCCCGAGTTTAGGACTATCTAATATATACCGGATTCCATATATATAATTTGTATATATGATATATATCCTAAGTATTACAATCTAACAAGTCCCACGCGTTAAACGTATCAATATATATATATGAAATATAATTGTAATAAGAAGATTAGCAGAAGATATAACGCAAACCTGTGAGTATCGTGAACTCCCCTCTTTTACAGTTTTATTAAGTGTTTTAGGGGAAATACATGTCATTTAGAAAACATAATGCTTTACATAAAAGAATAACGATTTATAGAAGTTATAGAAAGGGGCAATAGAAACAACGAGGACAGTACTGGACGGTATCGCCATTTCCTTTCTTGTCTAACTAGAGGACAAGAACCAGTTTACCCGAGTAGAGGGTAAAATAATCATATATTATCACAAGCAGAGTGATACCATAGAAAGGAATGGCAACTTATAGAATATAATCGAAATAATAGAAATATAATCGAATTGATAGAATATCTAGTTCCCCTCCAGAATATAGAATTGTAAAGCATATTTATAAAAGATGTTTATAAAAAGAATTATAAATAAACGAACTGGCCATTCACTTTATAAAATACGCGACCTCACCAACTTTATGTTGACAGAAACTATTTTTGACATGTGTTCAGGTAACCCAACAGATATGATGACGTGGATCCTGGAAGACTACAAAACTGTTATTACCCTGGATTCCGCTGTGTGACTCCGATAACCCGACCCGACAACCCGGCCACATCAGCCAGGGTTGTTACAGTTGGTATCAGAGCGGCACTTATAACAGTTTTGAAGTCTTTAGTCATCCGGGATCTACCAGAATATTTTTCTAAAAAGAAATGTTGCTTAGAAAAATAAATTAGAAATATTTAGGATATCAGGATTAGTAAAGAAAATATCAGTCGAGTAAATTTTTGGGTACCTAAATGTCAAAACCATTATAAAGTTGGTGAGAACCATAACCGTATATTAGAAATTAAAACGAATCCACCACAAGAAATTACTAGAATGATTATGTGGGATAAATTGACAATTCTGTACACAGTTGTGAATTTATATGCACATTAATTTCTGGGAAATCTTACAGGATAATAAGGCCATAATAAATGAGAAATAATATACAGAAAAGAAACCAGATATATTAAAAGAACTCAGAAAATAAATCTCGATATAAATAAGAAATGACGAAGTTATAAAAAGTATATAAATGTTGATATAGAAAAATATATAGATTATAAAACATAAACCATTCATCATGATTCAAGAAACTTCACATAAGTTTATTGAATTATTCCAGTCTCAGTAATCATTCAGAAAGTTAACCTCACGGTTATTCCGATAATTATAAAAAGAATACGAATATACGCTCCAACTTGAACATTCCTATGCTCGAGTTTCCAGAAGTATTATTTTTGTACCGTAATTTCCGAAATTTTTATAAAATCTGATATACTAGAAATATATAAATATCGTGTTTTTAAAGAATTTTCTTCGATTATTTAATTAAAGGTTAAGTATATTCCGCGATTGTCTATATTGTTTTAAATCTTTTTAGTATGATTTTGGAAATTTATTAAATTTATTTTTAGTCATTATTATTTTTATACTAAACCAGTATTTCAGTTTTGGATAAAAATATATAAATATTCATCGGCTTAAAATTTTAAATAAACGATTTATTCAAATTTATAAGACTACGAAAAATCCGTCAATACTATAATTTACGTTTTATTAAATCTATTATTGATACTCCGTATAATTACTAAAACGTCCCCCGAATCTATTTTAATATTACGTTTTCAGATAAATCAGTATAATTTATTTAACAGTAAAAGTTTGACGTCAACATTTTTAGAAAATCTATTTTATCTTATTTTTTTGATACATAATAAAGAATTTTGTTTATTAAAAATATAAGAATTCAGATATTAAGAAAAATTTTACCACGACTCTTTTGAATCGTAAAGTTTATTTTTGAAAACGAATATTATTACTAAACTCGAATCAGTATTATTATTATAAATTATTTCCAAGAATTTTTATACAAAAGAACTACGACCATATTATTTTATCGAAACATATTTTATATCGCATTTAATGTTATTTTCATAGAGATTTATTCATCAATTCGTATTCGTATATATAAATATTAGTAGCGTTCTTCCGTATAATTTTATATCTATGTTCGATTATATAGTTTCTCGATATTGTTTTACTATAAACGATAAGCATATATTCCGTTTATAATCTAAACTCATATTGTAATTACATAAAAACCTCGGTTGAAGGTCATCCTCGATCCCTTCCAGAATTAAATAATATTTGGACAAAAATATTATTCCCGAAATTCCGTAATCAACATACGCTGGTATCTGTCAAACGAAATCGAATTCTTACTCGCTCGATTATACGAAAATATAACTATCATCTTTATCCTATGATTCGAACAAAGTCAGGGATATTAAGAAGATTGGATTGTTATATTGAACACCTTCTGACACGAACAAATTCTTGAATGATTGACAGTCTATTTCGTTAGACTTAGATCTATAAGTTCTATCCCGAATAATATAATTTCAACCCAAGAGAAAATAAAGAACAGAATATCGAAATAATATGTAAGGGACACATACCTATTGTGATTAAAATAAACAAATACTGGAATGTTAGGTGAGGTGGAATAGTAATTATGATCGCGACATAATTATAAACACCACAGGCACAGGAACATTCGAGTAGGAGTTTATTAAGATCACAGTATGTTAGGGTCACGAACATAGTAAGAGAAATAATAAGAAAAGAAATATAAATCCGAATTATCGGCATATCGTATGTGGAGAATACGACCACAAAACTGGCAATATTGTTGAAATTCCTTCGTGGAATACGACTAAGAATGGGTTCGCAGAATAGAAACCATCGATTGGTTAAATTCTATGAATCAAAGAAATCAATATATTGATTTTTGATTGCCAACCAAAGCTAGTTATATGTCCTCTGTGTAATCCCTGCGGCAAAGGATATCCGGACCCTTACAGAAGGTATATCCGGACATTTGCCACTATGTCACAGGATTCTTTATGAGGATATATACTACTATGAACAAATCTTCGCAGTCACTTCATATAAAAACTCACGTGAGTTATAATACAATCAAATTGGTAAAACGGTCAAGTGTTACCAAGTTTGAAATTTAAGAAGTGATAAAAGAATTGTTAAAATTCCAAGAATATAACAGATAAAAATCTATATGGATTCGGAAACCGGAATTGGTAGAATCCAACGAATTATTAAAAGAATTAAACACCAAGCGGAATCGCTTAGAGATTCGCAAGGTATAATCAAAATGAAACCGAAAAATGAATAAGAATTATGCTCATTTTTCCAGTGAAACTCTCTGGCCCAGGGAATAACGGAATTCCTGTTCCGGGTTAAAAGGCTGCATGAGAGTTAATATAAGAAATCACTGTTCTGGCAAGAACTATCTATACGAATATCTCAACGAAATAAGCCTTGCTTATAATAAGTTGGATTAAGAAGATATGATATATTGCCTAAATATAAGTCTATCGGAATGTGTTTTCAGACACCAATAGTATAGACTTTGATCGAATATATATATAAGAAAGGAATTATTCCAAGCAAACATATATTATAGAAATACTGAATTTATAGTGAGTGCTATAGATATTATCAGTATTTGCTTGGATATAAAAGAATATAAATGAATAAATAAAAGAATATAAATCGACAATAAAAAGAATTATAAAAGACATCCGATATGTCTGAAAAATAGAAAGGCATCCGATATGCCAAGAAATATAATTATCAGAATAAGAATATAAAAAGAAATTATCAGAATATAAGTCGTACGAAAACAACTAGAAATATTATAAGGAAATATTTTACCGAGAGTGTATCGAATCCCGAACTAGAAATAAGAAAGAATTTTACAGAAATAGTTAATGTGATAAGTATAGTAATCCGGAATGATAATCATGATTTTGAGAAAGACTGAATGATGCATTGTTCTTAGAATTTTAAAGTCAAAAGAATCGTAACGACGACTGTTACCAGTAGATTCTGAGACTATAAAGAGAAAGTTACATATATTGACTGTAGAATTGTGAAAGACCTTGTTCACGATAATACAATGAGAAAAGTCAATTAATATGTATTAGATACAATGCAGTTAATCATCAATGAAATAGTCAGAAAGATTATTATAGATGATTTAAGAGAAATCTCAATTATCCATGAATTAGTCTTTTCCGGTACCTTTAAGAATTCAGAGAAGATACGTCTAATGGGTTAAGAAACCTCCTAAGTATACCCACGAATAGTGGTAACCAAGAGATCAACCATATAGATGGAAATGAAGGATAGAATTTGTAAGAATTAACCCGATAGTTATCAAAGGATATTCCTACTCTTTAAGAATCAGAATTACAATGATGGTAAATTCTAAAGTTCGAATAAAAGAGGTAGTAGCTCGGATCCCGTTCAAATCGTAATAATGAAGGGACTTCCGTATCTATCTCTTGAGAACTATCTAGAATCCATCATTGTAAACGAATCCGAATATCCAACGACGGAAGTATAGTATCAATACGTGAACTTTTAATAGCCATATCGAAATAATACAGATAATCCATGTATCTGAATTAATATGACTATAGCAAGAAAGGTTAAAACGTAATTAGAAATATGATCAAAATGTAGTCATACAGATTGACATTTCTAATATTGGATTGATACGAAATCAATTTCCTCGCAAACCATAAGAACCAATCATGTCTCGACGACAAGTATTGTTGTTCTAATAGTAACGTCCTTATAGATTAAGAATATAAAGGACAACATCATTCAAATTTCGGGGACGAAATTTCCTAAGGGGGGGAGATTGTAACACCCCAAAGTCTCGAAGTGATTACGTCACCTTACGTGTCTCTTAAACGGGTCGGGTCGGACCTGACCACCCGGTTATCCAATTAATTATTCAAGTTCGAATCTCGCGGGCAAACCGTTTTAACCGAATATATAAATAATAATTATGAAATTATTATTATTGCGGTTAAACGCTCCTTATCTGTTATTAACCCGCTACCAACCGTCTATCATTCTTTTGTTATACTCGTTCCCAATTATCGCGAGTTCTAGTAATTATCCCTGTAGCCAAACACCCTCTTATTTAATCCTTCTATATAAACCCCTCTTCTCTCTCTTATCTCTGTCTCTCACCTCTCGCTGCTCTCACTCTCTCTCTGCAGATATATACACACATATGTGTTACTCTCTGAATCAAGAAGCCTTCACCGGAGACCCATGGCAGGCTTACGCCGCCTCTGTCTCCGGCACCACCCTCGCTGGACAGCCATGGCGGCTGTTGCCGCCTCCGCTGCTGTTCCAGCTATCCTCTCCGGCTACTGTCTCCGGCCATTTGCATCCACTTTCTTCTCCGGTAAGCAGCCCGAATCCCATCTCTTCTACTCCTCTGTTCTGTTACGAAATATGACCGGTAACCTTTATGTCCGATGATTCCGAACCCCGTGACCTTTCCTTCTGATCTATTAATAAACCGGTAACCCTTTCTCCTTTCGTTCCTGTTACAGCGGTAACCATCTTGAAGCTCAGTTATAACCTGTGAACCATCTTCAGTCGGGGTCTATCACCGCTGAATTGCCCTCGAATCATAACCGGAAACCTTTGTGTTAGCCGGACAGTCACCAAGTTGTGGTGACTGTCGTGAACCTTGATACCCTTTTATAAAGCTTCGGGTGTCTTGTAAGCTTAGACATGGGTGATATTGAGTCTTGATAATTCTTTGATTCAGCCGGTTGATAGCCTATCAGTTGGTTATAATCAGTCCGGCAAGGGTCCGGTTGATAGTTGTTATCCCGATTATAATCCGACTATAGTCCGGTTATAAGTTTAATCCATATATAAGTTGTATAGTTATCAATGGATTATTCGGTATTAATCGATCGTGTGATTATTGTTATAGGTATTAAACACGGAGAACGGGTCTGACACCCGGTTAAATCCCGATCAACTTCCGACTATGTTCCGCTAGTTATTCGGTAAGATTCGGTCACTATTTCCTATCGGTTGATTGGTCACGATCTTGTAATCTATTTATTAACACGGATTATATTGATTGCGAGGTACCGATTATTGATTTGGAAGGATGCGAGTCGTCGCCGAGTCGACTCAGTGACTCGGTCAACACCCGGAATAGAACCCGGTTCCAATAAGCTAGACGAGGAATATTATTAGAATTATACGAATATATATATAATACGAATAACGTACGGACTTGATAATAATAATAAGAGACTAATAATTATATATAGAATATATACGTTTATATATAAGATTCGATATATAAAACGATATACTAAGCTCGGGTAAGAATGTCTAGAGTTCTTTTAGGTTCGCGTGCCAAGCTGTAAAGGCCAGCTTTGTTTCTTTTCGCCTAGATTGACCAAACCCCGAGTTTAGGACTATCTAATATATACCGGATTCCATATATATAATTTGTATATATGATATATATCCTAAGTATTACAATCTAACAAGTCCCACGCGTTAAACGTATCAATATATATATATGAAATATAATTGTAATAAGAAGATTAGCAGAAGATATAACGCAAACCTGTGAGTATCGTGAACTCCCCTCTTTTACAGTTTTATTAAGTGTTTTAGGGGAAATACATGTCATTTAGAAAACATAATGCTTTACATAAAGAATAACGATTTATAGAAGTTATAGAAAGGGGCAATAGAAACAACGAGGACAGTACTGGACGGTATCGCCATTTCCTTTCTTGTCTAACTAGAGGACAAGAACCAGTTTACCCGAGTAGAGGGTAAAATAATCATATATTATCACAAGCAGAGTGATACCATAGAAAGGAATGGCAACTTATAGAATATAATCGAAATAATAGAAATATAATCGAATTGATAGAATATCTAGTTCCCCTCCAGAATATAGAATTGTAAAGCATATTTATAAAAGATGTTTATAAAAAGAATTATAAATAAACGAACTGGCCATTCACTTTATAAAATACGCGACCTCACCAACTTTATGTTGACAGAAACTATTTTTGACATGTGTTCAGGTAACCCAACAGATATGATGACGTGGATCCTGGAAGACTACAAAACTGTTATTACCCTGGATTCCGCTGTGTGACTCCGATAACCCGACCCGACAACCCGGCCACATCAGCCAGGGTTGTTACACTTTTAAACTGGTTTTATACTTTCGGGGGAGAAAACATGTGTTAAAACTATATTTGGTAACTACTGTCATACTATGGGTTTCTATTGTGTACTACACGATCTTTGGAAGTCCCGGGGGAACCATGAATGTGCGGGTTTGCACAACGGGGAAATGTGAATAGCGCTATTGGGAGTGACCAACCCTGCTCGTCGACTTGGAGGGTCGGCGGGTGCATATTGTCTCAAACAGGAACAACAGGAACAACAGGAACATACATCGGGCATACTTTTGGTATTCGCGTTAGTAATGGTTTTCCAATCGTGGTAGTAACAAAACGTACGCCTAGCTAGCGTATACTGGTTTTCTATTTGTTATAGTATGGACAGGTGGACTTGGTACTTGGATACAAAACCTGTAAACTCACCAGCATTTTTGTGCTGACGTAAACTTTTACATGTTTTCTCAGGTCGCTAAGGTAGCACGACTGGACTAGGACGCACGCGTCTGCACGGCGTCTATGTTAGGGTTGCATGGTCTTACAACATTTAACATTGGTTTATTATTTTGGATAATGTTTTGAATAAGCTTCCGCTGTAAACGGGATTTTAAACTGTGTTTTGAAATTGCATTTTTATTCATTTAGACTTGTTTATTGTGATCGTTGGTTTGGATCCTGGTTTGTCATGCGCCTCGCGGTAAAACTCCGCAAGTGGATTTTGAGGGTGTGACAGCATATCCAACAAAATATACCTCCTCAGCTTTAGGACTAAACTTCTCACCTGGATTCAACATCGTGCATGGCGCCCCGAAAGGTTCTAGATACTCTAAGTTGGGCTTTCGTCGGTGTAACAGTTCATAAGATGTTTTTCCAAACTTCTTCACTGTTAGAACCCGATTTAATGTATAATTTGCTGCATAAATCGCCTCATTCCAGAACATTACCGGAAGATTTGAATCAGCAAGCATTGTTCTAGCCGCTTCAATTAGAGTCCAATTCTTTCTTTCAGCAACACCGTTCTGCTGTGGGGTGTACGGAGCCGAATATTCATGATGTATCCCTTTGCTCTCACAAAGTTCAACCATCTTGGCATTTTTGAACTCCGTCCCATTATCACTCCGAATTCTATTTATCTTCACATTATAGAGATTCTCCAGTCGAGTGAACAGAACTCTCAAGTTGTTAAAGGTGTCACTTTTATTTTGCAAACACATCACCCATGAAAATCGTGAATAGTCATCAGTGACAACTAAACAATAAAGCTCTCCAAGATGACTTTTGCGCTTGACCGGTCCAAATAGGTCCATGTGCAATCGCTCAAGTGGCATCTCAACAGAATTGACTTTCTTCACTTTGTGGGCCTGTTTGTGTTGCTTTCCTTTCTTACAGCTTACACACTTGTCATTCAGATGGAAATGTTTCACGTTTACTCCATCGACAAGCCCATTTTTCACAAGTTGATTCATTTTTCTCAGATGAATGTGCCCCATTCTTCGGTGCCACATTATTGATTCTTTCTTAGTCGCTTTGGATAGAAAACATGTTATTTGCCCCTGTGATGTCATCGCCTTGGAATATCAAGAATATAAAGATTGTTGATGCGAGGTGCCATCAACATTATCCACTCCTTTGGAATTTTGAAGCCCGGTTTGAGAATATAGCAGGATTTGTCATCAAAATGCACAGAAAATTGTTTATCACATATTTGACTGACACTTAGCAGATTATAATCTATCTGCTTCACATAAGATATCCGCTCAAAGCTCACTATCCCATTACTCACGCTCCCCTCCATTGTGATATATCCACCTTTGTTTCCAGCGAATGCGACATACCCTCCATTGATGTTTTTCACGTCGAACAGCAATGCGAGATCCCCTGTCATGTGGCCTGAAGCTCCACTATCAACAATCCATAGACTGCTAATAGGGCCAGCTGAAGCTCCCTGCACACAAAAAGTAAATCATTTAGTTCTTTCGGGGGACCCAAGCCTGAGTCTTGGGCCTTTGAACATCAGCTTTCAAAGTAACATTCTCATTCACATTTTCAACAACTTTTTGTTTTGGATCAATCTTTTTCTGATTGTTCAAAACAGTTTCCTTTTTCTCATTGACCTTAGAAGTAGAAGCTCCTGGAGTACCATTGGGTGACCAAGATTGTTCAGATCTTTTAAGAATGCGAATCTGAGTTTTTGGATTCTCAGTCGGTTTCTGAACATTGTTAGCAAAAGTAACTTTCTTGGTTACCTTATCTGAGTTAACAGACTTAGGTCCAACATTTGATTTGACAATTGGTTTTTGTGGAACCTTTTGCCTATCAATTGTTGCGTTCACCACAGGCTTTCTCCATGATTGTTCCATAGCTATCCGATTTCTTTGATCATATTGAATTGGACGATTGTTCCTCATTTGATGAAAATTGTTTTGATTATAAAACTGTTGTTGTTGAGGAACAACCCGTCTGTGTGGTGGAACATAATGATCAATCGGTTTTCTCATGGAATTTCTCACTTCCACCTCATGTCTTTTATGCCTTACATATGGACACTGAGCAAGTAAATGCCCACGTTCTCCACATTTAAAGCATTTTCGATACTCTTCAAAAACATATTGAGCATTTGGTTGAGCAAATGATCTAACAGGATATTGATCGTTATACTGTTGATTCCTCAAACTCTCAGGAAGTGGTCCTTTTGAGTAAGTGGGCTCATGAAAACCATTAGCTCTGTCATTTGGTCGAATGAACTCTGTGACATGGACCTTTGGTTCTTGAGGAACATTCAAAAACAATTTCTTTAAAATTTCTGGTGGAATCTCATTTGTTCTCTCATGTTTTGGAAACAAAATAGTGCTTTCTTGCCAAATCTTTTCTATTTTAGCATAGTTAGCATTTTTGATTGGAAATTCCTCATCAGAGATGATTTTATCGGATCCTTCCATCCGATAAAACACCTTGACAGGTTTGTCACTTGGTTCATTCTCAAGGTCCTTTCTAATCTCATTCTTTTCAGACTTTTTCTCACGATGAGCAGTTGCCATCGGATGTACATGTTGAGATGGTGACACTGGTTCAGTAGTAATGATGTGATTTTCTTTTGGAATTTCACATGCATTAACAGTTTGGTCATTACCAGTTTCATCATTCTCTGAGTCTGAATCCACACTTTCAGCATAAACACCCTCATCATTCAAGCCTAAAATCGGTCTCACATCGGAATGAGGATCACCAATACTCGAGGTATTAGATTCCATTTCCGATGATGAGTCTGATTTTACCGAGCTCTCCGGTATAACTTGGTGATAGTTATGATTTTCAAAAAGAACCGGAGATGGCACAGACTTGTAATTAGTGGTGTTATCATCTATGATGTGATCTACCACATAAGCAATGTGCTTATAACTTTCCAACTTTTTGTTTACTTTCTCAGCAAAGCATTTTATGGCTGCCATTTCCAACTTGGTATTTTCAATTTCATTGATATAGTTGTTAATTGCCAATTGTTTCAATGATAAAGTGTTTTTCAAGTCGGAAATGTCCTTTTTATAGCCATCTAATACCTTGTTGAAAGCATTCAACTCTTTGCGAGTAGATTGACTGTTTATGATAGCACTATCACGTTGAATTCGGAGTTGTTTATTCTCCTCAGTCAATCTATTTTTTTTAGTAGTCTGACAGTCCACTGATGTACTATCATCTCCTCTTTTTCTCCAGGAAAAACTCATTTTTGATTTTTTTTAATTTTTTTTATTTTGATTTTTCTGAAATTTTCTCCCCCTAAAAATCTAAAAATAAGCATATTTTTTTTTTTTTGGATTTTTAAACTTTTGAAGAAAAACAAAATAAAATGATATCCGATGCGGTTTACCCACTGAGTTTTAAAAACCATTTTCCACTCAGATTACTAGACTCATTAAGATTTTTCAATTAGCAAACCATTTTGTCGTATCTGTTATTGAAATCCAACACCTGAGAGCAATTGCAAGAGATTGCAACTTTTTCCGGCTTCACAGGTTGGAGACAGACTACAAACACTCTCCTCTCTGTTGAAATCATGTTTTCCTTCTTCAATAACCCTTCCTTGACCTTCACCTCTCTAATAAATAGTGTGTATACAGATGCTCCACTATCAACTATCAAAGAATAGCTAATAGGTCTGTCTGGAACAATCTGCACACTTATTAAACAATTAGCATGAGAGAGGCACCCATCCCTTCACAATGATGGGTCGTCCAAGGTCATCAATTTTCGGAACATCAATCCATTCTCCTTTTGAAAAATCAATTGGTTTTTCAATGGATTGATTTGAAGTAGAAATTGCTATAGACTTAGAAAGTGATTTGGGTTTCCAAACACGTTCAGAGTTTATTTTAGATTTTGTTGAAATCGTTTTGATTTTTGACTTTTCAGGTTTCATGTTTGACACCTGCTTCTGAACTTTGTTTAGAATCTTCTCAGACTTAACTGATGAAGACCCAGGTTTAGAGTTATTCTTAGACTTAGCCTGAGAACTCCCCCTTACCTTAGCAACCCTATCACAATCTCCATTTTTATTCAAGGCAATTTTGTTACGATTGTCATACACAACCTGTTTCCCCTTTTGCTTCTTGATTGGTTTTGGGGATACAGGCATTCTGACATTGCCTGAATTTCTAGCAAATTTCACTTCGGTCTGTTTCTGTTTAACATACGGACAGTAAGCAACTAAATGCCCACACTCTCCGCAATTATAACAAGACCTATACTCTACAAAATCACATGCATACCCGTCATCCCAATACCAATAGGGACAATGAGCAGCAATATGTCCAACTTCACCACATTCATAACAGTTTCTCCATTCAACATAACCATGAGAATACTGTGGTGAGTTGTTTCCCCAATAACCATCAAATCGAGATTTATATGAATAATCATAATAGTCATATGATCTAGATGAAAAATTTCTTGAATTCTTTTGATAAGAATTTTTCATCTGATCATTTCCTTTCGATTTGTTTGGTTTTGGTCCATTTACTTTAGGACCATTCTTATTTTCAACATTTTTCTTTTGATCCTCTTTATTCTCATGTTGGTTAGGACTGAGTTCAAAATGAAGATGATCAAATTGATTTCTAAATTGATTTAACAAATCAAGATTATCAACAAAAATACATTTAAGTAGAGATTGTTCGATATTCTCAATTAGAAAATCTTTGTTGAAAATCAATTTGTCATGTCCTTCCAACATGTAGGAACCTTCAACTCCTTCAGGAAAACTGAATATGGGTTTTTCTTCAGAATCAGATTCTGAAGTTGTTTCAACATTTTCAGTTTTCTGTTCAAACATTTGTTTCACTTCAGAAACAGAATTAACAACGCAAGGTGTTGTGATTTCCAACTCTGATGTGGAAGTATTCTTTGAAACACTTTTATTCATTTCTAACATTTCTTTCTTTAAAGATTCAATTTTATTTAACAAATCTTTTTCATTCTTTTCAAAAACTTTAATTTGGTTTTTACAATTTTCTAGTTCATTTGCTAGTTTCTGTTTGTCCTCAATAAGTGTCATCAATTCACAATTCAACTTGACACATTTAGAACAACTAGCACTTACCTCATCATCTGATTTATTACCATTATCAGATTTTGCATCACCATTTGAACTATCACTCTGTTCTGATGTACTTTGTTCTGAACTTGTATCAGAACTCAAATCACTCTTTAACAATTCACTGGAATCATCATGTCTCATTTGTTTGACTAAACATACAACATTCCTATGAACACCTTCTCTGTTAACACACTTGTTAACATGTACCATTTCATCAGTTGGTTTCGGTGTCATTGGAAATCCCCAAATGTTGTCAGCTTGAGAATTTTGTCTCTGTAATTGTTGTTGCTTTCTTTCAGCTTCGACTAGAGCTTTGATCTCCTCATCCGTTCTACATACGGCCATGTAATTAATCATTTTTCCAACAAAAATATCTAAAAAATTTTTTCTCAAATCAGGTCGAAATTTTTAGGAACTAAATTCTACGTTCGCCCCTGGTAATTCTACGTTCGCCCCTTTTGATTCCACGTTCGCCCAATAGTATCAGCCGAAGGTAGAATAAACACCAGAATGTAGAATATCAAAATTCAAATTCCACGTTCGCCCAAAAATGTCTACGTTCGACCACTTCTATTCCACGTTCGCCCAAAAATTTTCAGGTTCGCCCACTACAGTTCCAGGTTCGCCCAAAAATTCCAGGTTCGCCCATTTTTTATTCCAGGTTCGCCCATTGTGTCTCCAGGTTCGCCCAGTACAGAAATTTTCAGATTTTGAAAATCGGTTACACTTTGAAAAACGGTTATTTTGATCACTGATTTTCAAAAGTTTGTGGATTTGAATGATCTTAATCAGGTTATGATTCGGAATTGATTTGGAGCAACTTTAATTCTTGGAATTTTAGATTTTAACCACAAAATCAACTTCAAATCAATCAAAAACACTCAAAAACCATTTTCATGCAAAAACAGATGTATTTTGATCAAAAATATGTGCAAATCAGCTCTGAGTTTATCAAATTTGTTGTTGTATGATCCGTATGGCTCTGATACCACTTTGTAAGCGAAAGAATTTGACTAAAACAGGATTATATGATCATACAAGTTACAAAACCAGGTGCGGAAACCCTAGTTCTGAACAAACTGATAAAACTCTAATCAAAACACAATCAATATCATTTTCAAAGCTTTTTCATAGATTAACTTTCTCAAATATTCAGTTACAATCAAACACACGTTAATCTAGATCAATTACAGACTTTCACAAAATAACCTGGAACCTGACCTGAACTCACACACAACTAACAACTCTATTACATTCACAAAAACACAAATTCTATATATAGACTCTGCACGTTCGCCCAGTTGATATGGTCGAATGTGGAAGTCTTCCACATTCGCCCACTCCAAAGGTACGAATGTATTCTGATCAGCTTCCATTCTACCTTCGTCCATTAACAATCTACCTTCGTCCATATCTATCTACCTTCGCCCACTTTTAACTACCTTCACCCATAAAACAAAAACTTAACATGTGTTAGTTATCCAATCATTAGTCGCAAAACGCATCTACACCATGTTTATGCGATTCGTTATACTTGCAACATTTTAAGCAATTCAACATGCATGTCTAGTTGTAAACTTTATTGCCTCATGAATTAGACTACAACAGTTTCAACGAGTTTCAACGAGTTTCAACATTACATAATCATTAGCTATGGCCAAGCCGGCGATACTCAATAATAGATCTATTGGATTGACAACCCCACCCGGATACACGGACCTCCTACATAGGTAGCGTGGGTGATTGTTATCGTTCCAACATATTACTAAGGTGAACCGTGGATGACGGGATGGACCTAAACTAGTCGGAGGTTTGATTATGTCGATTCAACATTTCATGTTTATTCATGTAGACTTAAACTTACGATAGACATATGAATTGCTAAACTTTTATACTTAAACTTAATTGCTTGACATGGCTTATGTATTCTCACCAACTTCTAGTTGACCCCCCCATCTTTACAACTCAACAGGAAATAATGATGCTTGAAGTCTAGAGCTAGCATGAGAAGATATTTGAAGTTTTATGCTTTATTTGATTTTTGGATGTACTAGATTTCATTTAAGACATTTAATGTAATTCAATAATGTATTAAAGGATTATGTAAACATATGTATTACCATGAGCTACTGAACAATCATTCATATGTGACACCTCGATGTTTCCGCCATCGGTTGGGGTGTTACATTATAGTCCCTAAGTCTTATCTTACCACCAAGATGACGCACAATTCATTTGCATTTGTTCATACTACATATATAACTTTAGTTGCTCAATATACTACCCTAAAGTCATGTTTTTTCATTCCCATTTAGGCATTCTTGTGTATACTTTTTTTTCACATTATATGATATGGGTTGAATGCTCCATATCACTTCCATGCTTTGGCGTAAAGTTATATTGTTGGATGCTCCCTAAACCTTCCATGAGTTGACATAAAGATACATTAGTTTGACTTATATATCTGTTTGTGTTGGCTTTCGTAAATTATCTTAATGAAAATTAGTAAGGTTAAAAATATGTGTGTCAACATGACGCATGTGGTTATTTTTGGGGACTGATATTTTGTGGTGCTTTGTTACCCGTTTCAGTGTTATTAACGATCGGTATGTCCTTGCCGTGAAGCGCAAGTCATCAAAGTATTAACTATGTATGAAAGGAAAGTGAAGGATGAATGGAAAGATGGTGGTGTTGGTTTAATGTTGTTGGCATGTTATTGTTGTTGAGTAACCGGCGAGAGCAATGCGGGGAAATGACGAAGTGAGAATAAGAGTAATAAGGAAGAACGACAAGTGTGAACTAGGGGTGCAAGCGAAGAACCTGGCTGGATGCTAGAAAGCAATATGTTTAGCTGTATATATATATATATATATATATATTTTTGGGTGTACTCTATAAGCTGAACTTTTACTTTTCTATATGTGTATATCAAGCCGCGTCGCAACGCGCACGGGAAGAATTACTAGTTTTTTAAAATGTATAAAAAACCTAAATGACTAATACGTAAAACATAAAATAAAAGGAAGAATCTTTCATGAAACATAATATAATACATACTGGAAGTCTTGGAACATCATAGCTCTTCCACTCCACATAATTGTAGGCAACAACAACATATAGTAAAAGTGACAATATACCATTCAATTTTGATGTGCATATGTAGAATATAACATATATGCAAAGCATTGCTCGCCAATGTCACACAACATTCTCTTAATATCTTCTGAACAATCAATCAAGACTAAATGATACAAAAGGAATACCAATTTTTAATCTGAAAACAGTTAATGACCTTAAAAGTCGATATATAGCTTACCTTAAGGTAACAAAAGGATTCATGGTTTGCATTTGGTGTACCCATGCCTCAATATATAGATCAACCATTCCAATCACCATTTTTTTAAAAACTTTTCTTTGACTGATGCTTCAGAACATGGAAGAATCATTCCAAAATGATTACAAAATATTACATAATAAAAATTAAATTTCCTGAAAATTCAACCGAAATGGTTCTTCAATTTCCCTTGCAATGTATAATCACTTCAAAGGATTATACACCCCTGAATCACTAAAAAATCATAACAAAACTGGTAAATGCTGCATCATGTAAGAGAAACAACTTAAGTATATCAGCATAGATCAAATGTCTGCTGGTGTGTAAGGAGATACAAACATAATTACATAATAAAAACATCAATTTGTATAGATCACTTACAATTAGAGAGGAGAAGACCAATTGATTGACAATGTTTGATTGTTGTTAAACCATAATCACAGTTAGATTTGATGATTGATGAGTGTATGTGTGTGTGTGTGAGAGAGAGAGAGAGACTCACCTGCTGATATGTGATATTAGCCTTTCAATCCAACAAAAAAACCAAACTGTAGATAACATTGAACCGATTGAATCTTCATAATCAGATAAATGGAGATGATGCAGGCAGATATACCTGCGTAACAGAAAAAAAACCTAAATCTACAGAGATGAAGGAATCAAGCAAAGAATGAACATTACCTGGAATTGAATATTACATGTCGCAAATTGACCCATATCTCCGAAGATGGTGAGTATATGAGCATTAGAAGAAATAGATCTCTCTCTCTCTCTCTCTCTCTCTCCCTCTCTCTCCCCCCCTCTCTCTCTCTCTCTCCCTCTCTCTCTCCCTCTCTCTCTCTCTCTCTCTCTCTCTGATGAAGGGAAGAATCTAAGACGCTATAGGTCGACTTTATAGGCGACTTTGCTAGCGTAATGTAGACAATGGAAGAAATCGATTAAAGTTAAACGTTTACCAGTTATGATAACCTGATCTGAGAAATTAGGGATTTTAATTCCTACGATGAAGACATGGATAACCGTAGTGTTGTCAAGTGGTGAGAGACGCTAGCGAGGGCTAAGAAGAAGGGGCAAATGAAGCAGACGCCATTGTTTGAAAGGGCTGGAGGACATATATCAGAAATAAACATCGTCTTCTTCAATTAAATAGTGAGGTTGTACATAGAGGTCGGCGACGTGGGGGAGAAAAAAAGGGAACTGCTGCAAAAAACTGACAACAACGAGAAAATAGGGTAACTCCCAAACTGCTCCAGCAAAAATGGAACCGCCAAATTTTTGGCATAACCACCCTATTATTCTGGCTCAGATTTAATCTGAGAATTAACCACCCAAATTGAACGATCAAGATCATCTCAAAAACGGTTACAGATGGCAAAACTAGCAGTTACATACATGGTGAACAATAGTATAATAATAATATCTCAATCACTACAATATGAACACCCTTTTTTACCCTCCAAGCTAGAATCTCTTCAGATGCAAGTTTCCTTATTTTTTATCTGCCAGCACATATACCCTCCATTAATACTTCTAACGACACATTTTTATCAAAGAGACATCTCAACCAGACAACCACTATAGAAGAAGAAACACCTTTCATCCACATCAAGCTAGAACCCCCTTTGATTGTTAGTCTCTTTATTTTTTTAACCACCACTATCCAATTCCACTCTTCAATTCCTATTTCTTTCAAACAAATACCTTAACCACTATAGAAGAAACACGTTTTTTTAAGAACGGTTTTCAAACTTATTTAAATAACACTCCTAAACCACCCCATATCGACTCCTCGGTAAAAAAAAAAAAAAAAGGTAATATTCCTCCCACATAAACGTAACGGGTTGGTTATGATTAACCAACCCAACAGCGTTTAAATTCAAATCTGAGTGCCCAAAAGTCCAAGATTGTACGCGCTTGTCCTCTATTAGATTCCTTCAACGGTTCTAGACGTCAATCACTATTCACTTGGGTCAATTCTTTCTCTTAGACTTTTCTTGTTCTTGAACCGTTCTTTCCTTTCATTTTCTTAAATAATTTTCTTTATATTCATTCATCTTGATCTATTCTCATCTCACAAATCCAAGCAACTTGAGTTTTGTTCAAGAATCTCAGGTATTATTACAGATTTTAAAGATTTCTAGCAATTGTTTTTAGTTTATTTTGTTAAATTTGTTGTTTGGTTGATGGGAATCTGATAGAATGACTTAATTTTGTTTAGTTTGTTTGGTTAAATAATAATGGATTGAATGGAGTAATGAAGAGTTGGAAATTTATAAATGATCTGACTAAAAGTCAAAGTTAATATTTTTCTTGATTTGGTTCCTAGATTTTGTTGCCAACAAATAATCTATCACTAGGGCAGTTGAAGGCGCTCAACGCACTCAAGGCGATTAAATAACGAGGGAATATATAAGAAAGGCACATAGTATAAACAAATCATTTTCAGAGGTCTTTGACATGTTTTGGATTTTTCAGATTAGTTATAGCTGCCCAGACCGGAATTTGGCTGGAATTTATAAATTTGGTTAAACTTGTCGAAGGGTATTGGGTGGCCGCATAGTTTAAAAATGGCCGAGGCGCTTTTCAAGGTGAAACAGTACAAAATCGAGTCTGAGGCCTCGGGTGCGCCTCAGGGGGTTTTGATGTGTTTTTTTAGACGTTTGTGTCTATATCTAACATCCCGTGTCTTTTTGATCTTTGTTTCTTGTTCTTTTAATTTTTATAACATATATAATTTTTATATTTATCTTTTACTTCTGCCTTGGGCTTACTCCACGTGAGGCGAAAGGAAAATTCCTCGAAGCTTGATTCCGTTTTTTAAACCTTGGGGATGCGTTTAGGAGCCTACCGTAACGCCTTTTGTGCCTTTGACTACTATGATCTACCATGCAAAAATATATAAACAAAACTATGATCATCAAATGTCTTGAAATGGTTGATTTCCTTAGTTTCATTTTGGTACTTTTATTCTTGGTTGATTTACTAAGGAATTCATGTAAAATCGTTTTAAAATGTTTATTACTAATCAATTTGTTAATCATACTTATTTCGAATCTTGAGATATCAAGAGACTCGGTGATATTCTTGCAATCCTTTAACATGAAAACTTGATCTAATCCAAGTCTCAAAATATTTTTCAGGAGTGTTTTGTTACTTCAGCAAATTTCGTGTATCAAACGCTGCAAAATTCAATATGTTTGGGCTCAAGAGACCTCATTTCCACCACAGAATTCCTAAAACCAAATCAGTTGACCCTGGTCAACATGCTTCAAATCCGTTTGATTCTGATGATGAGTCCGACAAAAAGTCAACCTTAACCTCGGCAAAAAGAACATCATCTGAACCTTCTTTGTTGGTTCCAGATTCACGAGCCGCTCTTTTTGATGATGATGACGAGGTTAATGGATCAGGTTACAAAGTTACGTATGCGTCAAGAAACAAATACAAAAATGATTTTGTTGATTCTGGTGGATTGGAGAACCAAGATGTGCAAGAATTGGAGCATTACGCTGCTTATAAAGCTGAAGAGACTACAAAAAACCGTTAACAGTGCGTTAAAAATTGCAGAAAACATAAGAGAAGATGCCACCAAAACTATGATTACTTTGCATCAACAGGGTGAGCAGATCACTAGGACCCACATGACTGCTGCTGATATTGAACAGGATCTAAGCAGGGTATTGTTTTTTTTTTCTCCGCATATTATGTGTCATAAGCTCTTGTTAGTAGGGATGGCAAACGTACCCAAACCCGACGGGTAAAGCACTAAACCCGGAACATTTGGGACGGTTAATGGGATTAGTTTTAAATTGGGAATTGGATGTGTATGGTATTAGGTGATATATTGTTGACTTGGGTGGGTAGGTGGTTCAAAAGTGGCTCGTATTAAAAAAGGTCATGAACGGGTCGGGTTGACTTGCTAATACGTTTTTGTTTCTATACGAAAAAAGTTATGTGTAATTAATGTGTAAACTATGATTGCAAATAGGATATAATTATTTTAAACTTTTTAATAAAACAATATAGGAGGTTGCATGCATTAAAAACACACTTTTGGATGAATAACAGCTTCCAAGCTGTTTGATCTGTTCCTCATTTAGCTACTATTTTTTACTCGACCCATTTGACCCGTTATTAGAAAATACGCAACCAGATTCATAAAGTATATCTGGATTTTGAAGTTATACTTTGTGATGCAGGGCGAGAAGCTTTTGGGAAGTCTTGGGGGCATATTCTCAAGAACCTGGAAGCCTAAGAAGGGTCATACAATAACTGGGCCCGTGATGACAAGAGGTGATTAGGATATAAAACTTATAGTTGATCCATTTCTTAGAATATTTTGTAAATTCTGAAAGTCGGATGTTTGATGATTTTCTAGATGATCCGGCACAAAGAAAGGGTGCCCATTTGGAACAAAGAGAAAAACTGGGACTTACCACACATCAGACTAAGGGACAGTCGCATTCAAGAACTCCGCCCCCTGAACCCACAAACGCGTTACAGAAAGTTGAGGTATTTAAAACTTGTAATCCTTTTGAATAAAATCACTAAAACTTATGTCGCTTGAAAATTGATTGCATCGACTGAAATGACACAAAGCTAATAGTTAAAATGAAAACCGGTCACATAGGTTAAAACGGTCAAACATCCTAACTGTTTGATTCGCATTATAATATTAGTTTTTTAATAATATAGTTTTTACGTTCATATCTTATATTTATTATAATAGAGAAGTTAAAAAATTCTTGAAAATTTTGTTCGGGTCATCTCATTTGGTCCAACCCATTTCAACAATTCAACGATACATAAATTTACTTAGTTTACTTAACTCGTTCAGCCTATTTTGCCACCTCTATTATTCTGTTAAATATTCTGATTATAGTTACGATTTTCTGATAAATGATTTGTGACCATTACAGTATGAGAAAGCAAAGCAAGACGACGGCCTGTCAGACTTGAGTAACATACTTGGGAGCTTAAAGAAATGGCCGTGGACATGGGCTCGGAGATTGAAAGGTTAGAGGTCCTTTTGGTCTATTGTTATAAACTATTTGTTTTGTGACCATTCGAACCTGTGATCTCTGCTAATGGGACATAAACTTGGTAATTGTGTTTACTTGGTTTACTAAAAATTAACTCTGATATCTGCAGGCAAAACAAAGCTCTTACGCCTCTTGAAGATGATATTGATGAGCTCAATTCTCGAGTTAGAGGCGCTAATCAACGTACTCGACGTTTGCTTGGAAAGTAGATCATCCCCGATTCTTGATTTTCACTAGACGATTGCTATTCGTTTGTTCATCGTCTGTATGATGTTGATAACTTGTTACAGATAAACACTTGTTTGCAGAAGGTTATTATTATTCCACCAGAATTTTCTTACAGCTTCTACTATTACATTTACGTATTGTACATGGGTTTGCTTAAAAGTCACTAGAAATGTATTATATATGTTATCTAACTGATTGTTTTCCAATTTTAATTCCACATCTTAATGGAAAACAATCAAAACTAATTGAGCAACATTGTACATACCACATGTTAATTAGTTTTGACTGTATGTAATAATAGAAAACATAATAATAATAATACTTGACAGGGTGGTGAGTCTTGAGACTGATGCTGTAAGCGTATTGGAAGACGATATCCTTATCAGTGTGATCGGGTTCCCTTTACACTGTGTTTCCGAGTTTCATTTAACGAAAGAAAAGAAAAGATTTGGAAGGATGTTTGGAAAAATTGTGTTCCAGAGTTTTTTTAAAAAGAGAAAGGGAGGGAAATAAAAGGAAAATTTTGGTTCATTTCCTTCATTTTTCATCCTTCCAAATTGGAGAGATTTGGAAGGAAATGTTATTTTAAACATAAAATCCTTACTTGCCTCTCCATTTCCTTCAAACGCGAAAACACACTAGTTAATTAAATCTTTTCTTTCTACTCTCTTTCTTTTCCCTCTTTAATTCTCTTTCGAGTTAATTGCCAATTTAGTCCCTGAGGTTTGTCGAAAATTGTCACTTTTATCTAAATCTTTTTTTGGTCAATTTAGTCCCTGTGGTTTTATTTTTTTGTCATTTTAGTCCCTATGGACTAACAAGATTTGGATGAAAGTGGCAATTTTTAACAAACCTCGGGGACTAAAATGACAAAAAAATGAAACCACAAGGACTAAATTGACCAAAAAAAAGATTTGGATGAAACTGGCAATTTTTGACAAACCTCAGGGACTAAATTGGCAATTAACTCTTCTCTTTCCCTTCTCTTCTTTCATTTGTTAAACTCGGGAACATAGCGTTAGTGTGTATTGTAATGATGGCTAATGATCACAAGGTGACCGATTGAGGGAGAGAGGAAGGGGACGACACTTAGGGTATGTGGTGTTATGTTATTTGTTTAACCATCAACCTCTAATAATCCCTCTATTTATACACGCAGGGGACACCTTAATATTATGCCATTAAGGGTAATTCCATCCATCAAGGAATAACTCATTATTGACTTAGGGATATATTAGTAATTGACCATCATTAGATAAATGATTGTGATGGCTATAAAGATAAATATACTAACTAATATATATTTATTCCAACATTCTCCTACTTAGCCGAGTAATAATTTATTATGAGTATTACTTAAGTCTGCGAAACCCCTCTTACATCCAACTAGATATTCCACTATCTTACTGTATTCAAAATCCAGAAAAGCGCTTCACTATCAATTGCAACCTAAATCCATTCAACTACGAAATTTCGAATTTCCTGTCGTATTCGATTCTAAATTCACAAAACGGATTTTCTCTGCCGACCTAATTCGAATTCAATTCATTTCTTTCAATTATTTGCATGGATCTTCAATTAAAAACCCTCCATAACTATCTACAATGTCTGATTAAAACACAACATAACCATCAATTTCACTCTAAAATCGATGTGCTCTGCAAATCGAAATACCTACACATCCTCACCGCAGATGCTCTAATATATGTGGATACTCTGAAAGCATTCTAGAATAAAGCCGAGTATCTCGAAAAAGACAAAAAGCCTTACGCAATTCTCCAAGTTTTGAAATACACATATCGAGATAACCCCACAATCCATCTGCACTACATTCTCTCTAAACGATTTGCAAGGTAATGATTCATTTCTAAAAAATGAACTTCACACAAAGTTAATTGAGAGAGGGTATGAGGGTCAATTGACTGCCTCAACAATGTTTAAATGAAACTTTCTTCTATCAATGAAGTTTTTTTTTCATACTCTTTTTATATGTCTATTTGCGAAAACAACATTATTTAATGAGATACCTTTGAAAACTTAGTATCTTGGGTATGCAATTTTAACGGACAGTGATTATAAATTATCCAAGACAGTATTTTCTGATTTAGTATCCATTCTGAAGGCTATAAAATCTGGATCTAATAATGTTTTCCTACTATATCCAATATTGTTGAGCTTCTGCTTACAAAAACTATTGCCTGATAATGATTTTAGAAAAGGGGTGCCTATTACATTAATAGCATATCGAATGAAACTTTTACAAGAATGTTGGACGTTAAAGGTCAAGAAAAGGTAATTAAAAGTAGAAGTTCTAAAAACAAACAAACATTGATGCTTCAATATATGTTGTTGTAACATCTGTTGCCTCGCTGACTACTCCTGGTGAAAATGAAACCACAACCAGTGCTATGGAACTGTGACATTTGTCACCCTCGTCTTTCATCTAATTGACAATAATAGTACTTCAAATATTTCTATTATAGTCCCTATAAGTTTCGTCGTTTCAAATATAATTTTAGAGCGAACTAAAATTTATCATTTGTATTTATTATGCATCGGGTAAAAGTTTTAATCAAATGCGTATGTTAAAACGTATTCGTAAAAGAATTTTATAAAAATTCCAAGTTTTAAAAAAAAAAAGTTTTAGAAACTTTTAAGTTAAGTTATATTAACTAGGTTAACTTTTTATAAGAAAATAACAAACCAATTCACATTAAACTTAACCTAACAAACTAGAGGGACTAACTTTGCCAACCTTGGAAAGTTCAAAATCTGTTTTCCCTCTTCCCTGCACCACACGCTATTTTGGCCAAGATCTCCCGCGGCCGGAAATTATTCCGGCGAACCTACCTATGCTGATTGAAGGGGTCTTAAACTCGTTTTAATGTTGCAAAACGTTTCTCCACTCATTCATAACCGTCCGCAATTATTTTCACACATTTAACACCTTCAATAATGAGTATTAATTGCATCTAAAGTGGTAACCAACTGGAATTATTAAAACGCCTCAAAACACATTTTTAACCATCCGTTATATAAATTGATTCCACCATTTTGTTTCTGCACTTATACTCATTCGAAACCCACATAAAATTTGTTCTAATCGAGTCAAGAAAACACCCAATCGACTATGTTTTGTTCGAGTCTTGTAGCCTTATTTACGAGTTCCTTAATCATTGTAAGTCCAATTCGTTTTTGCCATTTTGTTCTTTAGTTGTTCCTTTATGAAAACCCTCTATTACAGATCGATAATCTTGTTTAATTTGGATTATTAAATTCTTTAGGGTTAGGGTTTCTTAGGTTGTATTTGGGGAAGAAGAAGGTGAAATTGATAAAGGTTATAGAATTTTATTTTCAAATTGATTCAACAAAGTGGTTATGGAGTATTGGTATTAAGTTGGTCATGAGAACAGAAGGGCCCAGGTTCGAACCTTGCACCCACCCCCTTTCACTATATATATATATATATATATATATTCAGATTTTAGTTTTATTATTTATATATTAACTATATAAATATATTAATCTTAAAATAGTCATAATAAATTAATTTTTGCTCCAAAAAGTATGAAAATTTAAGTGTGGCTTCTTGATACCATAAAGAAAACTACCACACTTTTATTTTCTGGAAAATGTCTTATTTTTATATTTTTATTGAATTAAATTTTTTTAATCATAATTAATTGATTAAAAATCCATTTTCAATGATTTTAATCTGAAACTTTTTGGGAAATTATTTCTAATCATCATGAGCTGAAATAAAAATTATTGGTTCAGAAAACATTTATTTTTATTGATTTTCCTATTTTTAATCATTTAAACATGATTTAAATTCATTAAATCAGTTTTAAATAAATAAGTTTATAAAAATTATGGGAAAATTATTTTCATTGATTTACATCAGAAAGTACTCATTTTCTATAAAAATGATATTTTTGGATCATGTTTTGTATTTTTAGTCTTATTTACGTTTAAATAGACATAATTAAACATTTATTTATTTATACTATTTTAACATCTATTTTATAAATATTTTTCTTATAAAATAGAAATATTCTTATGTTGTAAAGTCTTAGTTATTATTTGTTGGATCATTGTGTAACTCATAATTATTTACTTATAGTTTTATGATTATTGTATTTATTTTAATTTAGTTAAAATAATTAACTAAAATATTTTACCCTAATTATTCCAAAACATATGTTTATCTAAATATTCAATTGGTAATAATTATATTACCTAAACCACATTTACAAACTTTGGTATATTATTTTTAATATGTACAATATTTATATTAATTCAATTTATCCTAAAAAAACTCTAATTCCCCAAATCGACTTAGCAAACCCTAATGCCTTAGACCTAGATACTTTAGACTCTTAGAAATTTCCTTATTAGTATTCATATACATTATAGGTTGAATTCCTTGGAATTCCCATTACTTAACTCACGACCGCTTAAGTTGGATTTTGATCGCGTTCGCAAACTGTGAGTATATCTTTCCTCTTTTTACTGTTTTACTCTTTTTGGGTGACTCATGTACTATTATTATTAAACTTACGTATATTATTTATAAAGCAATGTGCTCATTGATATGTTTTGTGTGAATTGTATGAACGATTTGTGTCACACCCTCAAATTCCACGTGCGGGGTTTTACCGCGAGGCGCGTGACACACCAGGATCCAAGTCAACGGTCACAATAAACGACAACTATGTGATTCGAAAACAACATAAACTACCCATTAAGTTTTCAAAATCTATCCACCACAGCGGAAGCATAAAACGTTATTATGATCCGAAAGTAAAACTAAGAAAACGTTTGATAATACTCAATAACATGCAAGTGAATCCTAGACGCCGTGAGACTCCGTGCGCCTATCGACTGCCGCTACCTCAACGACCTGAGACAAACATGCTAAAAACATCAGCAAATAATGCCGGTGAGTTCACAGGTTTTATGTTAAACGTTTAAGTAATTAAAGCCATCATGTTATCACTATGTTAGAAATGATAGCGTTAGCTAGACGCATGAATAATACTACTACGACCGGAAACAATTACAGACAACGATATTTGATTTTTTTCCCGAAACGATATGCACTACCGTCCCACGGTAGCGTTATGACCGAGACAATATGCACCCGCCCGGCTCCCAACCAACGGGTGGGGTCTGTCAGTCCCAATAGATCTATCCACATTTCCCCCGTTGTGCCCCGCACATTCATGGTTTCCCCGGGACTTTACGTATCGTATAGTATGTAAATGAATCAACACTAGTATAACATGATAATTTATGAAATAAGTATAAAGCATGTGTCTCCCCCGAAATGTAAAGACTTAAAGTGGGGCCGTGAAAACTCACCTTAATTTCCATGCTAAGCTAGCAAACAAAGCCTGAACTCTCGACCGACTTCCTCGTGCCCTAATTACCAACAAAGGACACCTTAACAGTCTATCACATATAAGCCTAGCTTATTGACTGCTCAAAAGATAGTCTATCGATTGTCTAGACTCGTGTGTACCAATACGAGTGTCAATACGTTTCAACTCGACGAACCGATCGTGACTTATCTTAATTCTCGTATTACATAGCACCCAAGTTGCACACTTGTTACTATTTGTGTATAAACCATGTTGGACTAGTACCCCGAAACGTATAATTATCCTGAATCGTAGCTCGTCTGGTAAATCATATAAGTATATTTATTTTGTGTAATTATATTTTAGAAGATACTCTTTAAGGAAAAGTATAAGTTTAGTTATTAAAATCAATTAATAACATTTGTTACTTTTTCCAAATATTGTTTGAAAATCATCTTTATCGTTACGAATAAATAGACCTTAAAAGCATTTGGATTTGTTTGTGCAAACACTTAGGGGAATTTATTTATAGAAATAGTAGTTCGTTACGCTTTGATTTTATAAAAATTTGGGCAGAGTTTCCTCTGTTTTTGTACGAACTAGACAACTCCTGTTGTCTACAATTTCCCCCAAAATCAACTTTCAAACACAATTCGTCAAGTCCTTTTATCCACATTTCCGATTCACGAGACTATACGTTTCGTTACCTATGTATACATAAATATATAGCAATATATATATATAAAATTTAGTCCGACAATATGGTCCAATGTTATTTAGTCCGATGTTCAATATCATAAGTCACGTTAAGTTAACCATTTACCAAATCGTTCGATATATATAATATAGTTACCGTTTATTATTATTCGGTCCGTTCGCGAGTTAAAACTATTCTATCCATATCAATATATTTATAAATATATAATATTCATAAATATATAATATTTACAAATATACAATATTTATAAATATATAACATCTACAAATAATAATGAATGTGAACTCAAGTATACCGAATCGTACGCGCGCGTCTCGATCTACGTGTTGACCCGAACTTGACCATCTATTGACTCGGTTGACCGTGAACCAACTGACTTGAACCGCACCAGATCTGACTCATAATGGACCCGAATCTAACCAAAATCAACCCGACTAAACCGGACCCAAACCAACCAACCATCTACCGGACGCGACCACCACCACCTGAAATAACTTAACCAGAACCACACCAGATACGGACCCTAACCTGGACCAGATTTGAACCGAGACCCGAGACCCGAACGAGGCTTGAAACCCACAAACCGTCAGACCTTGCTACCCATCGGACTCAAAAACCTGTACCAGCACAAAACCATCAGCATCAGCCTCCTCCTCACCTCCTTGTGCTACCACGAGCCACCTAACCACCTAAATAATCACCAAAGAACCACCATTAAACCCCTACACCTTCACCACCGGTCCAAGAAACGAGCACCAAACATATCACATAACCGACCCATAGAACCCCAACCGAACCAGACCTGGATTGACATCATCACCAACAAACCACTGATTAACACCACCCAACCATCTTACACCAGCGCCGCCTTAAACCACCATGGACCGGACCACCATGAACCACCTCAAACCACCGATCGAGCCCACAAATCTTGAGCACCAACGGATCTGGAACACCCAAGCCACCACAAACCAACACTAAACCTCGAGACTACAAACCACTATCTACCCGAACACCAACCATCGGCCACTATGTTGGCCCCAAATCACCTCTTCAGCCATCGCTGCCACCACCCAGGACGGTGGTGGTCGGCTGTCAATAGAAACGAGAGAGAGGGCGCGCGATTGGGAGAGGTAGGGAGAGAAGCAAAGAGAAATCGGTGAGAGAGAGAAGGAGAGAGGTTAGAGAGTGTGTGTATGGTTTAGAGAGAGAGAGATGCAGATTTTAGAGAGAGAGGGACTAGGGTTTGTGTGTAGGAGAAGAATGAGAATAAGATGAATTTATAGTTAGGGTTATTATGAAGGTGCACAACACGTAACGAACCCGTTTAAACGAAATACGACTCGGTTTTATTTTACGGTTCATAAAATAATAAATAAAGCATGTCGGAAATGTTCGATTTTGAAAACGTAATAAAACCGTGAAATTTTAAATATAATGTTTATTATCCCGCGCGTGCATTCGAAACACGCGTTTAAAACACGTTATAAGATTCGACCACGGTTTCTTTTGTTAAAACGATCTGTTAACCTTCGAAACTTAAAAATTAACAATATTTATAATAAAAAGTTATCTAAAATCACACCGGTATTATTCGGAAGTTGCCGGTTGTCACAATTTGTCAAAGTCATTAACCTTTGGGCCGCACTTAACAATGAGTAGTACTACGAATTATATCCCTTGGTTGAAGTACGTGAACGAGTTAAGTCCTTGGTCATTGTTATGATTTTTCTTGAACGGTGTGTGAACGATTATTGAACGATGTGAGGCTTGATTTTGACCCTTTTACATATTAAAAATATCATAGCACATAAATTGCGAAACACTTTTCTATTATATGTATTCAAACAGGGTATGCTCACCAATACATTTTTGTATTGACCAAATTATTTTCGTACATGTTTCAGGTTCTTATAAGATAACTTCTAAGCTTTTGGAACTTAGGCTTAGATTGAGATTTATTGGATTTTAGTTTAGATTGCTAGTTTTGATTGTTTTATTTCTTTCAATGTAATAAACTACATTTAATGTATCAAAATTTACATTTCTAGTCCATGAGCTATTGAACAATCGTCACTACATGACACCTCGATGTTTCCGCCATCAGTTGGGTTGTTACAGGGACCCATTCCAGTGACTTCAAAAAGAAACCACCATTAAAAAAGCACAACAAAAAGAAGAGAAACACTGTATCTCTGGAGGTTCAGAAACCAAACGAAACTACTCTAGCCACACAAGAGTAGCAAACAACACTTGTTGATGCTTCCTCTCAGCCGATGGAAATAACAACAATCACAGATATTGTCAATGTATCCTCCTAATTGGATCATCTTATAAGTGAAGGACACATACAACATGACCTAGATGATTCAGTTGTACATTTGTTTAAAAGTCCTTCTCCTGGAGCTGGGTCTCTTTTAACTCCACCACAGTCTCCTTCACATGTACCACCTAAAATTCCACCTACCTTTAATTCATTGTTTGAGGCAATTGATAAATCTCAGACTGAAAACAGTTACTCTCAATCACCTATCACTGAGAATATACAGTCAGAAGAGACTGTTCCTAAGAAAACTCAATCTGCTAGCCCACAGGCAGAGAAGATCACACCCTTTAAGTTGCAAGTAAATATTGTTGGTAGTTCAAATTAAGTAGCTACTACAAATATGGAGACAACTGTCTCAGAGTTGGAAACTGATTACACAAATCAGACTTCCTTGAAAGAAACAACAGTTGACCCTACAGAGGTTAAAATTGTAGTTCCAACTGTTGTTTCCCTCAAGGAAGTCTGGTTTGTGTAATCAGTTTCCAACTCTAAGACAGTTGTCTCCACAACTGGTAGGAATGCAGATGATCCTGTTAATTTAGTTGATGCTTTAAAATATCAGAATTTGTCGAAAAGAGTAACTAAACTTGAAGCCTTATTTAAAGCATTTGAGGCAATAAAGGAAAAGTTCCTAGAGAAAACAACTGAGCTTGCTAATGAACTCTAGAAATAAGTTGACCCAATTATCCAGGCTCAACAAAAATTAGCAGAAATCAAACACAATTATGAGATGGAGTTGATAAATATCAAAGTGGGAAGCTTTATACAAGGATACTAAAGCTATATGAAAGCAATTAGAGATCATCTGTTAAGGACAACTGGTTCTACCCCTAGTTTTGTTTTTCAAACAGATGTTGTTGATGTTCATGAAACCAAAAAGGGGGATGATGTGTCGTAAAACACATCTATTTTCCTATGTATTTTGAGTCATAATTGAGTCTTTTGTATATAGTTTTTAGCAGTTTTAGGCATGTATTCGTTTGTTTTATTTCTATATCATTTTATAGATTTTTATTAGTTTTCAGTACTCATTTACTCGTTTTTATATTTTGTTAGGTGTTCATGGAATTTGGAGCGTAAACGAAGAACTTAGGTCAAGTCGCGAACACCTGATACAAAATAATAATAATAATAATAATAATAATAATAATAATAATAATAATAAAAGAATTGTTGGGCTCGTGGCCCAACTCACAAAGAAAACACATTTTTTCTTGGAAGGCACATTGGACGTCAACATATTAATATTCGAAGGGCATATTATTTTGAGGAAAAAATATATTATCTTCGACATTCGACAGCCACCATCGAAGAAAATTTTTTGGACGGTAGAAACCTCAACAGTGGCAATAAAAAATAGAGGAGAAGGTGTGGGGGGCGCTAAAGATTAATTATTCGAAGACTGGGGCTTTGTTTTATCTCTTTTATTTATTTAGAGACATAATGAAATTGTTTTTTTATAGACTTTGAATTTATGTTTCTGATTATAACTATGAACTAGACTTTTATGGTTGCTTAGGTTTATGAACTAGACACGTTTTATGCAGTATTTAATGATTTTTGGTTTTTAATTTGGATGTGTAGAATTACATGATTTTAACTTTTATTGTTGGTGTTGATTTTATTTTAAGTTTGCTTATTGGTTTTGTAGAGCTAGGCATGTAGAGATACCCCCTAGGTCTAGAAATCAATCTAGTTCGTCAACTTAGGTTAGCGTGCTAGTATTTGGAGTTGGAGTACGACACAAGTACGACAAACTAATATAATAAATTAACTAAAATGTGCAGTCCATTCTTGAGGGTGAGAAATCTAACTCGAGATTGCTAGGTAACTAACTAGGCATTGTTCGGTAGTTGACAAGCGCTAGGTCGGGAATCGCTACTTGTCCGTGTTTAGAGTTTTCCTAGGTTTTCTTCAGTAGAGTTTAAGTCTGCTCATAGTTTGAGGGTTTTAATCCAGGAGAGGTTTAATCTGATTTCTGTGGGATTTTGGTAAGCTAGGGTGATCCAGATCCATTTTAGCATTTCTACACTTGTCCCGCCTTGATTCCAGCTTGCTAGCCTTACTTGCAGGAGGAGAGTAGTTGGATGAAACTAGGGTCTCCAAACAGGTTTCTTAATCAGGATTGAGTATTATGTCTAGGGATTTTACCTAAGTAACCAGTCTTCTCCTTATCTGATTTCTCCAAGCTCCTAGTTTCGTATAAGCAGTTGAAGTTATTTTATTTATATTTAGTTCTTCTAAGTTTATAATTATTAGTTTAACCCCCCCTATATAAGTATCTATTTATTTAGGCTAGTATTCGGTAGAGGTTGTGATCTAGAGTGGCATTCGCGTCTTTGGGTTTGATACTCGGTCTTATATGTTTACTGCTTTGCGACCGGTACACTTGCTGTGCGTTAGGCGTGTGCATGGGTCGGTTTGGTTCGGTTTTTATCATTAACCATAACCATAACCAAACATCAGTTATGGTTACTCGGTTATGAATTCGGTTATGGTTATTTCGGTTATTAACCAAGAAAATCAACTAAAACTAACTTCCGACTAAAGTATAAATCCAAAACGCCAATGGTATATTAAAAATGGAACCTATAATGTTGGACTTAGCTTAGGTTATTTTTTATAAGACAATCTAGGGGTGAGCACAAATCGGGTATACCCGAATTTACCCGAGACCCGGACCGAGAAATACCCATAACCGAACCGATATCATATACACAAGTTCTTCTTCGGTTTCTATATCATGCAAATTTCGGGTTCGGGTCGGTTCTCGGGTATGGACCTAGGGTAACCGAATTTATCATACCCGAACCGAAGTTATTAAGTCAAAAAGAAAGCGGAATGAAATCGCAACAGATGACCCTGGACTTCGTTATGTACCTATGGAACTATCATAATCGAACTTCACTCATCTCCTTCAGGTAAGAAATCAAAATTCAGGCAGAAGACAACAAGAAAAAAAGTGTATAAAAAAGTGGACTCTAGATATCATGGATAAACCTGCAAACAAGGGTTTTTCAACTAAAGAGAAACACCAAGAGAAAAAGAAAAAAATAAAAAAGATATACAGACAAAAAATGTGTTGTTTGGTTTCAAGATATACATTTACTTAAAATTTATGGGGAATGTAAATTTATAATAAAGTAGTATTATTTTCAAGAAACCAACAAATTTTAAAATTATTTATGGCTTTACTTTCAAAGTAATAAAACATTAATTTATTTTATTAGTTACTGTATTAAACTGTACTATTTACAATATACATATTAACTTTTTGCTTTTTCAGTAAATTAATAAATAATAATATTGTCCTTCTTCTTCACTACCCTCTCTCTCCATCACGAATGTTTCTCTGTAAAACTAAACCTCCCCTTCTATTTTCACCATAAGATGTGTGTTCGTGAGCGTTGGAAACAACTGATGAGATCAACGATTTGAACCTTCTTCTTCGGTTTTCGGTCTTTAGTCACTACCCGAATTTCTATGACCGAAGTTACCCGATACCCGAAATAGACCCTGGTCCAGTCCTCGGTCCATGTTTTTCATCTTTTCGGGTTCCGGTCCGGGTCCGGGTCGGGTATAACCCGGTTCGGTTCGGTCCGACCCATATGCTCACCCCTAAGACAATCAAGACTACACTTTCTAGTTATAGTACCATTATAGGATCCCTTTTAATAAGATATTAACAATAAACATACTTAAGCATTTGATTACATGTTCAATTCATCATAAAAAAGATCACTACATCAAGATCATTTTGTTGATAGCATACTTTTATTATAGTAAAAAACCTATAGTTAATTTAAAACATAAATCTATTATATAAACTTAACATTACAAGTTCGGTTCGGTTCGGTTATATCGGTTAACCAAAGCTTCATAACCATAACCATAACCGCTCGGTCGGTTAAAGAAATTTCATAGCCATAACCATTGTTTATGTTGGTTATGGTTCGGTTATCGGTTATGGCGGTTAATTTGCTCACCCCTACCGTGCGTGTGTAGTTTTTAGGTGAGTCGTTATAATTAATAAAGATTGTGTTATTTTTATATATACATTTACACACATCAGGGGACAAAGATCAAATATTTGACATGCAAACATCTGATAACCAAGCTTCTACTACATTTCAACCACTGTTGAACAAGAACCAAAACAATTCACTGTTGTTTCTTCTTCCAAAACCACTGAAACCACAACATCTGTTGGGACTGAAAATATCCCAACAAATGTTACCAGCACAACTGCCCTTAGAACCTTCTCAACAACTTGCGAACCATAACAAACACCAATGAAAAAACAACTTTCGATAACACCACTGCTAGAAAATCAACTGCTGTATTTTGTACACTACCCACTGTGACACCCGGAAAATTCCGGTTAACAACGCTGTCTAGATTAAAGTCTACCTTAGCGAGTCACGCGTATATTATACTTAACTGGGTTAGTTGAGTCGTGTTACGGTTCGGAACTGTTAGTTTAGTATAGAGGATCATTAGATGTTAGTCTAGAGGCTCATTAGATGTCAGTCCTTAACCAAGTGTACAAAGGGTGACGATTCGTAGAATCGTCAGAGCATAGGGAACATACAAGTCTCGAGTCCCGGGAATTGGTGAACGAGTGTGAATGTGTTTGTTTGCAAGTATTATGTGTTTACAATCATTATGTGACTTGTCGGTATGTGAAAACATGTTAACATATGTTTAAAACGGAGTTTAACGCGCCAAATACGCTGGACCAGACCCTATAGGCGATTAGCAGCTGTAATCGCCTATAGGGAGGGCGAGTAGGGCTCTCCATTGGCGAGTAGGCCCTAATCGCCTATACTATAGGCGATTAGGAGCCCTATTCGCCTGATGCTGCTGCGTACTCGCCTGTAACGTACCTGACGACTAAAAACGCCTATAAATACAATACTTGACCTCCTAAACTTCATTATAACAACCCTAGTCGTCCCACAACTCGCCCCAACACACACACAACCTCTGGAACACGATTTTGGATCAAAACACAAGATTTCAAGCCTATTACATCAATCTATCATAAATCTAAGGTGTGGTTTTCATTCATGCAATCTTTAATAATGTTTTTATTGAATCCCTAATGGTCCAGACCTGTTTATAAACGTATGTGTCTTCTGAAATTCGTTAATAATCATTGTTAATTGGATTATAGCTATTATGCATGTTGTATGTGTGTTTATAATTAAAAGCTAGGGTTTTTGTGATTCAAGAAGGATTGTTAATATGATATTAAGGTAGTTACAGATTGATGATGATAGCATGTTGATGAAATCCGAGTAATTGTTCATTAGGGTTACGGTTATGCATGTTAATGTGATGTTTCATGCTATGTGTATTGTTTTTTGGATACATGGTTGCATGCAGGACTGATAGAACGAGGTTAAACGAAGGATTTTGATTGAAATATGTTTGATATGGTTGTTTGATTGATATTTGACGTTTACACACGTTCTGGATCTGATTTGGAGTGTTAAACGCGCGAAAAACTGGAACAGCTGGACTAAAGGCGAGTAGGGATCCTATTCGCCTATGCTATAGGCGAATAGGAGGCTAATCGCCTGAGATGGGATCCTATTCGCCTATAGTATAGGCGAATAGGGGCCTAATTGCCTTTACTTCATGCATTTACGATCCTAATTGCTAGTTAAGCCCTGAATTGCATGCCTTACGACGTAATAGCCTATAAACTCATGATTTGCATACCGCATGACCCTAATCGCCTATAGTATAAGCGATTAGCCTTCCTAAATGCCTGTTGACCCACGTAATCACTAGTTGACTTTTCCTAATCGCCTGTACTGCTGCTGTAAGTGTAATTTAGCATTTCGGGACCCGATTGGACACCTAGGAACATGCTAGGAACCCCGTAACATGCCTAGTAACTTAGTAACATGTGCTCGGACTTATTTACGTGATACTTGGACTACGTGTTACAACTTGTTGGATTTTAACGTATGTTAAGTGTGATTGCATAATTGTATGTTTGAGAGTGCAAGTATAACACGGGGAGTCTCGGGTCACCAATGGGATGTCGAGTCTTGTACATTGGGTTAATTTAACAGTCACAGTGTTTTCAAACGAACTTGGTTATGGTCTGGACATCTAGGGACTAACTAACCTACGGGTTATTAGTCTAATTACTTGTAACTGTCACATGTTAGGTCACCGTCTTACGGGACTAGCATAGCTTGCTGATTTTATTCGTATTACGAAGTAACGCAACCTAAGGTGAGTTTACGGCCCCTCTTTTAACTGGTTTCACTTTTTGGGGGAGAAAACATGTGTTAAACTTATGTTTTGGTAGCAACTGTCATACTATGGGTTTCTATGGTTTACTATACGATCTTTGGAAGTCCCGGGGAAACCATGAATGTGCGGTTAGCACAACGGGGAAATGTGAATAGATCTATTGGGAATGACCAACCCCGCTCGTCGGCTTGGAGGGCCGGCGAGTGCATATTGTCTCAAACAGGAACAGGTTTACTATTCGGGCACAACATCTGGTTTGCGAGTTAGTAATGGTTTTCCAATCGTAGTAGTAACAAAACATACGCCTAGCTAGCGTACTTGGTTTACAAATTGATATAGTATGGACAGGTTGAACTTGATACTTTGATTACAAAACCTGTGAACTCACCAGCATTTTTGTGCTGACGTAACTCTTACATGTTTTCTCAGGTCGCTAAGGTAGCACTACGGAACTAGGGCGCACGCGTCTGCACGGCGTCTAGTTAGGGTTGCATGGTTTTTCAAACATTGAATAATTTGGTTTACTTATGGATTATGTTTTGAGAATAAGCTTCCGCTGTATTTGGGGATTTTAAACTATGTTTTTGAAATTGCATATGTTCATTTAGATTTGTTTATTGTGATCGTTGGCTTGGATCCTGGTTTGTCATGCGCCTCGCGGTAAAACTCCGCAAGTGGATTTTGAGGGTGTGACACCCACCGAATCCACAACCACATCACTCATCATCACTACAAATCCCTTTAGACAATCCACAACATTATCACCTGAATCACCAATCCAAATAACATTTGTTGGCCTTGAAAGCACAGCAATGAATGTTCCCAGCACAACTTCCCTTATACTCTTCCAAGGACCAACATGTTACATCATGTATTTTTCCCCAATTTTTCTTTATGGGTTAATAAAAAAAACCGTCACTTTATCTATCCTATTTTCTTTCACAAATATAACCATGTCTAAATCTTTATATTATTTAAAAGCGTTCTCATATATTTCGAATATTTTAAAAGTGGTAAATATCTAAACAAATACAAAATTTCCTTAATAAACTATCTATTTTAACCATTTTAGTTATAATAATAATAATAATAATAATAATAATATAATAATAATAATAATAATAATAATAATAATAATATTAACAATATTAATAATAAATTTTCTTTTAAAAAAAATGAAAAGTCATTTTGTAAAACAAGAACCAACATCAACCATAACCATCCCCTAACCAAAACATTAACCCAAACCAAACCCACCCTCAATAGCCCAAAACTGCAGCCCAAATACTCAACCCAAACCCCTACCTAACCCATAACCCGGCCCAGATTCCCTTTTCTTTCCTTCCTGGACTCGATATGCAGACCCCATAGTTGACCAACAAAACCTTCAATTTTGACTAGGTAATTTAGCTATGTTTGGAAACCAAAATAAAAGTTAAAAGATGTATCCTTGACCAATAATCCATTATGCGTCTACAGCTCATAAATTGTGTGATTTTAGAGCCTAATTGACTGAACTCGACCCCATCATCAAGACCTTCCAATTAAGCGATATTATTATAAATTGAACCTCAATTTCTGAATAGTACTGGCCGAAAATATTACCTACACTCTCAATTTCTTTCAAAACTTTGTAATAATCAAGCAATCTTCAGAGTTTGACTTTTTTTGTTGACTCGATGTCTAGGATAACATCGGGCTTTGTAAGTATAAATCAAACTCATGTTTTTCTTCTTTGTTATAGTGCGATTAATAACCCCATGTTTCTGGGGTTATCGTTTGATAATTATTTTGATTCGTAAACTAGGGTTCTAAGTTTTAGATTGGGGAAGATGACATGAACCAGCAATGATTTAAAACGTATCTGAAACAAAAACGAACACCTAACAGACCTGTAGATCAACTGGTGTGTTGTGTTAGCAAAGGCCTTGGGTTCGATTCCAGTCCCAAGCATTTTTGTTCTCCTTTTCATTCATAATATATAATTAAAACTCTAAACACCCATTATAATTAATTTAAAGGAATAAATCTCGTTCTCAGAGTCCAGACCAGTTGGTCTGGACTTGTGATTTAAAACTTTGAACCAGCCACTGACTCGGGTTCGAGTCCCAGCAGCCACAATATTTTTGTTCTTTTGTTTAAAAACCTTTTTCTTTTTTATATTATTGTTATTTTCTTTTAAAATGATTTTAAAATACCAAAACCACTTTATAAATTTTACAAAATTTATTTTGTGTTACTCAGATGGTAAAGTTTATCATACAATTTTTAGTTTTTTAAAAATCATTTATTTAATATATATAAAATGTATTACAAGTTTATTCATTTATAAATTAAAAATTCTATAAAAATATCTAAAAGGTTTTATAAAATTCCACAAAAATTATTTTAAACTTATAAATGAAAAAATGTTCTAGAATAAAATTTTAATTTCAGAAAAACGTATATTTAGTATTTTTAATTAATTTTTTCTATTTAATCATAAATAATTCATAATAAATCCATTTTTGATTATTTTTATACCAAAATTTCACATAAATTATTTTTGTTCATTTAGATCAGAAATAAAATTTTATGATTTAAAATTTATGAATTTTAATATTTTAAACATTAATCCCATATTTTGATAATAAATATTAATGTAGTATATATATTCATTAATTAAGAAAATAATTTTATAAAAATTATTTTCATATTTACAACATTGTAATACAACCGCCTTAATCCATATTTTACAAAAAGTCCTTTTAATTATTTATATTCCGAAGTTTCTTTATTTATTAATTCATTAACAATTTATCTAAACTAACCCTTAAACAATCATCAATCCCCAAATTAGGAACCCTATAGTATTTGTAGACTAGAAAACTTAGACTTATTTATTGCCTTAAACATAGGATAATACTTGGCAACGTTTGGACCACATTTATTCTATCTTCAAGGACTTAATACTTTGCTAAGGTGATGTTACATAACCCCTTTTCACTATTTTGGGGTGAAACATGTTACATTTTCAATTGCAATTCAACATAAGTGTCTATGTGTTATTCTATGTTGCATTATGTCGTAAACATTACTATGGTAAGCACAATGAGACTAGCATAATCATTAACTCCGTACAAGCCAACGATACATAATGATAGATCTATTGGACTGACAACCCCACTCGGATACGTGTACCTCCTTCAATTTATAATATTTGCCACCCTCGTAACGTCCACACGAACACCTACAAAATAAAAAAAATAAAATAGATAAGTACTAAAAAAGACCCAAAACTAACAAAATATATAAAAACCTATACTAAATAAAATAGACCGGCACAAGCCTAAAACTAATAAAAACACTATCTAAACGACTCGAAAACTATACAAACTATACACTAGAAATAGATGTATTTTACAATACATCAAATATCCCCACACTTATCTTTCTTTCGTCCCTGAAAAAGAATTATGCTATGGAATCACAATCAAGTAATCTGGCCTCAAAACATAGGTTACTTTAATTTTAAAAATCTAATCACGTGCCAACTGCGATTGCAGGTATACTTGTCCTCTTAAACCCAACCGCCGGTTTCTAAGCCCCTATCATGTTAGTTTAATTTTAGGTTCATTTAGTCTACCTAGGGTCTCACACTAAAGAAGCCACAGTTTCACCTAATCCCGCCTCAAGCTTATGAAACAAAAGGAACAACCAATTGACTATTCCTAACCGTTTTATGTAGAAAACCGAGAGAATTTAAAATCATTTGTTTTTTTTTTCATCTCAACATACTTAACTCAGAGGGTGTGACCAATCCAAGTCGTTATCCCAGTGGCCAGACACCTTAAGCTTCAGCATTTTCGCTTTGATTTCTAATTAATTCATGAGCTTTTTTTTTAGATATTTATTTTTAGACAATCCTAGAGGGAGTCGAGTCCGGAGTCACTATCCCTAGAAACGACACCATTGGCCTTGCCCTTATTTTATATCCAGCTCTTTTTTCTTCAACTTTTGATTAGAAATTCTAACGGTTTTAAACTTATAATGGCATTCCTTATACTATTATTGGCGGTTTTCAGCTTCCCCATTTTTTCCTAGATGAGAACCCATAAGGTATCCTATATATATAGGTGTATTAGCTCAAAGGAAACTTTTCTATCGGCTGAGCCTACCCACACATTCCAACTCAACACGCTTTCGATTATTTATTTTTCTAATACATATAATATTTGAAAACCAAAAACTTAATTTTATCTATCATTTCCCATATTTTATAATGAAAACTTAAAAATCAGGGTCATATTCTGAATTTTTTGATTTTTTTTTTGGATTTTTAATTTTTTTTTGGACTCAAACGACTCTATATACAAATTAAACGAAAGTTTTCCATCCCACTCTTAAACTCTACATTGCCCTCAATGTAGGAATAGAAAACGACTTAAAACAAAAAATAAATTCCAAATACAAAAATAAAAAGACGAGGGCAAATAGAAAAGGACTTAGCTGGTTAATTTTTCTTCGTAAGCTCTAGCACTCTAGTCTAATCCAGCTCGATCGTATAGCATTTTGGTCACGGTCGGCTCTGAAACACTGGTAAACTCTGGGCTCGCCTTGACAAATGATAAACAGCTCTGGAATCACCCGAATGGAGATTGAGTACGGGTGGTGTAATCCAAACCTGCGCAAAACGAAACAAACAAAACCTGAGCATAATACCGAACCACACAAAAATAAAAAGACTTAAACTACTAACTTAGACTCATAATATAACAACAAACAAGAAGACGTGCCTACTTGGCAAAATGCGGTGAATGGTGGTAGAACCAAATGGGTAGAAAGAAAAAAAAATATGGTTCTCGCTCAACATTGTCACACCCTCAAATTACCACTTGCGGGGTTTTACCGCGAGGCGCATGACAAACCAGGATCCAAGTCAACGGTCAGAATAAACAACACTATATGGAAATACATAACATTCAAAAGACATAGTTTTCATAAACCCATAAACTGTAGCGGAAGCATTCAACGAGTTACAATCCAAAATTTCAATGTTTCAATTGATTAATGCAAAACGTGAACTAAACTCTAGACGCCAGTGCAGACCCGTGCGCCTAGTTCCATTTGTTGCTACCTTAGCGACCTGAGAAAAACATGCCAAAAAGATGTCAACATATAATGCTGGTGAGTTCACAGGTTTATTCAAAATGTTACCAAAACGTTACCATGTCCATACTATATCAATGTTACCAAGTACGCTAGCTAGGCGTATGTTTCATTACTACTACGATTGGAAACCATTACTAGACACGTTTAGCAATGTTCAGCATGTTTAAGCAGCCCGTATGTTCAGCATGATACCAATGTACCTGTTCGAGAAAATATGCACCCGCCCGGCCCTCCAAGCCGACGAGTGGGGCAGGTCACGCCCAATAGATCTATCCACATTTCCCCCGTTGTGCAACCCCGCACATTCATGGTTTCCCCCGGGACTTTTCAAAAGATCGTATAGCAATATAAAGTTAAAACCATAGTATGACATATGTTACCAAAACTGTTTAGCGCATGTTTTCTCCCCAAAAGTTAAAGCAGTAAAAGTGGGGCCGTGAACTCACCTTAAGTAGCGTTCTTCAAATATAAGTAAAGATGTTTAGCCCTTGATAATCCCTCTACCAGAGATCTATCAAAATGTTCACATAAGTGTTCCGACTAATAACCATAAGGTTATCTAGTCCCTGATTGTCCAGATCGTAACCAAGTATGTTTTAAAACGTGTTTAAATGTTTAACCGACACACTAGACCGACCCGACATCCCGTTGGTGACCCATTACCCTAACTAATCAAGTACACATAGATTACACACAAGGTTCAAGCATAAAACACTTAGTTTGTATCAAAAATCTCATTTCTGCATCAGAACGGTCGAACCAGTCAGTTTTAAGTCTCCTTCGCACCTTTTTGTCTCCTTCGCACCCTTTTACATCTCGTTCGACCGTTTGATGCTTCCTTCGCCCGTTTTGTCACATTCGTCCAATAAAAGCCAGGTTCGACCCTGGATCCCTCCTTCGCACCATCGACTGGTCGAAGGAGGCCAGGTTCGCCCCTGTTGTATGATTTTTCTTAAAAACGCTTCAAACACATTCAAAACGACCCGAAACATCATCAAACACAGCAGTCAAGTATGGATAACTTATCCCTACAAAACCCCATCGATTTCCCCCGATAATACGTCCGTTTCAGCCCTTTCCCAAAATGGTAAAGATTATGGAAACATCACTTTCATGCATGAATTATTTACCCAATTTGGAAACTTTTGAAATCGATTCATGTTTAGCTTAAAACACTCAGTTTGTCGATTATCCGATCTTTCTTATTCATTCTATTGATCATAAATATTCATACATCAAGTATTAATCCAATAAAACCCCTAAATATCAATATATCCAATCCTAACCCTAGACAACAATTTTCCCTCATTAACAACAATCCTATATCATGTTTCTATCATAGACATAGCAGCAAATCAGTGAACAACACATAACACCACATAACACACAAATTACTCATGTTATTCATTATGAAAACCTATGTTAAATGATCATGTTTAGATTTAGAAAGATGTTTAAAAGGTTTTTAATCATAAAAACACCCTTAGAACAGATCCGGACAATTAGGGTTAGATGAAAACGAATTAAAATGCTTTTAAAAGATTTAGGATTATGAACACACCTTGGATTCTTGTTTAGATGTTGTAGATGGGTAAGATTATGAAAAAGAAGAGCAAAAACTCCTTCCTTAGTGTTTAAGATCGTTTGAGAGCGTTTTGGGACGGTTAGGGTTTGTGAAATGATGAAAAATGACAAAGGTTGGTATTTATACTAATCTTCCTTCGCACCAACTCATTGGTCGAATGTAGTCTCCTTCGCCCCTTTCACAGGGTCGAATGAGCCCTGTTTGGTCGAAGGGAATTTCTCAATTTCCACTTCCCTGGTTCGCCCATTTTACAAGGGTCGAACCAGGCAACTTCTTCTCATTCGACCACTCGAAGTGGTCGAACCAAGACCTCTTTTAAACTAGTTTTCCAGTTTGTCGTGTTTAACGCATTCTAACACATCCAAACACATAAGCATGCATCCTTAGTCTATATTTAACACATTTAGGCACAGATAATCATTTACACATCATTTAAACACATCTATGTATATAATCCACCACACAACCCATAATCTACACATATACTTAATTAGTTCATGTAATGTCACCAACAACGGAACCCGGTACTAGTGTATTACCAAAACAACTCCCAATGATCCTCCAGATCATTGTACCCTGGACAATCCTAACTTGACCCGACTCAACTAACCCAGTTAAGTTTGTTTATAAACGTTTCTCGCTAAGGTAGACTTAGATGTTACTAATATATTTAAGCCGAACATGCCGGGTGTCACATCATCCCCACGTTGAAAGAATTTTCGTCCCGAAAATTGCGCAAAGCCCAAAAAGAAAGAAACGAAAAGAACAGAACGAAAAGAAACTTACCGGATGTCACATCATCCCCATGTTGAAAGGAATCTCGACCCGAGATTCATTCCGCTTCAGTAGTAACATGCCTCGATTCAAAAGCACGCTTCGGAAAGAGATGAGGATACTTAGATTTCATCTGATCCTCCCGTTCCCATGTGAACTCCGGTCCACGGTTCGAGTTCCAACGGACTTTAACGATGCGGATTTTACTCCGACGAAGGCTACGAATCTTGTAGTCGAGAATCTCGACAGGTTCCTCCACAATGCGAAGACGATCATCAACCTTGATCTCTTCTAGTGGTACAATGAGAGATTCATCAGCCAAACACTTCTTCAAGTTAGACACATGGAAGACGTTGTGTACACTACCGAGCTCCGCCGGTAAGTCAAGTCTGTATGCCACCGGTCCAATCCGATCCAAGATTGTGAACGGTCCGACATAACGAGGGTTAAGCTTGCCACGCTTTCCAAAGCGTATGACGCCCTTCCATGGTGAAACTTTCAGAAGTACCTTGTCCCCAACCTGGAACTCTAAAGGTTTTCGACGGCGATCGGCATAGCTCTTCTGACGATCCCGTGCAGCAGCCAAACGTTGACGGATCTGTACGATTTTCTCCGAAGTTTCGTACACGAGTTCCGGACCAGTGAGCTGGCTCTCGCCCACCTCGGCCCAACAAAGTGGTGATCGACATTTCCGTCCGTAAAGAGCCTCGAACGGAGCTGCCTTGATGCTAGAGTGATAGCTGTTGTTGTAGGAGAACTCCACTAATGGCAGGTGGATCTCCCAACTTTTGCCAAAATCGATAACACATGCCCGAAGCATGTCTTCCAAGGTTTGAATCGTCCGCTCACTCTGTCCATCAGTTTGCAGATGATAAGCCGTACTCATATCCAACTGAGTACCCAAAGCCTTGTGCAGAGCCTTCCAGAAACGCGAAGCGAAACGAGAATCACGATCAGAGATAATAGAAACAGGCACTCCGTGCCGAGCAACCACCTCCTTAAGGTAAAGTCGAGCTAACCGCTCGAGTCCATCGGTTTCCTTAATAGGTATAAAACGTGCCGATTTTGTCAGCCGGTCAACAATCACCCAAATCATATCATAACCACTAGGTGACTTTGGCAGTTTGGTGACAAAATCCATCGTGATTCGTTCCCACTTCCATTCTGGAACCTCTGGTTGTTGCAGGAGACTAGACGGCCTCTGATACGCTACCTTGACTTTAGCACAAGTCAAACATTTGCTGACGTAAGAAGCTATGTCAGCTTTCATGTTCGGCCACCAGTAAAGTATCTTCAAATCCTGATACATCTTATCGGAGCCAGGGTGAATAGAATACCTGGATTTGTGAGCTTCATCCAGAACAAGCTCGCGCAATCCTCCGAACAATGGGACCCAAACACGCCCCGCAAAATAGTGTAAGCCATCGGTCCTGAGCTCAAGATGCTTGTCAGCACTGTGCATCGTTTCAGCCTTAAGGTTTTCCTCCTTCAAGGCTTCCAACTGTGCAGAACGGATTCGGTCAGGCAATGACGAATGAATGGTGAGCTGTAAGGCTCGAACACGGCGAGGGTTCGCAGACTCCTTCCTGCTCAAGGCGTCCGCCACAACGTTCGCCTTGCCAGGATGGTATTTGATAGCACAGTCATAATCGTTCAGGAGTTCAACCCAGCGATGCTGCCGCATGTTCAACACCTTCTGGTCGAAAATATGCTGAAGACTCTTGTGATCGGTATATACTTCACACTTGGTACCGTACAAGTAATGTCTCCAGATTTTCAACGCAAAGACTACCGCACCCAGTTCCAAGTCATGAGTAGTGTAGTTCTTCTCATGAACCTTGAGTTGACGAGAAGCTTAAGCAATAACCTTCCCGCGCTGCATCAACACGCAACCGAGACCACGAATAGAAGCATCACAGTACACAACGAAATCATCCGTACCCTCAGGTAGGGATAAGATAGGTGCAGAACAAAGTTTAAGCTTCAGCATCTGAAATGCTGATTCTTGTGGTTCATCCCAGTCGAACTTTCGGTCCTTCTGGGTAAGAGCAGTGAGGGGTTGAGCGATCTTCGAAAATCCCTCAATGAAACGACGATAATAGCCCGCAAGACCTAGGAATTGCCGCACCTCAGATGGCGTCTTTGGTGCTTCCCAGTCTTTAATAGCTTCGATCTTAGCCGGATCGACATGAATTCCCAGTTCATTCACCACATGTCCTAGGAATTGAACTTCACGCAACCAAAAATCACACTTCGAGAACTTAGCATACAACTGCTCACGTCTCAAAAGTTCCAAGACCAACCGCAGATGTTCCTCATGATCCGCCTTGTTCTTGGAGTAAATCAGAATATCGTCAATGAACACGATGACGAACTTATCAAGGTAAGGCTTGCAAACGCGGTTCATCAAATCCATGAACACCGCCGGTGCGTTAGTGAGACCGAAAGGCATGACCAAGAACTCAAAATGGCCATAACGAGTGCGAAAAGCAGTCTTCTGAATGTCAGCTTCCCTGACGCGCAACTGGTGATAACCGGACCGCAAATCAATCTTCGAATAGTAGCTAGAGCCCTGGAGCTGGTCAAAGAGATCATCAATGCGAGGAAGAGGATAACGATTCTTGATGGTCACTTTGTTCAGCTCACGATAATCAATACACATACGAAGACTCCCGTCCTTCTTCTTCACAAACAAAATAGGAGCTCCCCACGGGGAAGAACTCGGTCGAATGAAACCCTTTTCCAAGAGTTCCTGTAACTGGCTGGACAACTCTTGCATTTCAGGAGGTGCAAGACGATACGGAGCTCGGGAAATAGGAGCTGCGCCCGGAGTGAGATCAATACCAAACTCAACCTGACGATGGGGAGGAAGACCAGGTAAATCATCAGGAAACACATCAGAAAAGTTACGAACCACCGGAATATCCTCGATCTTCTTCTCATCGTCAGTAGAAACGTTAACAAGTGCCAGAATGGCCGAACAGCCCTTCCGAAGATACTTACGGGCTTTCATGCTAGAAATGATACTCAGCGGAGCACCGCTTTTCTCGCCACGAACCGAAAGAATCTCTCCATCAGGGAGAGGGATCCAAATAACCTTGTCAAAACAAACGATCTCCGCGCGATACAACGATAACCAATCCATGCCAACCACGACATCAAAACTACCTAGAGGTACCGGCATAAGGTCAATGGGGAAAGACAAACCCGGCAGTTCCAAGCGACATTCCTAAGGGTGTGTGTCGCTTCGATTTTCTTACCATCAGCCAATTCTATTAAGTACTTAGCCTCTAAAGGTGTGGGTACTATATCTAGCAATCGACTAATATCCAAAGATACGAAACTCTTATCGGCACCAGAATCAAACAAGACAGAAACATAGCGATCATTAAGAAGGAACGTACCGGTAACTGTGTCTGGATCCTACCTAGCCTCTGCAGATCCAATGACGAAAGCACGTGCAGTCCTGCCTCCGCCGCCATTGTTCCCGTTACCGTTCCCGCCCCTCCCATTATCGCCCTGCTTTAGTTTGGGACAGTCACGCTTGAAATGTCCCGTGTCACCACAGTTATAACACCCCTGCCTCCCCTGAGTCCCCTGAGCAGCAGGAGCAGGAGTAGCCGCAGGAGTCTGAGTTGGGGTGAGCGCCACTTTGCAATCCTTAGCATGGTGCCCCAACTGATGGCACCGATGACAACGAGCCCTATCACAACCCCCTGAATGGTGAAAACCACACTTGTTACACTTGGGATGCTTCCCAACATACCCACCCGTCTTCGACCCAGAAGAAGACCCAGATGTATCAAACTTCTTCGCCGGCTGAGCTGGCACCACACTCTTCCCCACACTCTCCCACTTCCTCTTGTTCCCCTCAGCAGCTTTCACAGTAGCACCCTTGGGTGGCAAAACGCCTTCCGCCACCTTCAGGTTAGTCATCCGATGAGCTGATCGGACAACTTCAGCAATAGTGGGAAGATTCCCAGCAGCCACCAACCCAGCAATCTCGGGCACTAGTCCAGACACATAGTGCTCGATCCTCCTATATTCGGGTGTGTGTAAGTTAGGACACAACACCGCCAGCTCGTTCCTCCTCACAGTGTACTCCTCAATTTCCGACCCAACCATCTTGAAACTCCAGACCTCATGCTCCAACTTCTGTATCTCCTCCCTCGGACAGTACTCACCTCTCAAAAGCTGCACAAACTCCGCCTAAGGCATAGCAATAGCCTCCCCCAGTCCCACGTTCTGAGTAGTAGCATTCCACCACGACAATGCAGGCCCCTCAAAAGTCGCAGTAGCATACTTCACTCGGTCCCCAGCAGGACAGTTACACATAACAAACACAGATTCCACCTTCTCCAGCCATCAGAGCAGTCCCACCGCTCCCTCAGTTCCAGCGAAGTTATGGGGCTGACAGTCCCTAAACTTCTTATAAGAGCACTGAGGTGGGGGTGGATTGGCACCAGCACCTGAAACACGGTACACGAATAAAACACAAACGAAAAGGCACGAAACCCGAAAATGAGACAAGGTCGACAGAAATCAACTCACCACCCATGGCATTAATCCCAGCCTAGAAATTAGCCATAGCCATGTTCACATGCTGCTGGAGCAAGTTGTTCAGTTCAGCTTGGGTCATGTTGATGTTTCCACGACCACCGCCTCCAGCACGACCACCGCCGCCAGCACGGCCACCGCCGCCACCATGACGTCCACCACCGCGAGCACCAGACATGATCTAACAAATCAAGAAATCGAGGGATTCAGATTCACTTTCAGTGTCAACCACTAGAAATTTTACAAGAGTTAACCTAGGGACAAATTCAGGACTATTCATCTGTAACACCCCAACCGATGGCGGAAACATCGGGGTGCCACGTATTGATGATTGTTTTCAGTAGCACATGGTATAATATAAATTTTAAATAATTTATTCAAACATAATATCCAAAATATGAAATGATGTCTAAGAATTCAAATACATGATATCAAATAACAAACTTCAATAACTTCAAATAAAACTTCAAGTAATATCCTCATGCTAACTCAAGCCTCAGCTTCATTGTTACCTGAAACATGTTAATTTTGAAAGTATTTTGGGTCAACAAAAGTTGGTGAGAATTACATAGGTTTTTGATAATAAAATGAATAAAATGTTGTGCAATTCATGTGTCATGTCAATCTAGCCCATATGTGAGAACATACTAGAAATAAATCGAGTGCATAATCAACCCTGATGACTGTTATAAAATGATACATACCATACACTCATGGTCCAATTGAATATGTTATGCGATAACAAACACCCACGTAACCTTTGTAGGAGGCACGTATCCGGGTGGGATTGTCAGTCCAATAGATCTATCAATGTATACCGTCGGCTTGTACGGAGTTAATGATTATGCTAGTATGGTGCTTACTCTAATCATGCTCAAGACATAATGCAACATAGAAAACACATAGACACATTGATGATTGAATTGCAATGATAATGTTATAACATGTTTCACCCCAAAAATGGTGATAAATAAAAGGGGCTATGTAAAACTCACCTTAGCAAATGTTAAACTTGTTGAAAAGATGAAATAATAGTGTTGCCCAAAATGATTCCAAATATCACCCTATAATAAGGTAATATATAATAAGTCTAAGTCTAATTAACTTATAAGTGTATCCTAGGGTTTCGATTTGGGGATAACCAATTGTTGAATTTTAAATTAAAATGTTAATTAATAAAGGAAAATTTGATAATTAATAAAAGAAAGTCTTTTTATAAAATTTGAATTTTGAATGTACACATTAAAGTGTTTGAAGTATAAAAAATAATTTTTATAAAATTATTTTATTTAAAATAGATTTTTAAATCTATTTATTACAAATTGCCAACAATTAACTTTAATATTCAAAAATACTAAAATTAAAGAATTTCAATTTTAAAAATCATAATTCTGTTCTAAATATTTAAAAATAATTTGTATAAAATTTTGGTGCAAAAATAATATAAATTGAATTTATTATGATTTAATTATGATTAAATCTAACAAAAATTGATTAAAAATATAAAATAAATGATTTTACTGAATTAAAAATTATTTCAGTAAAGTTTAACTTTATAAAAAGTCAGGATAATTTTTGGAGAATTTAATAAAATTGTTTTGGTATATAAATGGATTTTTATAAATATAATAGTATAAAACTGATTTAATTATTATAAATATTAAATAAATGAATTTTTGAAAAACAAAAATTGTAAATAAAACTTTTAACTCAGATTTAATAAATATAATTTTTTTTAGCATCTATAAAATAGTTTTGATATTTAAAAATGAATTTATAAGTTTTAAACATAATATATATATATACATTAGTTTTGTTGTTAAAAGAAATAAAAAAAGAAGCAAAAATAAAGCAGTAGCCGGGACTCGAACCCGGGTACCTTCTGTAGCGAGCCATGGTCACAACCACTTGGCCTAGGCCAGTGGTTGTGATATTTTCTGATTAAAATTTAATAAATACGCTGTGCCCAAATCAGTTTATCCCCAATTTTACACGAACGAACCCTAGAAATTGCAATCAGACAAATCAGACAATTTGAGCCCGATTAATGTTGGGGCTTTTGTTGTTTGATCGCCGACTAATAAAACCCACAAAAGAAATAGGACTCACAGTGATGATTCGAGTATAATTGCCGGGTCAAAGATAAAGTCAACTGTTTTGATCGTGTAGCACAAATCAGAGAGTTTCAGAAGAAATTAGAGGTTGAGAGAGAGGTGTGAGCGAGTTGTGAATGATCGTAGGTGATCAATTTATAGTGAGGATCAGTGGTTTAGGTTAATTGGAAAGTTGACCACGATTTATTATCAAACGCGTATAATTTCAAAATTAGTCAACGATTTGGTTGTAATTGACGTGTAATCGAGTCACACTGGGCCGATAATCACATGAATTTGCCAAAATTATACCAATTACGCGTTAATGTTGATGAATTTGGTAAGTCATTCATCACAGTTGACTTTGCAAGTCAACTGTGAAGGTTTGAAGTCTGGATATAATTATAACGCGATGGTTTAAAACCAACATTGAAGGCCAGCCCAGTGGTTAAGCTGGTGTGTGTGTGTGACCCGGTCTTGGCGCGGGTTCGATTCCCGGCCAAGACATTTAATTTTTTTGATAATTTTCAAGGTTCCAACATATAATATATATATATATATATATATATATATAGTATTAGGGTTCCACAAACGCAACAAAAATAATAAATGCGAACATATAAGCTGAAACTTGACGTTTTTATTAAAGACGAACGTGTAACGTACAAGTTTAAATGCGTAATGTTACAGTCTCCCCTACTTTTAGGAACTTCGTCCCGAAGTTGGAGTTGGAGAGTCTGGTGGGAAAAGATGTGGATACTTCGACTTCATCTGGTCTTTACGTTCCCAAGTGAACTCTGGGCCTCGTTTAGATTCCCAACGAACCTTAACGATTGGAATACGACTGCGCTTGAGTTTCTTGACTCCAGTATCAACAATCTCGACGGGTTTCTCGATAATGTGCATGCTTTCATCAATTTGCACATCCTCAAGTGGAACATGAAGGTTCTCATCTGCTAAGCATTTCTTGAGATTCGAAACATGGAAGGTCGGATGAACATTGCTTAGCTCAGGTGGAAGTTCAAGTTTGTAAGCCACTTTTCCAACTCTATCAAGAATTTTGAAGGGGCCTACGTATCGAGGAGCTAGTTTTCCCTTTCTACCGAAACGAATAACTCCTTTCCAAGGGGATACCTTAAGTAGTACAAGGTCCCCAACTTGAAATTCCAAGGGTTTACGACGTTTATCAGCATAACTCTTTTGGCGACTTCTAGCCTTGAGAAGATTATCCTGAATGAGCTGAATTTTGTTTGTGGTTTCCTGGATTAGTTCGGGTCCAGTAATACGAGCTTCACCAACCTCAGTCCAACAGACAGGAGAACGACATTTCCGACCATAGAGTGCTTCAAAAGGAGCCATGTTAATGCTGGCGTGATAACTATTGTTGTATGAAAACTCAACCAAAGGAAGATGAGAATCCCATGCGCCACCAAAATCGATGACACATGCCCTGAGCATGTCCTCAAGTGTCTGGATGGTTCGTTCAGTCTGACCATCCGTTTGAGGGTGATAAGCAGTGCTCAGGTTCAACTTGGTACCCAAAGCATCTTGTAGAGATTCCCAAAAGTGAGAGGTGAAACGACCATCGCGATCAGAAATAATGTCCAAAGGTATACCGTGACGACATACGATTTCACTTACGTACATCTTTGCCAACCTTTCCACAGAATACTTCTCACGAATAGGTAAGAAGTGAGCTGATTTGGTCAAACGATCGACGATTACCCAAATACTATCAAAACCTTTGGGTGTACGAGGGAGTTTGGTGATGAAATCCATAGCTATGCTCTCCCATTTCCAGACAGGAATCTCTGGTTGTTCAAGCATACCAGATGGTCGTTGATGTTCAGCCTTGACCTTGGAACAAGTGAGGCATTTTGCAACGAAAAGAGCAATGTCTTTCTTCATACCAGGCCACCAATAAGAATAACGAAGATCTTGGTACATCTTGTCAGCTCCAGGATGAATAGAATAACGAGACTTATGAGCCTCGTTCATGAGAAAAGTACGAAGATCATCACGGTCGGGAATCCACAGTCGATTAAGGAAATAAAGAAGACCATCGGGTTTGGTTTCAAGTTGAGTTTCAGCACCACAAGACATTTCATCGTACATGTTACCTTGGGTGACTGATGTGTGTTGAGCCTGGAGAATGCGATCCTGAAGATCAGTACGAACTCTCGCACATTGGAGTTTGACACGCTCTTTACGACTAAGTGCGTCGGCCACAACATTCGCCTTGCCAGGATGGTAGCGAATTTCGCAATCATAGTCGTTAAGTAATTCAACCCAACGTCGTTGCCTCATGTTAAGATTCTTTTGATCGAAGACATGTTGGAGACTTTTGTGGTCCGTGAACACCACACATTTGGTCCCATAAAGATAATGTCTCCAAATCTTGAGTGCAAAGACAACAGCGCCCAATTCAAGATCATGGGTGGTATAATTCTTTTCGTGAGTCTTGAGTTGTCGAGACGCATAAGCAATAACCTTTCCTCGTTGCATGAGAACACAACCAAGACCTTGGTTCGATGCATCACAGTAGACCACGAAATCATCATTACCATCAGGTAGAGACAAGATAGGAGCTTCACAGAGTTTCAGCTTAAGAGTTTCAAATGCTTCCTCTTGCTTAGGTCCCCACTCATAGGGTTTACCCTTGTGAGTTAAGGTAGTGAGAGGAACATCGATCTTGGAGAAATTGGCGATGAATCGACGATAATAACCAGCCAACCCAAGGAAAGAACGGACTTCCGTTGGAGTGGTAGGAACACTCCAATTCTTCACAGCTTCGATCTTTGCAGGATCAACATGAATTCCGTTCATATCAATGACATGTCCCAAAAATTGAACTTCCTTAAGCCAAAATTCGCATTTTGAGAACTTGGCGTACAGTTGTTCTTTCTTTAGGAGATTCAAGATAGAGTAAAGATGTTGCTCGTGATCGGATTTTGATTTAGAGTAAATCAAAATATCATCGATTAAAACGATCACGAATTTGTCGAGATAGGGTCTACAAACCCGATTCATCAAATCCATAAATACTGCGGGAGCATTGGTCAACCCAAAAGGCATAACCCTGAATTCATAGTGACCGTAGCGAGTGCGAAAAGCTGTCTTGGGAATATCTTCATCGTGGACTCTAAGCTGATGATAACCAGAACGGAGATCAATCTTTGAGAAATGGGTTGCTCCTTGAAGTTGATCGAAGAGATCGTCAATCCTAGGAAGTGGATAACGATTTTTGATGGTGAGTTTGTTGAGTTCACGGTAGTCAATACACATCCTAAGAGAACCATACTTCTTTTTAACGAATAGGACAGGGGCTCCCCATGGAGAAGAACTAGGGCGAATGAACCCTTTATCAGAAAGTTCTTGTAATTGACTGGTGATGTGTTGCAAAACACATCTAATTTCCTTTGTAGTTTGTAGTCATTTTCAAGTCCTTTAATTATTATTTTATTAGTTTTAGGCTTGTACCTGTCCATTTTATTTATTTTAGCGTTTAATTAGATTTTTTATTAGTCTTGCGTCAGTTTTATTATTTATTTATTTATTTTATTATTTTGAAGGTGTTTGGAGAGAATGAGCTCAAAACGAATGAATTTTAATCGAGACACCGACACTTGGGAGCAGTGTTCATAGACGTTGGAGCGTAGACGAGAAACTTTAGTCGAGTCATGAACACCCGAGTTTATAGCACCGAGTATAATACTATACTATTTATAATAATAATAATAAATAGAATAATAAACTCAAATGGACTTAGACTTCTAGTCCATATCCATACGTAAATTGTTGAAAAAGAAGCCCATTTGTCAACCCTAGTGGAGTGCACATTCATGGAGCCATATAAATTGCCACAAAGAGATAGAGGGGCGGGGGAACTGAAGGGACATATACTGACACAATAAAGTGACCGCAAAAAGACGAAAGAAGAAGACAACAGCGGCACTTGCACTTGTGGGAAAAAATCAAAGTCAAACAACATTAAAACAATTGATTCTTGAGCAGACTTGCACGTGAAGGGACAATTATTTTGGAGGAGCCTTCGAAGTCAACAAATCAGCGCAGCAGAGCATCAATATATTATTTGAGAGGCAATTTTCAAGAAGAGGAAGGCTTCGGTTTGTTTATCTAAAAAAACTAGTTTTAATTTTTTTGATTACTCTGTGTTTTCAACCACTAGATACTATGTTTTATTATTTGTTTGAACCTTTGTTTTCATTACTTTCCATGACCATGAGTGGCTAAACTTTTAGTGCTACCTAGGTATTGATGACGGGTGACAATTGACTAATAATTTTCGGGTTGGATTTATATAATATTTTGGATAATGTTTTGGTAAAGGTTTTTCTAATAAGGTTTCTTTTGTTTATGCGTGCTTAATATCTAAATATTAATTTTTGTTTCGCGTAATTTTAGTTTAATTGATTTCGTATCTTTTGATCTAGGATTTTGTTAGTATCTTAGACTTAGTGTTTTTGATATATTTTGAGGTTGCTAGACGTAGTAAACCCTAGAAACAATTTAATTAATTATTCGGTAATTTAGCATTCTACCACCTTTGAGACCGAGAGGAGATTAGGTGTCAGTGTGTCTAGCTTGGTAGGTATTCGGGACCGTGGTCTGCACGAGAGTGAGTCACCCCTAGCGTGCCTGTTTTGTTAGCATCCTGTGTTAGAAACCTATTAGAATAACTATCCCTTGCATCCCTTACACATCCCGGATGTATTGTTTCTGAGGGGGCTGAGAGGACATTCAGATTTAGGATACCTTAGCATAGTTTGGAGAGACCGAGAGGTGATCCGAACCCGAGACCGGTGAGTTTACACACTTTCCTAGATTCAGTATTGCGACATGTTGGAGAATGATTCGCGTTCCAGTGTTGGTCTAGTTTAGTGTATCTTAAGATCCCGGTAACCAAAACCCATTTATCCAATCCGAGAGCTATAAGTCAGTCACCTTGATTCTTACCTAGGTAGCCATTTTCTCATTATTTGATCTCTTCCAGTTCTACTTGTTCGTTTGCTTTGTTTGCATTTTATTTAATTTAATTTTATATTTTTCTTTTTAGTAGTTAATTAAATCATCATCACTTTAATTTATTAGACTAGGACTCGACGAAAGCTTAGTACCGAGAGCCGCTATTACAGTGTCCACGGTTCGATACTCGGACTTATTTACTTTACTACTTTCGACCGGTACACTTGCCGGTAGTGTGTGGTTTAGTGGGTATTTCCCATTTAAAACTTGTTTTGAAATTAATTGGACTTAAAATATATTTATCACACATTTCACGCATCAACTGGCAAGTTCTTGCATCTCAGAGGGTGCAAGACGATAAGGAGCTTTAGCGACAGGATTAGCACCAGGAACAAGATCAATACGAAACTCCACTTGTCGAGCAGGAGGCAAACCAGGTAAATCCTCGGGAAAGACTTCAGGATAGTCCCGAATAATAGGAATGTCTTGGATACTTTTGCCTTTGTCCTTCTTCTCTATCACGTTAGCTAAGAAGGCTGTATACCCCTTTCGTAAGTACTTTTGGGCAGTAGTACAAGACATAAGCTTAAGCTCACCACAGGGTTTCTCACCATAGATCTTCAAAATCTCACCAGATTCGAGAGGAATGCGTATGACTTTCTCGAAGCACAGAATTTCGGCACGATGAGTTGACAACCAGTCCATGCCTACTATAACATCAAAACTACCAAGATGCATAGGGATGAGATCGATAGGGAAGGTATGATCGTCGAGGTTCAACAAGCAGTTACGAATAATAGAGTCGATCGAAATAGACTTCCCGTTAGCTACCTCTACCACGAAAGGTTCTTCTAGATTAGTGTGGGGTAAGTTAAGTAAAGGTTCAAACTTCAGTGACACAAATGATTTATCAGCTCCCGAATCAAATAATATGGATGCATAGTGATTATTAATGAGAAACGTACCATTCACCACTTCGTTGTTATCACGAGCCTGGTTAGCGTTGAGATTGTAGGCGTGACCTCGAGCACCTTGGTTCTGGTTGCGGTTCTGGTTTTGGTTTTGGTTCTGATTTTGGTTTTGGTTACGGTTACGATTAGGGCAGTTGTTGATGTAGTGATTAGGGTTGCCACACTCGTAGCATTGACCACGAGTAGGCCTGTTGTTTTGTTGGTTGGGAGCTGGGTTGTTGTTGTCTTGGGTAGTAGGAGATCGACAGACGTTCACACAGGTGACCATATCTTTGACACTTAGTACAAAAACGACATGGCACCTGCGTTGGATGATGGTACTTGCAAGTGTTGCACAAAGGGTGAGGTCCGGTGTATGGTTTCTTGGCTGGGTTTTGGGCAGCAGGTGGAGTAGCAGCAACCATATAGTTTCTAGCCTTGCGCTTTTTGTTGCTTGAGGTCTCAGGCTTGACTTCAATTGCAGGCTGTGGAGTGTCTTTGGCAACAGTCTTCTTAGTGCCCTTGCGGACGAGAGTACCGTTCTTCACGTGATTATCAGTAAGAGTGGCCGCTAGACGTTTGGCCTCTTCCAGAGTTGCAGGATTTCTACCCCAAACGGTGTCCTGGATTTGCATGGGCAGACCACCGATGTACTTTTCGATGGCTACCGACAGAGGAGTAACTTTGTGAGGCAACAATAAGCTAAGCTCATGAAAGCGGGTGTTGTAGGCAAGGTTTTCCCCACTATCTTGAGCTAAGGTGTGGAACTCGTCCTCAAGTTTCTTAACTTCATTGCGAGGACAAAACTCTTCCTTCATGACCTCCTTGACTTGGTCCCATGTCATAGCAAGAGCAACTTCGGCCCCACGAGTACGCTTTTCTTCATTCCACCAAGTGAGTGCTCGTTTATGGAGAACACTCATGGCGTAACGAACCTTGAAGTTGTCGGGGCACTCACTGTTGATGAAAGTATTCTCAATACCCTCAAACCATTGGAGGAGTCCAGTAGCTCCTTCTTCACCACTAAACTTTGGAGGGTTACAAGAATTGAAATGCTTAAGGGTGCAGGCTTGGGGTCCATTTCCATTGCCATTGCCATTGCCGTTCCCGTTCCCGTTGTTGTGACCATTCCCGTTGCCGTTCAATTGGATGACTTGAGCGAGTAAATTGGGAACCAGAGTTGCGATTTGCTGCGCCATTTGTTGAGAAATGATCGCAGCCAGTTGAGCATCGACCCCATTGTTGTTGTGGTTAGGAACTTGGTCATGGTTATGGTTGTGGTTATCACCACCTTCTTCGTGGTTCTCACCATTGTTGTTGCGAGTGCTGCGACGAGGAGGCATGATCTGTAATAGACACAATGAAATGAATGAGAGTTTATATAAGGAATGTAATCATTTATTCATTAATTAAAACGAATAAACGAAAACGTTGACTTATCAAAGATTCTAAATTCTAATAACATATGAAGACATGCTTTAGCCTATAAGTGAACACTCATCCCGAGAATTCCCAGGTAGGCATCCGGGTCCCTCGTCTGATTGGGATATATGCGCAATGCCAGCCTAGACAGAAGACTCAGAATACAGGCGTTCACCCTTCCAGATTGCACGTGTTCGTTATTAAAATCTAGAACTTCGACGAGATCTCAAGGGGTTCAGGTTAAACCTGAGGATTTTGTCCTATTAATCTAATGGTGGATCAGGATTGCAGCAGACGAATAAGAGTAATCATATGTAGGTTTAGGGTTATAAGGCATAGGATAAGGATAGGATTAGGGAAGCAATTAGGGTTACAAGTAGGAGAAGCAAGTACTGTTTAAGTCCCTAAGGTTATAGTCTAGATTATTTCTAATAACCTAATTCCCTATAACCAAGGCTCTGATACCAATCTGTAACACCCCAACCGATGGCGGAAACATCGGGGTGCCACGTATTGATGTTGTTTTCAGTAGCACATGGTATAATATAAATTTTAAATAATTTATTCAAACATAATATCCAAAATATGAAATGATGTCTAAGAATTCAAATACATGATATCAAATAACAAACTTCAATAACTTCAAATAAAACTTCAAGTAATATCCTCATGCTAACTCAAGCCTCAGCTTCATTGTTACCTGAAACATGTTAATTTTGAAAGTATTTTGGGTCAACAAAAGTTGGTGAGAATTACATAGGTTTTTGATAATAAAATGAATAAAATGTTGTGCAATTCATGTGTCATGTCAATCTAGCCCATATGTGAGAACATACTAGAAATAAATCGAGTGCATAATCAACCCTGATGACTGTTATAAAATGATACATACCATACACTCATGGTCCAATTGAATATGTTATGCGATAACAAACACCCACGTAACCTTTGTAGGAGGCACATATCCGGGTGGGATTGTCAGTCCAATAGATCTATCAATGTATACCGTCGGCTTGTACGGAGTTAATGATTATGCTAGTATGGTGCTTACTCTAATCATGCTCAAGACATAATGCAACATAGAAAACACATAGACACATTGATGATTGAATTGCAATGATAATGTTATAACATGTTTCACCCCAAAAATGGTGATAAATAAAAGGGGCTATGTAAAACTCACCTTAGCAAATGTTAAACTTGTTGAAAAGATGAAATAATAGTGTTGCCCAAAATGATTCCAAATATCACCCTATAATAAGGTAATATATAATAAGTCTAAGTCTAATTAACTTATAAGTGTATCCTAGGGTTTCGATTTGGGGATAACCAATTGTTGAATTTTAAATTAAAATGTTAATTAATAAAGGAAAATTTGATAATTAATAAAAGAAAGTCTTTTTATAAAATTTGAATTTTGAATGTACACATTAAAGTGTTTGAAGTATAAAAAATAATTTTTATAAAATTATTTTATTTAAAATAGATTTTTAAATCTATTTATTACAAATTGCCAACAATTAACTTTAATATTCAAAAATACTAAAATTAAAGAATTTCAATTTTAAAAATCATAATTCTGTTCTAAATATTTAAAAATAATTTGTATAAAATTTTGGTGCAAAAATAATATAAATTGAATTTATTATGATTTAATTATGATTAAATCTAACAAAAATTGATTAAAAATATAAAATAAATGATTTTACTGAATTAAAAATTATTTCAGTAAAGTTTAACTTTATAAAAAGTCAGGATAATTTTTGGAGAATTTAATAAAATTGTTTTGGTATATAAATGGATTTTTATAAATATAATAGTATAAAACTGATTTAATTATTATAAATATTAAATAAATGAATTTTTGAAAAACAAAAATTGTAAATAAAACTTTTAACTCAGATTTAATAAATATAATTTTTTTAGAATTTATAAAATAGTTTTGATATTTAAAAATGAATTTATAAGTTTTAAATATAATATATATATATATACATTAGTTTTGTTGTTAAAAGAAATAAAAAAAGAAGCAAAAATAAAGCAGTAGCCGGGACTCGAACCCGGGTACCTTCTGTAGCGAGCCATGGTCACAACCACTTGGCCTAGGCCAGTGGTTGTGATATTTTCTGATTAAAATTTAATAAATACGCTGTGCCCAAATCAGTTTATCCCCAATTTTACACGAACGAACCCTAGAAATTGCAATCAGACAAATCAGACAATTTGAGCCCGATTAATGTTGGGGCTTTTGTTGTTTGATCGCCGACTAATAAAACCCACAAAAGAAATAGGACTCACAGTGATGATTCGAGTATAATTGCCGGGTCAAAGATAAAGTCAACTGTTTTGATCGTGTAGCACAAATCAGAGAGTTTCAGAAGAAATTAGAGGTTGAGAGAGAGGTGTGAGCGAGTTGTGAATGATCGTAGGTGATCAATTTATAGTGAGGATCAGTGGTTTAGGTTAATTGGATAGTTGACCACGATTTATTATCAAACGCGTATAATTTCAAAATTAGTCAACGATTTGGTTGTAATTGACGTGTAATCGAGTCACACTGGGCCGATAATCACATGAATTTGCCAAAATTATACCAATTACGCGTTAATGTTGATGAATTTGGTAAGTCATTCATCACAGTTGACTTTGCAAGTCAACTGTGAAGGTTTGAAGTCTGGATATAATTATAACGCGATGGTTTAAAACCAACATTGAAGGCCAGCCCAGTGGTTAAGCTGGTGTGTGTGTGTGACCCGGTCTTGGCGCGGGTTCGATTCCCGGCCAAGACATTTAATTTTTTTGATAATTTTCAAGGTTCCAACATATAATATATATATATATATATATATATATATATATATATATAGTATTAGGGTTCCACAAACGCGACAAAAATAATAAATGCGAACATATAAGCTGAAACTTGACGTTTTTATTAAAGACGAACGTGTAACGTACAAGTTTAAATGCGTAATGTTACATCATCCAAACTCGAAGTCCATCGGGATTTTCATGCATTCCAGTTTATTATTTCGTGTGCACCCGAAATGATAAACTGCTCTACATGGTCCTCCAGATGTACCCCTAATCTAGACCCCAGTCACCGAACATTGTCGCCTATGTGGCAATAGGTGCAAGTGTAAGAAGGCATGTGTGTGCTAGAACCAACAAGGTAACCCTTCCTTCTTCAATCCAGAAGAAGAAATCAAGAGTAGGTAAGAACCCAAATAAAAGCGGATGATGTAACGGAGAAACATGATGATGATGTAAGGACACCCCGACAACGTTAGTACGTATCCCACTAATAGACCCAAAGTATGTGACCGTCTAGTGTGTGCGACTCGGCTATAGACCAGACTCTACATGCAGTCCTAGTTCACTATAACCATTGGCTCTGATACCAATCTGTCACACCCTCAAATTACCACTTGCGGGGTTTTACCGCGAGGCGCATGACAAACCAGGATCCAAGTCAACGGTCACAATAAACAACACTATATGGAAATACATAACATTCAAAAGACATAGTTTTCATAAACCCATAAACTGTAGCGGAAGCATTCAACGAGTTACAATCCAAAATTTCAATGTTTCAAATGATTAATGCAAAACGTGAACTAAACTCTAGACGCCAGTGCAGACCCGTGCGCCTAGTTCCATTTGTTGCTACCTTAGCGACATGAGAAAAACATGCCAAAAAGATGTCAACATATAATGCTGGTGAGTTCACAGGTTTATTCAAAATGTTACCAAAACGTTACCATGTCCATACTATATCAATGTTACCAAGTACGCTAGCTAGGCGTATGTTTCATTACTACTACGATTGGAAACCATTACTAGACACGTTTAGCAATGTTCAGCATGTTTAAGCAGCCCGTATGTTCAGCATGATACCAATGTACCTGTTCGAGAAAATATGCACCCGCCCGGCCCTCCAAGCCGACGAGTGGGGCAGGTCACGCCCAATAGATCTATCCACATTTCCCCGTTGTGCAACCCCGCACATTCATGGTTTCCCCCGGGACTTTTCAAAAGATCGTATAGCAATATAAAGTTAAAACCATAGTATGACATATGTTACCAAAACTGTTTAGCGCATGTTTTCTTCCCCAAAAGTTAAAGCAGTAAAAGTGGGGCCGTGAACTCACCTTAAGTAGCGTTCTTCAAATATAAGTAAAGATGTTTAGCCCTTGATAATCCCTCTACCAGAGATCTATCAAAATGTTCACATAAGTGTTCCGACTAATAACCATAAGGTTATCTAGTCCCTGATTGTCCAGATCGTAACCAAGTATGTTTTAAAACGTGTTTAAATGTTTAACCGACACACTAGACCGACCCGACATCCCGTTGGTGACCCATTACCCTAACTAATCAAGTACACATAGATTACACACAAGGTTCAAGCATAAAACACTTAGTTTGTATCAAAAATCTCATTTCTGCATCAGAACGGTCGAACCAGTCAGTTTTAAGTCTCCTTCGCACCTTTTTGTCTCCTTCGCACCCTTTTACATCTCGTTCGACCGTTTGATGCTTCCTTCGCCCGTTTTGTCACATTCGTCTAATAAAAAGCCAGGTTCGACCCTGGATCCCTCCTTCGCACCATCGACTGGTCGAAGGAGGCCAGGTTCGCCCCTGTTGTATGATTTTTCTTAAAAACGCTTCAAACACATTCAAAACGACCCGAAACATCATCAAACACAGCAGTCAAGTATGGATAACTTATCCCTACAAAACCCCATCGATTTCCCCCGATAATACGTCCGTTTCAGCCCTTTCCCAAAATGGTAAAGATTATGGAAACATCACTTTCATGCATGAATTATTTACCCAATTTGGAAACTTTTGAAATCGATTCATGTTTAGCTTAAAACACTCAGTTTGTCGATTATCCGATCTTTCTTATTCATTCTATTGATCATAAATATTCATACATCAAGTATTAATCCAATAAAACCCCTAAATATCAATATATCCAATCCTAACCCTAGACAACAATATTCCCTCATTAACAACAATCCTATATCATGTTTCTATCATAGACATAGCAGCAAATCAGTGAACAACACATAACACCACATAACACACAATTTACACATGTTATTCATTATGAAAACCTATGTTAAATGATCATGTTTTGATTTAGAAAGATGTTTAAAAGGTTTTTAATCATAAAAACACCCTTAGAACAGATCCGGACAATTAGGGTTAGATGAAAACGAATTAAAATGCTTTTAAAAGATTTAGGATTATGAACACACCTTGGATTCTTGTTTAGATGTTGTAGATGGGTTAGATTATGAAAAAGAAGAGCAAAAACTCCTTCCTTAGTGTTTAAGATCGTTTGAGAGCGTTTTGGGACGGTTAGGGTTTGTGAAATGATGAAAAATGACAAAGGTTGGTATTTATACTAATCTTCCTTCGCACCAACTCATTGGTCGAATGTAGTCTCCTTCGCCCCTTTCACAGGGTCGAATGAGCCCTGTTTGGTCGAAGGGAATTTCTCAATTTCCACTTCCCTGGTTCGCCCATTTTACAAGGGTCGAACCAGGTAACTTCTTCTCCTTCGACCACTCGAAGTGGTCGAACCAAGACCTCTTTTAAACTAGTTTTCCAGTTTGTCGTGTTTAACGCATTCTAACACATCCTAACACATAAGCATGCATCCTTAGTCTATATTTAACACATTTAGGCACAGATAATCATTTACACATCATTTAAACACATCTATGTATATAATCCACCACACAACCCATAATCTACACATATACTTAATTAGTTCATGTAATGTCACCAACAACGGAACCCGGTACTAGTGTATTACCAAAACGACTCCCAATGATCCTCCAGATCATTGTACCCTGGACAATCCTAACTTGACCCGACTCAACTAACCCAGTTAAGTTTGTTTATAAACGTTTCTCGCTAAGGTAGACTTAGATGTTACTAATATGTTTAAGCCGAACATGCCGGGTGTCACAAACGTGAAGGACACTGGTGATCGCAACACGCGTTGCACGCGAAAAAAAAATATAACTTTCCAAGGTAATTGCTGGTCGCATGAGGCGAACAGGTCAGCTCAGACTCCTCACATTACATGAAAAGTCTTCTTTCACAGAAAGTTAATTAATTTTTTTTATAGAAAAATTATCTTTTATTACCCAAACCTTTACCATAACTCCCACTCATAAAATATATATAAAGATAAATACATGGGATCCGCTCATGTGAAATTTCCTCAACCCAAGCAAATACGCAAACATGCAAACAGGCTCAAAGACACAAAAACAAAGATAAAATAGAAAGATAAAAACCTATGAACCACTACCAAACGACGGACCACAAATAAAAAAAATGAAAAGCTCGAAAAAAATAAATAAGTATAAATATAAATTCACAAACTCTACAAAGCCTCCCCACACATAAACTTAATCAGGGGGCTTCTCTTTTATCTGGACCCGATCCAACCCGTTTAATTCCACCCGGTCCTTATTAATTAACAAAATTATATTAGTGGAATTGAGAAATATTTTATTGAATTTAAACGGACCGGGCAACCAATATTTAATCTTACCTGGAATGAACCGAATGCGTGGCATGTAGCAAGACGACTGATCATGCTTGAACTTTAGTGGCTTCTTCTTCTCCAAATCGTGCCAGTCTTCGATCCTTTTCCGGTTCCGGTCCTTTCTTTTTCTCTTCCTTGCCCTCTCCCGTGGTGTTATTGATTTTGAAATTCCATCTATCACTAATACCGCGGGCCAGCTATGGTGTGCTTCTTCTACCACCATTTCCATGGGATGATCCCCACACTTATTTCTTTCATCTGGTGCAGGTTCAGTCATGTCTGTCGGTTCACCTTCGAGTAGGGCGTCCAGGTATGTTATATCCCCATTGGGATCAGACTCTCCTACTTCTTCATAAACAGGTAAACCTCTAACTCCATATCTAAAAACTCATCCTCCTCAGACAACAACATTTCACTAACCTCATTGTCTTCCTCTGCACCAAACATCAGATCAATGGAATCTCCCAATTCCACTTCTTCTTCAACCACTTCACTCTTCACTAACAACTGCTGATACGCCGCCCATTCTTCTTCGTCGTCCTCTTCATCAGAGTCACTCCCAAAATCATATATAGTAACATGTGGCACCGGAGGTGGGACTTCAACGTCCATTTTCGTCTCCGTGATTGGGATGATCTCTTCATCTGACTCATCTGCGTATTCCATGATCGGCTCTTTCCCTTCTTCTGGAAACGTTGGGAACAACTCCCTTGAGCGTTCATGTACCCGAGGTAGTTGCCCTCCTCATCATATGTATAACCGACTTTCGGTAACTGCTCTTGCTGAACCTTTTCTTCTTCTTCTTCTTCCTTTAATCTCCTAGCAATGTCTTCTACTGTTCGTTGAATATCTAAAAGAGCAGCCTGTCGGTTTTTTATGAGGATGTCATGATCTGCTAACATTTTCTGGGTATTGTCATCTTTAGCAACTAGTAATGTCAACAGACTCTCTATTTTACTCCAATCATTACCACTATTCTCACAAGAATTGCTTCCAGAAAATTGATCAGGATACTGATTAAAATGTGGCTGCTGATACGAGTCATCATAATAATATGTAGGACACCCCTGTGAATAGTATGGTTGCGGCTGCACAAAGGAATTAGCACAATAATGTGTGGAGGACCCCTTATATTGAGGACATACAATGGTAAAATGAGGTCCTCTACAAATTTCACACATATTTACAGACTCAAAAGAAATAAAAGACATATAAAATTAGACTCCTACGACGCATTATACAAAAAGGCAGACTCAAAACAAAACACATGCAGCACAGATATGGCAGATAAGTATAATCAAAGCTAGTTAACGCAATCGCTAAGAGTCCCCGGCAACAGCACCAAAACTTGATGTGCTCAAAGTGGTTTAATAAAAACTACCTATATTAACCTAAACTAGACACTCTAACTTTTAAATTTATAAACTAATACTCTCTACGCCTAAACCACACAACCGACAAGTGTACCGGTCAGTGCAGTACAGCTAAAGTAAGTCTGAGTATCGAACCCACGAGACTCTACTGGAAAACGTTAACTAGACTCGACTACTTATCTACAAACTGACTTAATAATTTTTTTTTTGTTTAAGGGGGGCTTTACTAATAAAACTAAATGCAAGAAAATAAAGATGAACTAAAATAAATTGAACTGAACTTAATACGCGAACTGAGCTGGACTGAATTCAAATGATGGTGAAGGTACTACCTAGGTTAGAATCCTACTCTTGACTGACGAACTTCTATGGTTATGGAACTAGCTACGGAACCGGGATCTTCATATACTAAACTTACAGGATAAACTAGAGGACCCTCGACCCTTCTCAAGGAGAAACCTAAGGTTACCTATAAGCCGTTAAACTACCAATTGAGAGGTTACCCTTACCGGCTTACCTACTCTGATGATAAAGTACCCGCTAGACAATCTACCTTACAGCGCGAAAGCCTCATTACACTAATAGTGCAAGGGGTAACTATAGAAAACCTTACCTGACTCGATACGCAAGAAGTGGTAAGGAAACTAGGAAGATCTTCTTACAAAGCATCTAGATCTAGCAATTTAACACCCTAGACATATCAACAATCCCACACCTTACAGCTATTGGAATTGGAAGAATACCTAGAACTACCCAATCAACAAAAACCACTCCTATAGAAAACACTAGCAATTTACTATAAACTAGTTGTTAAAACACAGTCCACAACCTAACACGCATTCATACATGAAAGACATTCACAAAAACGCATGTGGAGAAAATAATTATTAATTGAACAAAACTAGATACGCATATACACCAGATAAAAAATAATCAAAGTCTTTACTGAATCATCAACCCATAGTCAAAGTTCCAAAAAACCATAAAAACATTTAATCAATCATGAGTATTCATCAAAACCTAGGTAGTAATAAAAGTCTAGCCAATAAAAGTCACGTTAAAATCAAAACAATAGAAACCAAACATATTCATGGTGTTCATAATCAGGGGCGTAGCTTTTAAGGGGCGGGGAGGGGCGGCTGACCCCCCCCCCCCTGAATCTTCGCTCAGAAGTTTCGATTATATAGTATTCGTATAGAAATTTTTTGGTATATAAGGTTTCGACCCCTAAACTGGTTTTCGACCCCCGAAACTTGTGACTTCCGACCCGCCGAAGTTTCGGATCAAGCTTCGCCACTATTCACAATGGGTACCAAATAAATAAATAATAAATAGTTGAATTAGAAACGACCTGTGTTCACACCTAGGCTTCAACCCTTGACATCCACCTCTTTCTCCAATATCTTAATTGTGCTCTCCTTAGAATAATCGATGCCTTCCCCCGGTATAATATTCGCAGCTCCCTCCCTAGAATCATAATATCGTGCGGCGCCTCCTTCAATTTATAATATTTGCCACCCTCGTAATGTTCCTTCTTGGGCTGTGGGCATTGAATCCAATATCACCCGATTTCATTTTTTTTCTTTTCATTTTATTGTTCACGTGGCTTGAGCCACTTTTTTTTGAGGTCATATTATTTGAGTATTTACTATATTATTATTATTATTATTATTTATTATTATTATTATTATTATTATTATTATTATTATTATTATTTAGTAGTATAACTTCGTGCTCTCGACTCGGGTGTTTTTGACTTGACCAAATTTGCTCGTTTACATTCCAACGTCCACACGAAAACCTACAAAATAAAAAAAAATGAAATAGATAAATACTAAAAAAGACCCAAAACTAACAAAAAATATATAAAAACCTATACTAAATAAAATAGACCGGTACAAGCCTAAAACTAATAAAAACACTATCTAAACGACTCGAAAACTATACAAACTATACACTAGAAATAGATGTATTTTACAATACATCAGTGGGTGATTGTTATCGCAACAAAAACGAGTGAACCATATGCGTATGGGATGGACCACAATATTCTAGTAACAAGGTTTGATTATGCACACTATTTACCGGGTAGTATTGTTTTCACATATGGACTAGACTTGTCATGACACTCGAATTGTACAAGTTTTATTCAATATTCAAACCTATGTAATTCTCACCAACTTTTGTTGACCCAAAATATTTTCAAACTTAACATGTTTCTGGTTATAGCTTTGCTTGAAGATTTGAGTTAATGCTTGAAGATTTGTATTTAGTGTTCCTCATTTGATGTACAAATTTCTTTAGAACAATTGTATGTAATTTATGTAATAAATTATTGAAATTTATTTTTTACTATGTGCTACTGAACAATCATCAGTACGTGACATTCCGATGTTTTCCGCCATCGGTTGGGGTGTTACACAACAGATGTTACATCAACATTACCTAAAACCACTGTTTACAGAATCAAGTGGAGTATTTTCTACACAAACCACTCAACACAGAACCACAACAACCACATTTCCAGCTACTTTGCCTCCAACAACTAAGCCCATTCCAGCTGCCCGTATCTCATCATTTCCACATCAAACATCAAATAGCATGACGATATCAACACGCTCATCATAATCATGCAACATACCACCATTGGCTGCAAAACTTCCTCTTGGAATCTTAGCAATACAATCTGAGATAGAATCTTTCTACTTAATAGACAATCCATCTTCACTATCTTTCCCATCTCTTGAAGGTTTTCCCAAACCTAAGAATGTTGATGAGTATCTCGAGATGAAAATCGAACAGACTGAAATCATACAAACACAGCTTGAAAAGCTTAGTAAAATACTACAGTTTGTAAGGGATCTAAGCAAGACCATGTTTGAGAAAACTAAAATTTCTCAATTGGAGAGTTAATTAAGAGAAGAATTCATAGATCATATTTTAATGCTCAAATTTTACAACGTCGCTGAAAGTCATATTGCTGGTTGGACTTCTGAAGAACTCAGAGCTTAAATACACAAAATTGAAGAGTTGCTTAAACAGCGTAATCAGAAAGTAACTCCAGCTGACTCGAAGAAGGACAAAGAAAGTGATTCTAAAAGAGCTTTAAAGTTTAAGAGAATGAGGCAAGAGTTAGTTGCAGCAAAATATGGTCATATGAAATATATCGCTAGATGGTCTGAATTAGTTTTGGTTGAAACCTACAAACTACTGGAGATAAACAGAGAAAAAGATCCAACTCTCCGTCGAAAGCCAGTTTATCTTGTTGAAGAGAAAGCTCCTCAATAGACCCTTGCACAGAAGCGTAGGTCCTCAGCAAAAAATCTTACCAGACATACCATCAAACACACCAAAAAGTTGAAGACTGAAGATTAATTAACAGATGAGAATAAAAGTCTTTTGAAAACTAAATAACCGATTTCCTGGAAAATCTATTGTTTGTAGTAGAACACTTTTTAATATAACAGATGTTATATTTGTGATGATATATCAAAGTTACACTTTGATTAAAACATTTTCCTACTTAATGGTACCGTAGAGCTTTCAATAATAAGTTATTATCATACATTTACTTTCCACCTTTTGTATTAACAAATGTTCTGCTAATAGTTGTTTCTCGAAACTATTTGGGAGTTTCTAACAGATGTTATGTACTTGATAAAAGATCAATGTTAAAAACATCTCGTCTCTAATTAATCTGACAATATTTACTTTGATTAACTTTTTGAAAACAAAACACTAAATGTTTTAGATGAAAACTAATGATAATATTCATAGTAATAAACTTCAAGTCCAAAAGTCATGACTATTAATTACCATCTTACAAAATGTTAATTATGTTCTCCTAAAACTGACATACGTATGTTTCAACTTTAAACACTCCCAAAAATTAAACTTTCTACTAAAGTTTCATACAACATGTTACCCCATAACCACCTAACTTTTGATCTTAGATAATCTCTTCCGGGTTCTTTTGGCAGTAGAGGATAGCTCACCAACATTTAAAATATCAGCATTTTCAACACTTCTTTTTCATTGGGGCTTGTACCAGAATCCTTTAAAGCTTCAACGACGAAAGTGTCGGCAGTAACAGACACAACATCCTTGAAACAAATCACAAAAAACTAATGAAATGTTAAAATGAAAAAACCAAATTCTGTCAACAGCTTAAAGCACTTGCAAAAATACATACTCACATTTGACAACCCTTGGAAACCACCATGCGAAGATTCATCAAGGTTAGCACACTTGAATTCACCATCCCCCTGACTGACCTAAGAAGTGCTCATACAAAAAAAAAAAAAAAACTAACAGTCAACTTCACAATCTTTGGTTAGCAAATTTTACAACACAATCAAAAGTAATTAAATACATCTCCAGCATTATCATTTTCAAAATCATTGCCCAAAACCAACTCAGCAATTATTGCAGGATCATCACATATCTTCTAAACAGTGTACACACGGTAGTCATTTTTAAGACTGTATTCAGAAACTTCAATTTTGAAAACCAGAAGCTTATCTACCAACCGAAATAATTCATGACGCAACCCTTCACTATCCTCAAGCTTCAACTGTCTTTCCCTTATATCACTTGCAGATGAACTGACAATACTAGACACATCTCTATCAAACAACACAAATGACACACCACCACTCTCATCATGAACCCTCACTTGTACCTTAAGCCTGAAATAGATAACTTACAATAAGTTGAATGAAATCATATGAAACTTGAACAAAGTGTAAATAAACTTTTTTTTACTTTGGTGAGATGGATGTACATTCACACTCGCATTTAGGACAAACCAAAGTTGTAACAGGAAAATTCAAAATTTCTTCATAAACTTTTGCAGTATTTTGTAAATACTCTGATCTAGTTTGCACCTTTCTGAAACATTTCCTACACGCAACATAAAACCAACCAAATCCTTCCTGCACAATTTTTATACTTGCAACCACGACACAAGACATTGCCTGCAATACAACGATATATTCAACATTCTTTTCATTGTGATATAAAAAATAAATTAGATGTAACAAACTAAATGAAGAAATATGAAAGCTATTAAAAAAATATTGAAACCCTATCTATCTCGCTAAGCTCGTCAACATCTTTCTTTGGAGTTGCAACAACGAATTCTTGATGTAATGGGTAAACAGACTGGGAGGACCGTAGTTTTTGAGAAGTAGAACCAGATTCTTGTGCTTGCTTCTTAAGAAGACTAAAAAAAAGGTAAAAAGAATTAGTATGCAAAATGACCTACAAGGCTCAAAAAATGACAAATATAAGTTTAAAACATTGTCGCTTTCTGTATAAAATTGTTCTAAATATTGTACCTCCTCCTTAGCTGGTTAACTTCATCAATTTCTTCATTCAGTAGTGACTTCATTTGACATTAATAGTTATTTTAAAAAACCACAAGTCTAACAGAAATTACATTTCCAGTCCTTAACTTTCCCATGCTGTATAATAGCCATCACATGCTTAGTAGCTGGGTTATTAGAAATGAGGTTCTTAAACAGTACTGCATAATCATTCCACATGGTACATCGTAAAATGGTACCTCTACATGCAAACAATAATTTTAAGGTTGTAAATACATATAAAAGAGGGAACTCAAGATTCGATATGCAACATTTATTACATCACTAAATGAGGTAGAACTTCATTACTTTAGGAGTATATTTTTTAGTACATTTATTACACCATTTCATTAATTCTTGCCATTTATTACACAAATGATTGTGGTGAATTAACTTTTGGAAACATAAGAACAACAAAATCTATAACAATACAAAGCAATGCTTACTACACATCTTGAAGATCAAAGTTTATCCGTTTGGTTAATTTTGGAGCTTATCCAAACACTTCCAAATCACCACACCAAATCAGACTGCCAACAACATATGTAGCAAAAATATAAAATACAACTAGATCAAAAATCTATACAAATTAAAGCACCAAAAACTTCAGTAACATAAAGAATGAGTAATAGACCAACAAACAATCAATAGTTTATTTGCTTCTCCATTCATAATCTATAATACATTATAAAGGATGAGTGATATACCATATTGTAATTTTGTTATGGGTACAAGTTTTGTTGCTACATATACAATTTAATAAAGCTTGTTTGATAGGGGTAAATTAGTCACTTAGGTGTACATTAAGACACTTACAAGGGTATAATAGTAATTCTATTTAGGGCCTTTAGTTAAAAATTAAAACATACTTCCCTTCTTACCCTTCTAATCCCCATATTACCCTTGTTCATAATTAGTGAATCAGTTAAAGACTACTCATCCTTACCCATTTACCAACTAATCGACATCATCTTTCAATTCTCAGACTGTTCAATTGCCCATACTACCAACATAAAACTTATGGTTACAAAATCTTCAATCAACCATCCTCACCCTGAACAGTATCATCTCAAATAAATAGAACCCTAATCTCCTTCAAGAACCTAGAATCAGACAAGCAGAAAACTTATAATCCAATCTCCATAGTCGTAGGCATTTCATCGTTAGTCAAAATGTTGACTTTTTGGGAAACTATTTTTTTAGTAATCTTTCAGGTTTGAATCTTGATGGAGAACTGTTACCAATTATTGGTGAGCTCAAAGGTTTACTCTCAATGTACAATTTCTTCCCTTTAACTTATTATGTTAATGTTTTTTTAATGTTTTTAATCTGTTTTTATTGTTTTAATTATGGTTAAACAGTGATCTACGTGGAAACAAATTATCTGGTCAAATCCCATATGAGATTGGTGATTGTAGTAACCTTCAGAACTTGTAAGATATCATCTAAGTTACCTAAGCTTGTTTTATTATTCGACGCATTTGATCGCACTTGGATTGATTTTTAAATTGTGTTATTAGGGATTTATAATTTGACATGTTAACCGGAGACATTCCGTTTCCGATATCTAAGTTATAACAACTCAAGCTCTTGTAAGTTTAACGTTCGATTTGTACGCTTTCATGTGTTATTAGGGATTTATCATTAGTCACATTTAATGACTGCATTCCCATTTGTATACATAATCTTGGAAAGCAACCAATTAATTGGTCCTATCCCTTCTACACTATCACATATTCTTAATTTGAAAATAATGTAAGCATTATTCCTTAATGTTTCTTTCAAAAAAAGTCACTAAAATGCATAACAATCCATATACTAATTCATAAAAATGATGGGTATCCCAGGGACTTGGCACAAAATCAGCTAAGCGGCGAAATCCCGAGGCTTATATATTGGATTGAATTGTTGCAGTATTTTTAAGTTTCTAAGGCTTGACACTATTATATATTGTTAAATGGTAATTGCTTATGCATTTTGACCAAAAAATATGAACTTCTAATTAGAGGTTTGAGGAGCAACAATTTGGTAGGAGAACTCTCGCCCGATATCTGTCAGTTAACGGGCATGTGGTATTTGTAAGTAGTTTTTATTAAATATTATTTTCGTCATATCATGTTACACTTGTATATTTTTTTTTTTTTTGCTTATTTATGATTTTTCCTTAGTGATGATGTGAGGAACAATAGTTTAAGTGGCATAATTCCCTCAAACATTAGTAACTGCACCGGCTTCCAGGTTTTGTATGTACCCAACTCAACACGATTAAAGTTATAACATTATCGAGCATGGTTTGTTTTTGTTTTGATTAAGGTTGTGTTTGTTGTGTTAGGGACTTGTCATACAACCGATTGACTGGATAGATACTATTCAATAGCGGGTTCCAACAAGTAGCAACATTGTGAGTCTATAGCTGTGACTACTTTCATATAATCATTAACTATATGCATATTAATATATAACAATCTTTTTTCGGTTTGGGTATATTTTAGATCACTGCAAGAGAATCAGTTATCTGGGGAGATTCCGTCTATGATTGGACTCATGCAGGCACTTGAGGTTTTTGTAAGCGATTATATTCCATTTTGGTATTCACAATATGAAATTTGTATGTTTTTACTTAGGTAGGTTGGTATTGCAGGGACTTGAGTTGCAATAATTTAAGCGGGCAAATTCCTCCTATCATCAGAAACTTGACTTACACGAAGAAATTGTAAGAAACTAAGAACATATTTTGTATTTTGTGTTGTCCTGATATTATTATAAGGCGGTGTTTGGATGGGCGTTTTGTAATTGAAAGTGATAATATGATATCCAAATAATCATTTTTACATGAACTTCTTCAAACAGCTCTACGGTTTTGTTGTAGGTATCTCCACAATAATAAGTTGACAGGATCCATTCCTCCAGAACTCGGGAACATGTCAAAACTCCATTACTTGTACGGAATGCTTGTATTTTAATATAGTTTTTTTTAGCTATTAACAGTGTTTTTAGAATGGTGTCTTGTTTGTTTTAACAGGGAACTGAACGATAATCAGCTTACAGGATATGTTCCACCAGAGCTCGGAAAGCTTACTGACTTATTTGACCTGTAAACTTTGCTATTCCCCTTACTTACTTAATCCAGTTTTGTTTTTTCTTCAATAATACAATGTCAGTTTTTATTGTTATTTTAGTAATGTTGCGGGAAATAAACTTGAGGGGCACATACCTGATAATCTTAGATCCTATACTAATCTCAAAAGCCTGTTAGTTTATAACTTTTTATGACGTTTACACTTTACATATATTCACCTACGTTTTTGACAAACGGTAGTAAACTGTTTAGACTTTGCAGCAACGTGCACGGAAACAAGTTAAAGGGTACCATCCCTGCTCAACTTCAGAGGCTAGAAAGCATGACTTACTTGTAAGTACCACGATCTTGCTCGGGTTAATGATGCTCAAGATTATGTTTATGACACACTTATGTATTTTATTCGTTAGGAATCTTTCATCCAACAACCTTGCGGGTCCTATTCCAATTGAGATTTCTCGGATTGGTAATTTTGATACACTGTAAGTGATTTTAAACCATTGATGACTTTAACTAGATCGAAATATCATTTTAATATTTGTTGTTTGTTTTGTTTTTACATGGACCTTTCAAAACAACAAAATCAGTGGCGCGATCCCTTCTCCGCTTGGTGATTTAGAACATCTTTTGAAACTTTAAGTTTGCTGTCTTAAGTTAAGTTTGAACAAGCCATCATTACTTAATCAATATTTCTTTTTGCTTAATAGGAATCTGAGTCAAAATGAGTTCACCGGGTACTTACCAGCCGAGTTTGGAAACTTAAGAAGTGTCATGGACATTTAAATGATCATACGTTCATTCATAACTTTCGTTCGGGTTATATAAAAAATAAAAAAAAATAATAACACTTCATTTTTTTTTTTTGCAGCAACCATTAGATAAGATGAGGATAACTCTTAATCTAAAGGAGAAATTTGTTGTTTATAAGAGATTACTATAAAAGATATGGCAAGGAGCTTCCAAGTTCAGTTCTGAAGGTATTATTTCTTAGAGTTTTGAATGCTCAGTTTGTTATGCACTTAAATATGTTAATATAATTTGAGATTTGGATAAAACATGTGTATCTATTTGAACATCGTTACTTACGATGATAGTCACATAATGCTAATTTACATATGAAAACCATAGTTGGTATGAGTATTTACTTTAAATGAAATGTTAATAGAAAAAAAATTTAGGCTCATTGACAATTTAAATTCCATGCCAAATTAATCGTTACAAAAAACCATTTGGTCTTATCTTTAGAAATGGATTATTATTATTATTATTATTATTATTTGATATTTTTATACAAACTACAACCTTGAATTAAAAAAAATCCGTTTAAGCTGTCAAGCCAAAGTGATTTGACTGGTTCAGTAACCCAATCAAGAACAGTGAACATATGATGTTCGTTTGGACCAGAGGCAATTGATGATATGTGTTGCTTACATAAAACCAGGATTTTATAAAATAGGTATTGAATTTATAAATATAATTGGTGTGTAATGCTCGTGGTACTGATAAGCATATTTTGTTGTTGGTTTATACCGACATGACTTTTGATTACCTCAAAATGTTCCTCATAAATGTCCGAGCTGCCGGTGACTGGTGTTGCTACAGTAGGATTGTAAGTGACACTTTACTTATGCTACTTGTAAATAGAGCATTTTGTTCTCTATTTGCTTGTATTTTATGACTTTTTCAACATGTCAACTTTCCATTGTAACTTTTTTAATATATGTTTGTGTACGATAGAGTCTTCTTCCTAGATGGCGTCACTGAGTTTGAAATACATATCTTTTGGAGGTAAATGATGTTTTATGTCTATTTTTCTTTCAATCTGAACATATATATTTTTAAGTTGTTTATAGTAGTGTAATAAGGAAAATAATCCCCGATAACCCACTTGCATTAACAGGCTATAGCGAAGGACATGAGACGATTTAAGATTATTTGCAAGGAATGATACCCTAACAACTACAAGGCGACAAAACATAGTACCCGCCGCAACGCGCGGGCATTCCCACTAGTATCTTTAAAAGGAATGAACCTGAACTCATACTCAAGACCTCCCCTCCAACATCATGCCTGACAGTAGTACAACGATAAAAAACGATTTTAAAATCATGCGCAACAACACTGTAGGGGTCCTTGTTTTCACCAACCCCGAATTTGGACAGAACAACCACATCATCCTCATGAACTTAACTGTCAAAAACTTGCATCAAGTGACCTTTAATACAAGCCTGAATCTTATGACCCTGACAATAACCATAAACAAAAGATCAACATCAAACACAACAACTTTTTTAACATACACATATTAGTATAAAAACCATATGATATGATGAAGATAAGATAACAACATTAACCTCAAACAAAATATATAAACATAAACAATCACACTTATGACATTACCTTCTCATTGATCAATATGAGCTCCATCTTAAAATTTTGATTCCATTTACGTATGATTCGTCCCTTCATATTGCATATATCTTTCGTTGGGTTCAGATCACAAATAAAACTAAGACTATTGTTGACAGCCTCCATTGACATGCTTTCAAAATATTTATTTATTTATCAAGATGAGAGAAGGGTTAGGAGAAACTGTGTAGAAATTTAAAAGGGTTGTATTGGTTATGAGCTTATGGGGTTATTATATTATATATAAATTCAAACCAAAGATGAAAATTTAGGGGTAAGATGAAAAGTTAAGGGTATTAAGGTATTTTATTGGGGCTGAAACGTGGTGGCCTCTAAAGACATCCACCGTTGCTCCAGGCACACTGCAATAGTTTCTGTTCTTGCCACGCATCTCATCCTTGCCACTCTTCTTCATCCTTTAAAGCCAGATCATCACCAGGCTTCTTGCTTTTATTTTTTGATTTTGCCTCTTCAGTTTGCAACCCTAGAAAAATGATTGGATTGTAAGCCTCTTTATTTAATGCTTTGATCTTACGAATAAGGTATGTGTGCGTGCCGTTGTTGACGTGATAAGCAGGAAGAAAATTTTTTGCATTCATAGATTCGGTTGACGAAAATGGTGGCTCTAATTCGATTTACAATCCATCAATTAAGGTATCACATCGGTTATTGGGTTATGTTTGCCTAGATACTAATTTTTTAATTTTGGATTCATGTAGATATTTGGCTTACGCGAAGGCGATGTTCATGTTGTCAAGAAGAGGTGTGGTATTCAATTCTCTTCCATCCAAGTTGATACCAATTTATCAACTTGGAAGCATTGAAGAACGTTTTAACTTTGTTGTTGGAGTAGGATAATATTGAGATTTCTTCATGTAGTTCTTTGTTATTGTTTCCTACTTTAACCAGGTTTTGAGTTTTACAATTTTTAAAGAACCAAAAGCATATCTACACTACATATAAGCGTGCATATAAAAAAGGAAACTGAGTGAAAAGAGAACATCAAAAACCATGATCAGACATGGGAAGATGGATAGGTTGGGCCTACTCTTATTTCTAGAATGAAAAGGCGATCTTTGAGATGGAGATAACTTTATTCATTCTTTGTTGTTCTTTGTTTATAATCCATGCTTTTGTGTTGGTTTAAGGTTCTGAAAATTTGAAAACTGATAGATATCGGAACTTTGAATATTAAAATATTTTGATTAGATACCGATTTATCCCTCCATGTAAAAGTGATGGTCAGACATCAAATAATGTGTAATTTTCTTCAATTCTCATTTTAGATTTGTGTGGTTTAATAGGGTGCCGGTGAGGCACAAGTTGAGTGCATGTTGAATAAGGGTTGACTAAGCACTTTGAGCGTCCCAAAGAGTTCGGTTCCCCTGGATGGTGATGAGCGTTAAATTAATGAAGGAATTATTAAGCTAAAAAAAGAGCCGAATGTCGATAAGCATAAGATCCCTACAACTAATTTTGATGATAAGTATCAAACTTATGTATACCGAGGTAACCTACACTGTTTTATATTGATTTTATGAATTTGTTGAGTTGTAAACTTTCCCTTACCGAACCTTCTATTTAGTAAAATGGTACTTATTATTTGAAACAAAATAAACATAAATTGATGATACTGTTTAATGATATAATGACACCCTGGTCTGGGAACCGTTTCGAGTATTTTTGGTTTGAAGGATATGAGTAATCTATCTATTAATATATATAAAAGAAAATGTATATGCTGACGTGGCGTGCAATAGAGGCTTCAACCTCCCCTTGAAAGTGTCACGTGGCATCATAATTGAGAGTTTTTTGTGTTTTTGAATTATTTCTTTTTTTAATTAAATTGAGTTATTTTAGGATAAAAGAATTTAAAAATAAATTTAAAATTTCTCTCTCATATTTCCTCCCGTAATTTTTAAACGTTTATATCTTTTACATACGGGATTTTTTAAAGAAAAAAATTACACCAAATTAACGAGCGTTTTATTATCTTTCCAACGAGTACCATAGTGCTATATAAAAAACGGAGAAAAAAACGACTATTTTTATGGGGTTTCGTTCATACAGGAAAAAAACACACAAAGTGTTCATGTTATTCATTAGTCATGTTTTTTTCTTTTAAACCAGGTTCTTATCTACGATGTTGAAAATCAGCCCAATCGCCATGTTATCATTGGAATTTTACTAGGTATACTTCATCAAGAGAAGTTAGGAGAAAGAATTGCGCAACACTGCAACACATGGTCTTAGCTTATAGAAAGGTTATTTTTTATTTATTTAATTACAAGAGTAATGATTATTACTATTAGGATTAGTATTATTAGAATAGTTATATTTTTCAACCCCGGGACGCTCCCGGAAAGAATTGATAGTTGCTGACGTGGCGTTCAATGGTGGCCTCAACCATCTCTTGATTATGCCACGTGGCATAATGAGATGCAATGGTTACAACTTTCAACTTAAGTGTTTGTTTAGTTGATTAGGTTAGGAATTATAAGAACCATTAGAATGTGAGAAATTAGAGAGATGTGATGAGTTTTTGAATAGTTGCAGCTTACATAAGTGATTCTTTAGATGATTACTGATTAGGTTTTAGATTATGGAATATGAGTTATTAATGATTAGAATACTATGAACATGCAATGATTGAGAGATTTTGTGGTAAGTTAACTTGAGCCATTTGTAATAGGTTATCACGTAAAATTAGATTTTCAACCCCGAGACCCTCCCGGGGTAATCAGCTAGTAGCGATATATTTGGACATAATTATATTTGTATTATTGTAAATTGATTGTGATTAGGCTATGGGGTGTGGAGACATGAGAAAGGTCATGTCTCCATGCCACATAGGATGCCACCTCAACAAAGTCATGTCTCCATATGCTTGAGACATGGGTGGGGTGTGGAGACATGAGAAACCCATGTCTCAAGCATTAAATTACTTTTTAATTTATTTTTAAATATTAATTTTAATTTGTTTTATAACTAATAAATAAATAAAATAATGTTAAATTAAAAACTAAATATTATAAATAAAAAGCACAAGACATGATAAATTTTAAAGCATTTGGGCTATCGCCGGCATTGGTGTAACGGTTTGTGAGATGGGTGGATCGACTACCGCGTGTAACCCGGTGATGAGAAAGGATGGGTGGGGTTTTCATTTGGGTTTTGGTTGAATTGGTGGAAGGGATCCATGTCTTTTTTTTTATAAAATGTGGTTACTTTAAAAAAATATATGGTATAAAATGAGGTAGAAATTGGATGATATGGGGTATATATATTAATTTTTAACCTTGAAAACATAAAAATATTTAAAAAATGAACGTTTGGCTTTATAGCCGTTGTATAACGTCACTTTTTCAAAAAAAAAAAATTCTGATTGGTCAATTCTTTATGTCCTCAGAGGGACGACGCGGACGGGGCAAGGGAGAACGGGGGAAGGGGGCGGTGTGCTGGTGGGGGACGGGGCAAAAAGCGAGGACGGGGGAGGGGGGGGGGCGTCTCCACACCTCTAAGCCTTATCTATATCCTAAAATAAAGGATATCTCTTGTCTTATATAAACAATGTAAAATCAATAGAATGATCATGGTTTACATTCCATCATGGTTGTAACACCCAAGGTATATCCCACATCGCCCGTGCACAGGGGAGATCTTGGTTCATAAGTAATGTCCTGCCTCATAAATCACCAACGCGTTTTGGGCTTAGTTGGCTATAGAGCACAAGAAAACTCCACAGTTAAGCGTGCTCAGATGGGAGTAGGATCAGGATGGGTGACCTCCTGGGAAGTCTTCCCTTGGGTAACCAAAAACAAATCCGTGAGCTTATAGTAGGCAAAGCAGACAATATTGGATGAAATTAGAGGCGGGGTGTGACAGATTGGTATAAGAGCCACTCCTGTGCCATCCAATTTGGTGGGGGCAAACCTCATCGAAGACGATGAGTCCCTGGGGCGGGGGGGTGATTGTAACACCCTAGGCATATCCCACATCGACCGTGGACATGAGAGATCTTGGTTCATAAGTAATGTCTTGCCTCTTAAATCACCAACGAATTTTGGGCTTAGTTGGCTGTGGAGCACATGAAAACTCCACAGTTAAGCGTGCTCAGGTAGGAGTAGTACTAGGATGGGTCACCTCGTGGGAATTTTTCACTTGAGCAACCAAAAACAAATCCGTGAGCTTCTAGTGGGCAAAGCGGACAATATTGGATGATATTAGAGGTGGGGTGTTACAGATTGGTATCAGAGCTACTCATGTGCCATCCGGGATGGTGGGACAAACCTCACCGAGGACGATGAGTCATGGGGGGGGGGGTGATTGTAACACCCTAGGTATATCCCACATCGCCCGTGGACAGGAGAGATCTTGGTTTATAAGTAATGTCCTGCCTCATAAATCACCAACGCGTTTTGGGCTTAGTTGGCTGTAGAGCACAAAAAAAACTCCATAGTTAACCGTGCTCAGGTGGGAGTCGTATCAGGATGGGTGACCTCCTGGGAAGTCTTCCCCTAGGTAACTAAAAACAAATCCGTGAGCTTATAGTTGGCAAAGCGGACAGTATCGGATGATATTAAAGGTGGGGTGTGACACCTGTGCAGCACCAACGCATGAAACATATTGAATTGGATATTCACATTGTCCGTGAACAAGTTCAACGAGGTCAAGTTCGGGTTCTACACGTACCATCCCGCTATCAGATTGCTGACATTTACACCAAGGGGCTTCCTAGAGTTTTGTTTGAAGATTTTCGAGACAGTCTCAGCATCCGTTCACCTCCCGCTTCGACTGGCGGGGGTATAATAGCGAAATATTTGGAGATAATTATATTTGTATTATTGTAAATTGAATGTGATGATCTATATCCTAAAATAAAGGATATCTCTTATATTATATAAACAATGTAAAATCAATAGAATGATCACGGTTTACATTCCATCGCTGAGGTTTAGTTGTGTTGATTACCATGCTTCATAGCGTTCCTATTAAGATAGCTTTTGGTAACATGTGCATTAAGCTAACCTCTATGTCAGCAACACTCATGTACTTCAATCGAAATATTGAGGAAGTGAGGCTATTGTTTATTAACAACATAAATCAAGCAATCAATAATTGAAGATTACTCTCCTCTCATTTACCTAGTCAAGTCAAGATTATTGACCCCATGATACTTGCCCATGACTCATGCTGTGACACCCGGCATATTTGACTTAACATATTTAAAACTTATAAGTCTACCTTAGCGGGAAACAGTTTAATTACGTACTTAACTGGGTTAGTTGAGTCAGGGTTTTCTTACGTATTGTCTAGAGTTCAATGATCTGAAGGATCATTGGTGTCTTTTACATATACACGCGTCTTGAGTCCCGTTATTGGTGAATTACATAAGCTAAATTAAGTGTTATGTGTAGAATGATTCTTATATGGTGGATTATATACAAGTATGTGTTTAAATGATGTTTAGATGATTGTCCATGCTTAATTATGTGAAACATAGATTAGGGTTACATGTTCATGCGTTAAGGTGCGTTAAAATGTGCTAAACACGACAAACTGGAAATATGAAAATGACACCTCTCTGGTTCGACCGTTCGAAGGGTCGAACCTGGCCTTCAGTTTTCTAAAAAGGTCTCCTTCGACCGTATAAAACTACCTTCGACCCATATGAAGGGTCGAACCTGGCTAACTGTTTTGAAAAGGTTCCTTCGACCACTTAACTCCCACGTTCGCCCATACGAAGGGGTCGAACCTGGACATAGTATAAATACCATCCTTAGTCATTTTTCATCATTTCACAAACCCTAAACGCCTCTAAACACTCTCTCTCAACTATTATCATTGGGGAAGGAGTTTTTGAGCTTATTTTTCATAATCCAACTCTCTAAATCATTACAAGTGAAGATCTAAGGTGTGTTCTTCATTCTAGATCCTTTTTAAACAATTTTGATTAAACCCCAAGAGTCCAGATCTGATATAAACATGTTTTAATGGATAAAAACCTTCCTAATGTCTTTCTAAACAAAACCTATTCATAAACAATGAGTTTTCATACAAACTAACATGTGTTAATGGTGTTTTATGTGATGTTATGTATTGTTTGATGATTGACTGCTGTATAGATGTTATAACAATGATCCAGGACTGCTATTGATGATGTTTTATGATTGAGATAGGTTACAATTGATTGTTGATGATGTTTTATCCATTTTGGGGGTTTTGGGTTAGATCTAGGGCTTGTTCATGATGATAGTGATAGGAATATGATTGGGGGGTTTATTGTTCATAGTAATCTGAGTATATTAAGTTAATTATTGAGTGATTTCATAAAGTTTCCTAATTGGGTAAAGATTGCATGCATGATGATGTGACATCTCCATAATTTACTATTTTGGGAAACTTGTAAAACGACTAGATTTTGGTGTAAAATCGGTAGGGTTTTGTAGGGATAAGTTATCCATGCTTGACTGCTGTGTTTGATGATGTTTCGAGTCGTTTTGAATGTGTTTGAAGCGTTTTTAGGGAAAATTTCACAACAGGGGCGAACCTGGCCTCCTTCGACCGGTCGATGGTGCGAAGGAGGGACTCCAGGGTCGAACCTGGTTACTAAAGGGTCGAACGTATTACAAATGGGCGAAGGAGGGAGAAAAGGGGCGAAGGTAGCCACATTCGACCGTTTAAAGTCTCCTTCGACCATTTACAGTCACCTTCGACCCTACGTTAACTAAAATGAGATTTTTGATACAAACTAAGTGTTTTATGCTCGAAACTTGTGTGTAATCTATGTGTACTTGATTTACTTGTGTAATGGGTCACCAACGGGATGTCGGGTCAGTTTCACGTGTCGGTTACACTGTCAAACACGTTTTCAAACTTACTTAATCATGATCTGGACAATCGGGGACTGAATAGCCTTGGGGTTATTAGTCACAACTCTCATACAACCTTTATTGATAGATCGCCGGTACTTGGGATCATCAAGACTTGTCTAAATTCTTATTTTGGGAACGCAAACTAAGGTGAGTGTCACAGCCCCATTCTTTACTGTTTTTGGAACATTCTGGGGGAGAGACATGCGGTAAAACTTTCTAAACTTTAAACCAACATATTACATGATACCTCATGGATACTTAGTGACTTATACTTTCATCATTAAAGTCCTCTCATATCTTAGTGAACCATCAATATGTGGGTACATAGCGGGGAAGGTGTGAATAGATCTATTGGGCTTGACTAGCCCCACTCGGGCCGAGTGGAGGTCGGTGGCGGGTGCATATTTGTCCTATATCTTACGGCACCGGGTGATGAACCGGTGACGGGTTTGAGGCATTCTTATCTTGTCAGCAGTGGTTCACGACACTATAGTATCATGTAACGATGTCTAGCTAGCATCAGGTATAGATGTAAGGGTTGTTGGGTTTGGCTTATTTATGATAACTTTTGCAAACTATATCTCTGTGACTCACCGGCACTTTAAGTGTTGTCTAACTTCGCATGTTTTCTCAGGTCGCTAAGGTAGCAGGGAGTCTTAGGCGCACTGGAGTCGCACCGCGTCTAGTCTTGCATACATAAGCAAACCGGGTTGTGTTTGCATTCACATTTTGACATTGGTTTTGTAAACATTAAATGTTGCTTCCGCTGTCGTTTTATACTTTACTTATAAACTGCGTGGTTGGTATTTCTACGTAACTTTTATTGCATATAGATGTCGTTTATTGTGACCGTTGACTTGGATCCTGGTATGTCATACGCCTCGCGGTAAAACCCCGCAAGTGGAATTTGAGGGTGTGACAGATTGGTATCAGAGCCAATGGTTATAGTGAACTAGGACTGCATGTAGAGTCTGGTCTATAGCCGAGTCACACACTAGACGGTCACACGTTATGAGTCGTTTTAGTGGGGAAACTTATTAACTTTGTCGGGTTGTCTATATCATCATACTTGTTTGTTACATCATCTATTCTTGCATAGGCTTGGCCTATTCTCCATTGTCTTCTTCTTCGGGATTTGAAGACGAAGGAATGGACGTATTGATTTCTTAACACGGTTGTGTTGCGCTTTGGAGAGATTTGACGTATCCTTGAGATCTGTTCCGTATTCGGACATCCTATCCTCTGTTTTGAGGGACACGCTTACTCACACACTATCTTACACTCGTACTTAGATTAGTACACTTTGGAATGAGTATTCATTCGGAACTCTCTTACTCATAGTATTCTGATTAGATGATTCGTAGTTGATACGGATTGGTCAAATCAGAAATGTTCTCTATTCTCGGCATTAGTCGTTAATACTGGTGACGAATCTGAACTTTTTGTTCTCTCTGTGTTCAGAGGATGCCTACTGCTCGTGGTGGTGGACGCCGTGGTGGCGGTGGTGGACGCTGTGGTGGTGGCGGTGGTCGCGGTGGTGGTCGTGGTGATGAGCCGGTTACTATGACCCAAGCTGAGCTGAACAACATAATTCAGCAATGGGTGGTTGATGCTCTTGCTGCTTTGCAGGCTGCTCAACAGGGACTTGTCGGTGGTAATTACACTACTACTACTTCTGTTCATTTATACCTTAGAGGTATGTTCGTTCGATTTATCTAAGCATTATTGCAGGTGCTGCTGTTAATCCACATCCCCATCCTCCTACCTGTACCTACAAAATGTTTATGGACTGCAAGCCTCATAACTTTAGTGGGAATGAGGGTGCAGTGGGTTTACTGAGGTGGTTGGAGAAGGTTGTTTCTGCTTTTGCGATGTGTAACTGTCCTGCTGTGGACCATGTGAAGTACGCTTCTGGCACTTTTGAGAATCGTGCTTTGACGTGGTGGAATACCGTTATTCAGACTATTGGGTTGGCCGAGGCCAATGCCATGCCTTGGGATGAGTTCGTGATTCGTTTGAAGACTGAGTATTGTCCCCGTGATGAGATCAAGAAGCTGGAGCAGGAATTGTGGAATCATACTATGGTTGGTTCGGAGATAGAGGAGTATGTTGTTCGTTTTCATGAGTTGGTCCTTATGTGTTTGGATGCTGATACTCCGGACTACAAGAAGATAGAATTCTTTGTTGCTGGACTCGTACCTGAAATTCGTGGGTTGGTTACCGCGAATGACTGTGCTACTCTTCAGGGTACTATTCGGTTGGCTCATAAGCTGACCAACCAGAAGGTGGAAGAAGGTACTCTGCCACCTAGAGGTTCTGTTGTGAAGGCCCCTGATTGTGGTAGTAAGCGAAAGTGGGAGAGCTCTGTGAAGAACTCTGCCCCATCCCAGCCCCAGCAGCAACAGAAGAGGTCTGAGTCTTCAACCCCTTCATCTGGGCAAAAGACTGGTTCTTATCATGGTAGTTACCCGAAGTGCAACAAGTGTAGCTATCACCATAATGGACCATGCCGCAAGCTCACTACTTGTCAGCGGTGTGGGAAGCCGGGACATGAGGTTCAGACTTGTCGTGTTCGCTTGAGCGACAAACCTGCTCATCAGGCTGCTAACCAGACGAACCAGGGTTGTTACAACTGTGGTCAGGCTGGTCACTTTAAGCGGGACTGTCCCAAGTTGAAGCAGGGTGATGGTGGAAAGAACGGTGGGGGTAACAGGAACAACGGAGGCGGCGGCGGAAACGCACGAGTCTTCGTCATTGGATCGGGGGAAGCCCGACAGGACCCAGATACTGTTATCGGTACGTTCCTTCTTAACGATCGCTATGCTTCTGTTTTATTTGATTCTGGTGCCGATAGGAGCTTTGTATCGGTAGGATTTAGTCAGTTGCTAGACATAGTACCTACACCCTTAGAGGCTAAGTACTTGGTAGAATTGGCTGATGGTAAGAACATTGAGGCGACACATATTCTTCGGGAATGTCGTTTGGAACTTTCGGGTTTGTCTTTCCCTATTGACCTTATGCCGGTGTCCTTGGGTAGTTTTGATGTCGTTGTAGGCATGGATTGGTTGTCCTTGTATCGTGCGGAGATCGTCTGCTTTGATAAGATTATTCGTATTCCTCTCCCAGATGGAGAGATCCTCTCGGTGCACGGTGAGAAGTGCGGCGCTCCTTTGAGCATCATTTCTTGTATGAAAGCCCACAAGTATCTTCGGAAGGGTTATTCGGCCATTCTGGCACTTGTTTCTGTTTCTTCTGATGGTGGAAAGAAGATCGAGGATATTCCCGTGGTTCGTAACTTTCCTGATGTGTTTCCTGACGACCTACCTGGTCTTCCTCCCCATCGTCAGGTTGAGTTTGGTATTGATCTCGCACCTGGTGCGGCCCCTATTGCTCGAGCCCCTTATCGTCTTGCACCTCCAGAGATGTTGGAGTTGTCCAACCAGTTACAAGAACTCTTGGAAAAGGGTTTCATTCGGCCTAGCTCTTCTCCGTGGAGAGCCCCTATTCTGTTTGTGAAGAAGAAAGACGGGAGCCTTCGTATGTGTATCGATTATCGTGAGCTGAACAAGGTGACCATCAAGAATCGTTATCCTCTTCCTCGTATTGATGACCTCTTTGACCAGCTTCAGGGTTCCAGCTATTATTCGAAGATTGACTTAAGGTCTGGGTATCACCAGTTGCGTGTGCAGGAATCCGATGTTCCGAAGACTGCTTTTCGTACTCGTTACGGCCATTTTGAGTTTTTGGTTATGCCCTTTGGTCTCACCAACGCACCAGCGGTTTTCATGGATCTTATGAACCGTGTCTGTAAGCCTTACCTTGATAAATTTGTCATCGTCTTCATTGATGACATTCTGATCTATTCCAAGAGCAAGGTGGACCACGAGGAACACTTGCGACTTGTCTTGGAACTCTTGAGACGGGAACAACTGTATGCTAAGTTCTCGAAGTGTGACTTTTGGTTACGCGAAGTTCAGTTTCTAGGTCATGTGGTGAATGAACTAGGGATTCATGTCGATCCGGCTAAGATCGAGGCTATTAAAGACTGGGAAGCACCAAAGACGCCATCTGAGGTGCGACAATTCCTTGGTCTCGCGGGTTATTATCGTCGTTTCATTGAGGGATTTTCGAAGATCGCTCAACCCTTCACTACTCTCACCCAGAAGGACCGGAAGTTTGACTGGGGTGATTCGCAGGAATCGGCATTCCAATTGCTGAAACTTAAACTCTGCACTGCACCTATCTTGTCCTTACCAGATGGTACGGATGACTTCGTCGTGTACTGTGACGCCTCTATTCGTGGTCTCGGTTGTGTGTTGATGCAACGCGGGAAAGTTATTGCTTACGCTTCTCGTCAACTTAAGGTTCACGAGAAGAACTACACTACCCATGATTTGGAATTGGGAGCGGTGGTTTTCGCTCTGAAGATCTGGAGGCATTACTTGTACGGTACCAAGTGCGATGTTTATACCGATCACAAGAGTCTCCAGCACATTTTTGATCAGAAGGTGTTGAATATGAGGCAGCGTCGCTGGGTCGAGCTTCTTAACGATTATGATTGTTCCATTAAGTACCATCCTGGCAAGGCAAACGTTGTGGCTGACGCCTTGAGCAGGAAGGAATCTGCGAACCCGCGACGTGTCAGGGCTTTACAGCTCACTATCCATTCTTCTCTAACTGACCAAATTCGTTCTGCGCAGCTTGAAGCTTTGAAGGAGGAAAACCTAAAAGCTGAAACTATGCACAGTGCTGACAAGCACCTTGAACTTAGGTCTGATGGCCTACATTACTTTGCGGAACGAGTTTGGGTACCGCTGTTTGGGGGATTACGGGAGCTTGTCTTGGACGAAGCTCACAAATCTCGATACTCTATTCATCCGGGCTCCGACAAGATGTATCAGGACTTGAAGATACTCTACTGGTGGCCAAACATGAAAGCCAACATCGCCTCCTATGTTAGCAAATGCTTGACTTGTGCGAAGGTCAAGGTGGAGTACTAGAGGCCGTCTGGTCTCCTGCAACAACCAGAACTTCCCAAATGGAAGTGGGAGCGAATCACGATGGATTTTGTCACCAAACTACCGAAATCGCCAAATGGTTGTGATATGATTTGGGTGATTGTCGACAGGTTGACAAAATCAGCACACTTCTTTCCTATTAAGGAAACTGACGGACTCGAGCGCTTGGCTCGCATTTATCTTAAGGAAGTGGTTTCTAAGCACGGGGTGCCTGTTTCTATCATTTCTGATCGTGATTCTCGCTTTGCTTCGCGTTTCTGGAAGGTCCTACATAAAGCCTTAGGTACTCAGTTGGATATGAGTACAGCTTATCATCCGCAAACGGACGGTCAGAGTGAGCGGACGATTCAAACTTTGGAGGACATGCTTCGCGCATGCGTTATTGATTTTGGCAAAGGTTGGGAGAATCACCTGCCGTTGGTGGAGTTCTCTTACAACAACAGCTACCATTCTAGCATTAAGGCAGCTCCGTTCGAGGCTCTTTACGGACGGAAATGCCGGTCTCCTCTCTGTTGGGCTGAGGTGGGCGAGAGTCAGCTCACTGGTCCGGAACTTGTGTACGAAACTTCGGAGAAAATCGTGCAAATCCGTAACCGTTTAGCAGCTGCGCGGGATCGTCAGAAGAGTTATGCCGATTGCCGTCGCAAACCTTTGGAGTTCCAGGTTGGGGACAAGGTACTTCTAAAAGTTTCTCCATGGAAGGGCGTCATACGCTTTGGGAAGCGTGGCAAACTTAACCCTCGTTATGTTGGACCATTCGCAATTCTGGAACGAATTGGACCGGTGGCATACAAACTTGACTTGCCTGCGGAGCTCGGCAGTGTCCACAACGTCTTCCATGTGTCTAACTTGAAGAAGTGTTTAGCGGATGAATCTCTTATTGTTCCTTTGGAAGAAATCAAGGTTGACGATCGTCTTCGCATTGTGGAGGAACCAGTTGAAATCCTAGACTACAAGATTCGTAGTCTCCGTCGGAGTAAAATCCGAATCGTTAAGATCCGTTGGAATTCAAATCGTGGACTGGAGTTCACGTGGGAACGGGAGGACATGATGAAGTCCAAATATCCTCATCTTTTTCCTAAGCGTGCGTTTGAATCTAGACATGTTACCGCTGAAGCTGAGTGAATATCGGGACGAGATTCCTTTCAACGGGGGGATGATGTGACAACCGGTAAATTTTCTTTTCGTTTCTTTCTTTTCGTCTTCTTCCTTTTGACTTCGTACAATTTTCGGGACGAAAATTCTTTCAACAGGGGGATGATGTGACACCCAGCATATTTGACTTAACATATTTAAAACTTATAAGTCTACCTTAGCGGGAAACAATTTAATTACGTACTTAATTGGGTTAGTTGAGTCGGGGTTTTCTTACGTATTGTCCAGAGTTCAATGATCTGAAGGATCATTGGTGTCTTTTACATATACACGCGTCTTGAGTCCCGTTATTGGTGAATTACATAAGCTAAATTAAGTGTTATGTGTAGAATGATTCTTATATGGTGGATTATATACAAGTATGTGTTTAAATGATGTTTAGATGATTGTCCATGCTTAATTATGTGAAACATAGATTAGGGTTACATGTTCATGCGTTAAGGTGCGTTAAAATGTGCTAAACACGACAAACTGGAAATATGAAAATGACACCTCTCTGGTTCGACCGTTCTAAGGGTCGAACCTGGCCTTCAGTTTTCTAAAAAGGTCTCCTTCGACCGTATAGAACTACCTTCGACCCATATGAAGGGTCGAACCTGGCTAACTGTTTTGAAAAGGTTCCTTCGACCACTTAACTCCCACGTTCGCCCATACGAAGGGGTCGAACCTGGACATAGTATAAATACCATCCTTAGTCATTTTTCATCATTTCACAAACCCTAAACGCCTCTAAACACTCTCTCTCGACTATTATCATTGGGGAAGGAGTTTTTGAGCTTATTTTTCATAATCCAACTCTCTAAATCATTACAAGTGAAGATCTAAGGTGTGTTCTTCATTCTAGATCCTTTTTAAACAATTTTGATTAAACCCTAAGAGTCCAGATCTGATATAAACATGTTTTAATGGATAAAAACCTTCCTAATGTCTTTCTAAACAAAACCTATTCATAAACAATGAGTTTTCATACAAACTAACATGTGTTAATGGTGTTTTATGTGATGTTATGTATTGTTTGATGATTGACTGCTGTATAGATGTTATAACAATGATCCAGGACTGCTATTGATGATGTTTTATGATTGAGATAGGTTACAATTGATTGTTGATGATGTTTTATCCATTTTGGGGGTTTTGGGTTAGATCTAGGGCTTGTTCATGATGATAGTGATAGGAATATGATTGGGGGGTTTATTGTTCATAGTAATCTGAGTATATTAAGTTAATTATTGAGTGATTTCATAAAGTTTCCTAATTGGGTAAAGATTGCATGCATGATGATGTGACATCTCCATAATTTACTATTTTGGGAAACTTGTAAAACGACTAGATTTTGGTGTAAAATCGGTAGGGTTTTGTAGGGATAAGTTATCCATGCTTGACTGCTGTGTTTGATGATATTTCGAGTCGTTTTGAATGTGTTTGAAGCGTTTTTAGGGAAAATTTCACAACAGGGGCGAACCTGGCCTCCTTCGACCGGTTGATGGTGCGAAGGAGGGACTCCAGGGTCGAACCTGGTTACTAAAGGGTCGAACGTATTACAAATGGGCGAAGGAGGGAGAAAAGGGGCGAAGGTAGCCACATTCGACCGTTTAAAGTCTCCTTCGACCATTTACAGTCACCTTCGACCCTACGTTAACTAAAATGAGATTTTTGATACAAACTAAGTGTTTTATGCTCGAAACTTGTGTGTAATCTATGTGTACTTGATTTACTTGTGTAATGGGTCACCAACGGGATGTCGGGTCAGTTTCACGTGTCGGTTACACTGTCAAACACGTTTTCAAACTTACTTAATCATGATCTGGACAATCGGGGACTGAATAGCCTTGGGGTTATTAGTCACAACTCTCATACAACCTTTATTGATAGATCGCCGGTACTTGGGATCATCAAGACTTGTCTAAATTCTTATTTTGGGAATGCAAACTAAGGTGAGTGTCACAGCCCCATTCTTTACTGTTTTTGGAACATTCTGGGGGAGAGACATGCGGTAAAACTTTCTAAACTTTAAACCAACATATTACATGATACCTCATGGATACTTAGTGACTTATACTTTCATCATTAAAGTCCTCTCATATCTTAGTGAACCATCAATATGTGGGTACATAGCGGGGAAGGTGTGAATAGATCTATTGGGCTTGACTAGCCCCACTCGGGCCGACTGGAGGTCGGTGGCGGGTGCATATTTGTCCTATATCTTACGGCACCGGGTGATGAACCGGTGACGGGTTTGAGGCATTCTTATCTTGTCAGCAGTGGTTCACGACACTATAGTATCATGTAACGATGTCTAGCTAGCATCAGGTATAGATGTAAGGGTTGTTGGGTTTGGCTTATTTATGATAACTTTTGCAAACTATATCTCTGTGACTCACCGGCACTTTAAGTGTTGTCTAACTTCGCATGTTTTCTCAGGTCGCTAAGGTAGCAGGGAGTCTTAGGCGCACTGGAGTCGCACCGCGTCTAGTCTTGCATACATAAGCAAACCGGGTTGTGTTTGCATTCACATTTTGACATTGGTTTTGTAAACATTAAATGTTGCTTCCACTGTCGTTTTATACTTTACTTATAAACTGCGTGGTTGGTATTTCTACGTAACTTTTATTGCATATAGATGTCGTTTATTGTGACCGTTGACTTGGATCCTCGTATGTCATACGCCTCGCGGTAAAACCCCGCAAGTGGAATTTGAGGGTGTGACACATGCCCATGATGTATGCCTTTGTATTTACTTTGTAGCTTTTCATTCAACTTGTATTCCCCATATATTGTAATGTAAATCATTGTACAGAATACACAATTTCAATACAAAAACCACTTTGTTTATATGGTATCAAGAGCCAAAAAGCTCCCTTGAGCCATCTTCGATCCCAACCTACTCGACAAACACATTTTGTTCGCATTCTGCTTCTTCTTTTTTTCTTCTTTCGATTCACCATGGCCAAACAAATCACCCATATTACCGCCACCACTACCCGAAACCAAGGGCCACCTCAAACTACCAATACCAACACTCGACCGACTCGCAACCAATAACACCTATTGCTACTATTGTAACATTCCCGGACATGACACTAAAGATTGTCGTAAAGTTAGTCGCTTCCTACGAGAACACAATGTCTCATCTCAAAATACCAACACCCCGGTGGTTAACTACACCACCCCTCACCCAACGGCTACAACTCCATCTTGGATGTGGGACACCGGTGCGTCCAACAACACCGCGAACAACAACCAACAATTTCCCGTTCTTATTCTTAACGAATACGGAGGACCCGATAAGATCGTGCTAGGTGATGGTAAAAAATCTCCCTCTAACTCATATTGCTCAAACAACTATTCCAACAAAATCTCGTCCACTTCTTTTAAATAAAATTTTAATTGCTCCTAATCTTCGAAATAATCTTATTTCCGTTGCCAAAGTTTGTCATACTAATCGTGTTTCCGTTGAATTTTTTCCCTATCATTTTTTTGTCAAGGATCTACGCACTGGGGCGTGCCTCATGCGAGGAGTGAACATCAATGATGTCTACTATATACCAATCTCATTGTCTCCTCAAGTCAACAACACCCAAACAAACTCTCTTCTCATGTGGCACCACATACTTGGACATCCATCGCTTCAAGTGTTCAAGTCTTTAATTTCTAAATTGGGACTTCGTTTTAATAAGGTGACCCATGAGTCTTTTCATTGTACTTCATGTTCCCTAAATAAAAGCCACAAACTACCTTTTGACAAAAACTCTTTTGTTGCCAATCAACCTCTACAACTTCTCTACTCCGACGTATGGGGTCCCGTAAAAACGTCAATATACCCAATCAAACAAAAATCCGATGTTAAAGTTCTTTTTCCACAATTTAAATCTTTTGTTGAAAAATTTTTCAAAACCAACATTGTTGCGTTGTTCACTGATAATGGGGGTGAATATGTGGGTCTTTCACCTTATCTTGCCTCTCAAGGTATCTCCCATTACATAACACCACTCACACACCGGAACAAAACGGTATTGCCAAACGACGTCACCGACACGTCGTGGAAACCGGCTTCGCATATCTCATATATCTTGGGTCCAATATCATCTCTTGGAAATCTGCTAGACAAAAAACTGTCTCTTGATCATCTATGATGTTTCAAAACACAAAACTACTGAATTGACGGCTACAAGTGAAGGTCCTGCACCTGGTGTCTCTAAGCTCAAGAAGCTAGTAACACCATCTCAGGTTAAAGCCCACTCAATCCATGATTCCCCTAGAGTGGCATCTTCTGTACAACAAGAAGATCAACCAAAAACACACACCTCACTACAAATGCCTACCCAATTCCCTGGGCAAACAAGCATAGACATGAACCAGCTATGCAGCCCAGAGGGTCCCTTTTACCACATGATGAGCACCCTCATCAAGAATCACTTCCAAACATACACAGCTAACTTGGAGCTGTCCATAAAGAACCAATTTGGAGTGATACAGACGAAGATGAATGATCTGTCCAACAAGATTGATCACAACGGCAAACAGATTGATCATCTTACAGGTCAGTTCTCCCAAGCTTCAACTTCAAAGGCTGATGAAGCCAAAAAGGGGGAGAAAATCAAGGTACCTATGGATACACTTGAAGCCAGAAGAAAGGCAAGAGTGGCTATCCTAGCAAGAGATCAAAAAGATCAAGCCAGAAAAGAGAAACTGGCACAACAATTTGGTGTCTCTATTCAAGAAATAGAAGATGCTGAAAAGTCTGATGAATCCCAAGGGCACAATGAAGAAACCTCTGATGGCTAAAGTTCTGATGAAGAATCAGAAAGTACTGAAGACAATCCTTCAGTAGTTGACAAACCTTCAGAAGTTGTCAACCCATCAGAAGTTAACACTTCCAAGACTCAAACTGCTGACCCTTCCAGATCAACTGCTCCTATTCAACCAACCTCTGTTCCTATCAGGCCTACTACAACAGTTACCACATTGACTGTGCTAAACCCTTCTCCAATCTCTCAATCAGCAGAATTACTTGAGAAGAGTTTAGTTGCAGCCCAAAAGAAGGCCAGAGAAGATCAGATCTGGAAAAATCTGGAAGAAAGGGATGACTTAGATCTAAGCCATGAAGAAAAACTTCAGGCTTATGAAGCTGAACTCCAAAGGCAGGCTAGCCTAGATGAAATTGCTGAACAAGACAAAAGACATCAACTGATGTCTTACATTATGAAGAACAGCAAAATCAAAGCCCACACATTGAAGAGACTCTCTGTGGAAGAGCTGACAAGAAGAGCTCAACTTATTGCAGATAAACTTGCAACAAGTAAAGACACAAAGGCCAAGAGAGCTCAGATGATAGAAGAACTGGTAGCTAATGGTTATGGTTCAAAAGCCTCAGTGTCCAAATGGAAAGAAGAAAGATTGGTGGACACATATAGAAAATATAAGGCTGCAAGGGCTGCTAATCCAGAGAAGTTTCAAACTGCTGAAGCTTCAACTTCAGTAGTTAGAACTTCTGGTGTTCAAAGAAGACCAGCTACACAAAGAAAGAAGTTAGAGGAGAAAGTGAAGACTGAGTTCAGAATGGTACTACTAGAAGGTAGTACAGTAGTACATTCTGATTTTGACATAGAAGAGAAGCCTCTGCTCACACAATTCAGGGATCCTTCCACCTTTGCATATCAAATCCAGAAGACCATCACAGACAAACTGCACACCAAGGTAGTAACTGAACATCATTTGCCAACATTTCAGATACCTAATGTGATGGAACAACAGCAGGGAAGTGAGTCCCACCTGAGAGTCACTGAAGTTGAAAACATTCAACACTCAGGAGAAACCCAGGGTACCACCATGGTTCCCTACACTGCAGACTTTGACAAGTCTAAAGTACCAATCATCAGATGGTCCTTTACTGATAGAAACTCAGTACTTGTGACAAGAAGAGATCAAACAAGCAGGGCATATAGGTCGATGAATGAACTGAAGAAACTATCAACCAAAGACCTGCTTACAATCCAACACTTGGAACCACAGAAAGGGTCTCTTACTGATGATCAACTGAACCAGCTCAAGAATTCCATGTTCAAAGGAATATGGAAAATTGTGAAGGACAGAAAAGAACAATAAGGAATTAGTAAGGTTTTGGCTTCATCAATCCAGGGGGAGATTGTTAGGACAAAAAGGATTGGTGAAACCACTTTTGCAAACCTTAGTCTAATTCACTTCTGTCAAAATACTCTAAGTATAGAACTGCTGAAGACAAAGGATCAAACTGCTGAAGAAGAGATTCAGAAGTGCTGAAGAAGAAAAGTCATCAGAAGTTCTGAAGTTCAAACCAGACACTTCTACTGAAGAACTACTGAAGACAAACTACTCATCAGTAGTTTGTCATTCATCAGTACTTACAAAAGATCTTTTCCACCGCCTTTGTATATCAGTAGTTTAATACTTTAGTATTTCTTTTTGCTTTATGTACAAGTTCCAAGACTGCAACTTGTTGCAACTTGTTTCTGAACTTGCTTTTTGGCAAGGTTCATGTATTTGTAAAGTCTATAAATAGAAGGGTTCATCCCTCTGTTTTAGATATTGATTTTAATACAAGAAATCCTTCAACACTTATTATTGTTATTTCCATTTCGTGTTTACTGAGAATCTGCCAAAGTGTTTCATTCTCATTTAATACTTAGATTCTCAATAAACACTTATCATTCATTAGTTCTTGAATCCAGGGGGAGTAATAACTCCTGTTGATAAGTGTAGCTTTAAACTTATATACATTCTGCTGTGCTATCACTCACCAAGAACTTGCTAAACACTTAAGTGTCAACTAGCAAGTTCTAACAAAAGAGCAGCTTACTGATCCAACACTCTAACACAGTCAGCGCAAGGTGGTTGTTTGGGCTGAACCTTCCATATTAACACGAGTTCGAAAGGTATGTGACAAACCTGGAATGAGCTCCAGAATTCGGAAATAACTCCTTCAAAACAAGCGGTTGTGTGGTAACCGAACCCTACACAAAATCATAGCAAAACAATAAGCGGTTGAGATCTAGAGACCCATTTATGGTCGAGCGCGATCGAGGTTAGCATTTCCGTATTACCTTGGAAGATCCCGACTATGTACGGTGTGCCAAGGTCCCGGTAGAATGTCGTACGAAGCTGAACGAAACCCGATCTATTAGTCAGAGATGATACGTAATCTAATCGCGAAAGACAAAAATAAAAGAGCAATATGGATCAAACCTGGGTATAATTGGCTGAACAAAAGTGCTTTTGCCTCCTTGTCGCAGGTAAAGGAAAGAAAATGAAAAGGATTGAAGCTTCTGTTGTAGGCGATAAGGGAGAACAATGTGGTTTGGTTGTAGATGAATGCAAGAAGGAGATAACCTCCTTTATAATTCACGTGGACAAGGAACAAGAGACAAAACAATGTTGTTGGACTCCTTGTCGACCGGGAAGCAACAATCTAAAGAAAGTAGGGCTGCCTTGAATTTATGGTCTAGAGCTTCCACCGAGGAGGGGTCCTTTAGGGTTTATAATTTATAAAAATTCCCAATAAGGACCCTCCATTTTGCTATTCATGTGGCTTGGTGCCAAAGCTACTCGATAGGGGTTTAGGAAAAGTACAAAGAGCCGTCCCCTTAATAACGCCAAAATGGTAAAAATTACAAGTGTACAAACTCTACAAAGAGAGTCACAAGTCCGGGAATTTGCGGGTGTTACAAACTTTTTCATACGACATCTTTTTTTCAAAAAAAATTTCACCATATTAACGAGCGTTTTTTATCTTTAATATGAGTACCACATTGCTACATTAAAATTGATTTTTTTATTTTTGTGCTAAATGGGTTTTCTTCTCCGTTGTGTCTTTCTGCTCGTTCATTGTGTTATAGTATGCATGTGTGCTTTATAAATATGTTATTTATGTTTTTTTAGTCTACACTTGATTTAACTTTGTCCATTGTGTTTTTAGTATGCTTTTAATTGTGTTTTACGCAAATGAGTTTTGTATTTAGATGTACATTATGTTTTATTATGTTGTTCATTATGTAGAGTCTATTATTCATTGTGTTTAAGTCTTCTGTTCATTGTGTCTTTTATATGTCGTCCATTGTGTTTTACACATTTGGGTTTTTAACTTTTTTTTTTAAAGTATTCATTGTATTTTAGTCTTCTGTTCATCGTGTCTTCCGTATGTCATCCATTGTGTCTACGCAACTGGGTTTTCAATTGTTTTTCAAAAGTATTCATTGTGTTTTAGTCTTCTATTCATTGTGTCTTTAGTATGTCGTCCATTGTGTTTTACTAGACTCTTGATTGTGTTTTATACCCTATATTTAATTGGTGTTCATTGTGTTTTACATTCCATTGTGTTTTACATTCCATTGTGTCTTAAGCAAGTGGGTTTTGAATTTTTTTTTTTTCAAAAGTATAGCAATATGGTACTCATATTAAAGATAAAAAGACGCTCAATTTTATGGTATAATTTTTTTTAAAAACGAATGACGTATAAAAAAGTTACGGGCATTTAAAAATGAAGGTGGAAATGACATGTGACTTGCATGTGCATATGTTTTTGACAAAATTACCCTCCTACTTGTTAATCCTTTGGACACATGTCATTTTCTAGTAGCTTCTCACCCTTCTCATTTTTTGTAGCCTTTGTAGAATAACCCAACCCTTTAAATAAATGAGAATGAGAAAGGAAACTGACGTAAATTAGGAACTCATTAAATTTCCTTTTTACATTCAAAATCAGGATGATTTATGGAATGATTTAAAACTTCCGCGTGTCAAATCGGAAAGTGGTTTAATTTTTTAAAAAAGAATCTATGATCTTTCCTATTTTCAAGCTTCTAATTTTATGGAATGATTTAAAACTTCCGATTTATGGGGATATAGAATTGAATGATATTATTTAATATGGATATAATTTTATGGTATGATTTAAAACTTCCGATTTAGTTGTATTATGTGTGTTTTATACATCCAATTTTAAGATCTTGAAGATTAATCTACTATATCCTTTTCTTTTGAAACTAGATCGTTCTTCCAATCTGCCTTAAACGTAAAAGTGTTGGGTCTTTCTTGAAACAAAATCAATTGTTGTAGGCACGCCACTCAATCTGTTGTAAGTTTTCCTTCTACTTATTATTTTGTTCATTAATTGTTTAATTTCCTAGGTTACTTTTCTATATTGTTCAAATCTTTTTTAAAATTATCCCTGCTTTATTTTTTCAAAATTATGTTTTGTATATTAATCAAAACCTAATTTTTTGTAAACTAATTATATATTAACTATATTTACGCCCATTCCAAATTCAAAGATTTTACCATATAAACAATTGTTCGACTTTTTTAAAAAAATTTAAATTTGAAAATCCCATATTTTTCGTAGATAATAAATACACATTAATAATAATTATATATTAACTTTTTATGCCCATTCTAAATTTAAAATTTTACCTTAATAAATGAGAATGAGAAATGAAACTTACGTAAATTAGGAAATCATTAAATTTCCTTATTACATTTAAATTACTCACTTCCTAAATTTAGTATAATTTATATTGGTAATAAGTTAAATTTTAAATTTTGAAATTCAAAATTCAAAATATTTAAATTCGAATTATGCAAAATTTCAATTTTTAAGTTTTGATTAATAATGGTAACAAATTACACATACTAATTATCCTTTTAATTAAAAATTTAATAAGATTCAAAGTAGTGTCAACTCTCCAATTAATACATTAATTGTTCATATTAATTATGCTATATTATTCTAATATTCGTTTAACTTATATTGGTAATCAATTAAATATCCAATTTTTAATTACTAATTTCAAATTAAAGTTCGAAATGTTTAAATTCGAATTTGACAAAATTTAAAATTTTGGTTAATAATTGTAAGAAATTACACATACTAATTATTCTTTTATTTACACAGTTAATATGATTCAAAGTCCCTACATAAGTTGTGTCAACTTTTATTAATACATTAATTGATCCTATTAATTGCCCTATATTATCCTAATATTAGTTTAACTTATATTGGTAATCAATTAAATAACGAATTACCAATTTCAAATTTCAAATTAAAATTCGAAATATTTAATTTTGAATTAGACAAACTTTCAAATTTTGAATTTTGTTTAATAATGGTATGAATTTACACATACTAATTATCCTTTTAATTACACATTTTGAATGACTTAATCTTTAAAAAAATAAACTTTTGAATTAAAGTTAATAATGGTAACCATTACACCTATTTATTATCTTTAAATTATGATTTCCTAATATATTTAAAATATAACAATTAATAATTTTGGTTGTAACTTTCTCAAATTGATTACAAGTAAAAATTAAAATATTAAATACTAGAATTTGAAATTATAGATTTCTGTTAAACTTTAAAAATATTTGAATACAAAATGTTTTATTTAAATATTTAATCTCAAAATTTTGAATTTAAGATTTATGCTAACATTTAGATTTAGATTTAATTAACACATATAAAATATTTAATTCAAATTGTTCAGAGATTTGAATCTTTCAAATTTTGTTTACTAGAATTTGAATTGATATATTTCAAATAAACTTTATAAATATTCAAATATTAAATGTTCTATTTATGTATATAATTTCATATTTTGATATCTATAATTTTAATTTTTAAATTTTTTTAACTTTATAAAAATCTAAATTTTGGATAATATTCATAACAATAAGACTTAATTATAACATTTAATTCAAATTTTATTGATCTGAATATTTTAAAAAATTTCAAACTTTGAATTTAAATTCATAATTGTAACAATTAATCCTACTATGATCATTAAAATAGAGATATTATAATTAGAGATTTCCTAATATATTTAAAATTTAACAAATAATAGTTTTGAAATTCAATAAATAATAGTTTTAGTTATAAATTTCTCAAATTAGTTACAAGAATTTAAATTGATAGATTTCAGTTAAACTTTATAAATATTCAAATATTAAATGTTCTATTTAACTATTTAATTTCATATTTTAATATCTATAATGGTAACAATTAGACTTAATTATAACATTTAATTTGAATTTTGAATGATCTGACTCAAATAGTGTCTTACTTTTAACATTTTATCATAAATATTTTGCACTACTATTTATTTTTACTAGATAATACTCCACAGATACCATCTGATAACAAGATTCCAGTCAAGTTCCAAAGGCGCCAATTCCCAATATCCGTATGTTTCGCAATGATCATCAATAAAAGCCAAGGACAGTCTCTATCGAAGGTTGGATTGTATTTAAGATACCCTGTATTCTCACATGGCCAGTTTTATGTCGCATTGTCAAGAGTTAAAAGCAGGGCAGGTGTGAAGTTACTTATTCTTGATGCTGATGGGAAGGTCAAGACAAAAACAAAAAATGTGATGTATAAAGAAATATTTAGTGATATTTGAATAAAATGTGTATTGGTTTCTTTTAAATTTTAATAAAATATTCCTACTATATTTTTTTTTACGTTTTACCACTCAAAATAATTGTACGTTGGTGAACCGCGTGTAAACACGGGCTAAAGTCTAGTCTAGTATATAAGAAACCAAAGCATTTTTAATGACATGTCATAATATTATGCAATCTCTCTTTTGAGAGATGCCACATATGATGTGATGTGACAACTCTAGACCAATTAAAAAAAAGGAATAAATATGGTTTAAATATGATTTAACATAATCTATTAAATACCTAATCTACTAAATGTAAATATTAAAACTTTATTATTTTTTCTCATGTTTCCTCTCATAACTTTTAAACGTTAATATCTTTTTTATACGAGATTTTTTAAACAAAAAAAATTATACCAAATTAACGAGCGTTTTATTATCTTTCCAAGGAGTACCATAGTGCTATATAAAAAACAGAGAAAAAAACGACTATTTTTTGTAACCCGACAGGTATTGTGTCAGGTTTGGAATTAGTTTAAAAAAAATTGTGGGTTTGGGTTGAGCCTGGGATTAGGTGATACCAGACCCAATTACCCTATTTTTTATATTAGAATATGATAACTTATTGCAGAGATTTGTTTATAATAATAATAATAATAATAATAATAATAATAATAATAATAATAATATTCACTTTGCTTAGATTTCTCAACCCAGGACGATCCCGGGGTATAAGCTGGTATATATAGGGTGAGGTTCCTGTACAAAGTCTGTTTTTTTGTGAGAAGGGTAAGAAGTGTTTTGGACCCTTGGATCAGTGTGTTTTAATTATACATCTTAAAAATTCTGGTTGATAAAAACACCACGTATCACCAACACACACCATTCATATATGATAAAACACTACACGTTGTGTGAAAAAAAAAACTACCTTAAACATAAAACACCACACTTAGAATAATAAAACACAATGTTGGTTATATTTTAATTGTGGTCTTATCGGTGTGTTTTATTTATACACTTTAAAAATTATGGTTGATAAAAAAAAACACTACATATGACTAACACACACCATTCATATATGATAAAACACCATACGTCGTGTGAAAAAAACTACCTTAAACATAAAACACCACACTTAGAATAATACAAAAACAATGTTGTGTGCATATTTGGATTTCTAATTGTATTCTCTTTCTCTCACATCTCTTACCTAAATTATAATTTTAATCATTATTGAATGTGTTACTAATTGTGTATGATGAAGATAAAACACAATGGATTATGGAGAAAATGATGATAAAACACACATGATTGTTAAAACACAAAATTGAGAATATGGTGATAAAACACACGGGTATGAACGTAAAACACCATACCTTGTATAAAAAAATAACTAAAAATCTACCTTAACATAAAACACCACACGTTGAATGATCGATGTAAATGACTATGAATTTCAAATCGTGAATGCTGATTCTTTATAAAAGCATTTAGTAAAAATCGTTTTAATCAAAACAAAAATCCCTATTATTACTCATATTTAAGAAGGTAATTAATTAGACAATTAATTAGACAATTTTCTACTAAAAATAAGATTACGAATACAAATTACAAGGATGCACTTTTAATTAAAATAAATGGTTGCCACGTGTCACTTTTAGATAGGTTCTCATACTTCTCACATAAAATGGGTTTTGTACAAGAACCTAAACCGGTATATATATATATATATATATAGGTTTAGGATCATGTACAAAACCATTTTTTTGTGAGAAGTGTGAGAACCAATGTGGGGGTGACATGTGGCAATTATTATTTTTTAAGATTAAGGGTATAAGTGTCATTTGGCTAAACACAAAAATAGGAAACCCCATTAAATTCGCAGTCAAAATTAAAATCAAAGATTTCATATTCCATGGTCTATTCGATTTGCAGGTGTGTGTATAATTGTATATTCATTTGTCATACTATGTGTTGCTTTTATCAATATGGTGTTTTACGTTCATACTATGGTGTTTTAAATGAATGTGTTTGTTTCATTTGTCATATTATGTGTTGCTTCATCCAGAAGGTGTTTTACGTTCATACCCATGTGGTTTATCACCATATTCTCAACTTTGTGTTTTTAATAATCACGTGTGTTTTATTATCATATTCTCCATAATCCAATGTGTTTTATCTTCATCATACATAATGAGTAACACATTCAAAAAACACACTAGAATGTACTTTAAAACACAACTATACATACATTTAAAATGTGTTTTAAATTCAAAAAACATTAAACCACACAAAAATCTTTTGAACATAAAACACAACAATAAACATCCAACTAAACTAATTTCATTATTCAATCTTACAACAAACCGTAACACTATATTTCTTTAATTTCTTTAAATTCAAAAAAGACGATACCGTAATCCCTTTATTTCTTCATCCAGCGGCCATGTAATTTTCTGGATATATAATTCTTTCTCCTTTTATTAATTTCCCATCAATATGTTTCTGCACATGGATTCATTAACTTTTGAAATAAGTCAACCATCTCTATTTTTCTATTTCTTGGCGGTGAAGATAGAGAGTGAAAAAAAGAGACGAGAATTAAGGGTTGTTTCCTTTTTTTAAGAGATGTCAATTAAATGTGGGTGATGAGTTTACCTTAATACTCCTTAGCCATCTAATTTATTATTAATTATATAACACTAATTACCAAAATGCCACTTAATTAATCCACACCATAGATTAAAATGATCTAATGGTCAAAATACCTTCTCACACTTCTCACACAAAAAACACTTTGTACAGGATCTTGATCTTATATATATATATATATATATATATATATATATATATATATATATATAGGGTCAAGATCGTGTACAAAGTGCTTTTTTTGTGAGAAGTGTGAGAAGTATTAAAAATTGATACTTAGGCATCGTTTTTTGAACTTAGTCGTGATGTTTTGGATTGTTTTGCCTATAAAAACACCAAACATAACAATTAAAAACCGAAAACAATGTATTTTAGGCTTAAAACTTAAAACACCATGCTAAGAACATTAGCAGTGTGTTTTAAGCGTTACGTAGTGTGTTTTAGTTGTTTTTTAAATTTAATGACTATAATACATTGTATTGTGTTTTAGATTGTTGTGTTTCGTGTTTTTCAAGTTAAAACAACCTAAAACATCATTCCTAAATCCAAAACATGATGTCTACATGTCAATTCTTAGTCCTTCTCACACTTCTCACAAAAAATGTACTTTGTACAGGATCCTAAACCTATATATATATATATATATTGGAATTTTATTTGGTATACGTCACATTATATGTTGCACACTCTATATTACCATCTTATACCAGATAGTTATTTTGGGCATTTCTTTAGATTGCATGTCATATTAGGATAGGAGGTTTTTCCTATTTTAAGTAAAACTGGTCAGGTTGCAGCTCTAATTTCATTAGTAACAAGTGAGATTAAATGTTCTATTTAACTATTTAATTTCATATTTTAATATCTATAATGGTAACAATTAGACTTAATTATAACATTTCATTCGAATTTTGAATGATCTGACTCAAATAGTGTCTTACTTTTAACATTTTATCATAAATATTTTTCACTACTATTTATTTTTTACTAGATAATACTCCTCAGATACCATCTGATAATAAGATTCCAGTCAAGTTCCAAAGGCGCCAATTCCCAATATCCGTATGTTTCGCAATGACCATCAATTAAAGCCAAGGACAGTCTCTATCGAAGGTTGGATTGTATTTAAGATACCCTGTATTCTCACATGGCCAGTTTTATGTCGCATTGTCAAGAGTTAAAAGCAGGGCAGGTGTGAAGTTACTTATTCTTGATGCTGATGGGATGGTCAAGACTAAAACAAAAAATGTGATGTATAAAGAAATATTTAGTGATATTTGAATAAAATGTGTATTGGTTTCTTTTAAATTTTAATAAAATATTCCTACTATATTTTTTTTACGTTTTACCACCCAAAATAATTGTACGTTGGTGAACCGCGTGTAAACACGGGCAAAAGTCTAGTCTAGTATATAAGAAACCAAAGCATTTTTAATGACATGTCATAATATTATGCAATCTCTCTTTTGAGAGATGCCACATATGATGTAATGTGACAACTCTAGACCAATTAAAAAAAGGAATAAATATGGTTTAAATATGATTTAACATAATCTATTAAATACCTAATCTATTAAATGTAAATATTAAAACTTTATTATTTTTTCTCATGTTTCCTCTCATAACTTTTAAAAGTTAATATCTTTTACATACGAGATTTTTTAAACAAAAAAAATTATACCAAATTAACGAGCGTTTTATTATCTTTCCAAGGAGTACCATAGTGCTATATAAAAAACGGAGAAAAAAACGACTATTTTTTGTAACCCGACAGGTATTGTGTCAGGTTTGGAATTAGTTTAAAAAAAATTGTGGGTTTGGGTTGGGCCTGGGATTAGGTGATACCCGACCCAATTACCCTTTTTTTATATTCGAATATGATAACTTATTGCAGATATTTGTTTATAATAATAATAATAATAATAATAATAATAATATTCACTTTGCTTAGATTTCTCAACCCGGAACGATCCCGGGGTATAAGCTGGTATATATAGGGTGAGGTTCCTGTACAAAGTCTGTTTTTTGTGAGAAGGGTAAGAAATGTTTTGGACCCTTGGATCTCTAGATGGATGGTTGAGATTAATTGATGGCAAAAATGTAATAATAGTTATAAATTTAATTTATTTAATAGACCTTGTAGGCGTGTTAGAGTAAATATACATGTTTTAAAAAATTCAACCTTTTAATATCTCCATTAAATCTCGCCATTATTGCCATTAAAAAAACTCTCGCCATTATTCCTACTTTTAAGGAATGTCATATCCATATCAAAACAATCTAAACGTTTTAACTAGGTATTTTGTTTTGAAGTTTTGATAAATAGTGATTTTATAACGATTCATCGTGGTGTTATCATCAATCATATTGTTTGAGTATGAGATCTTCATACCAGTGTGTTTTATCTTCATCAGGAGTGATTGTATTACATTCATATTAGTTTGTTATATTTTTATGGTGGTTATATCAGTGTGTTTTAATTATACATCTTAAAAATTCTGGTTGATAAAAACACCACGTATCACCAACACACACCATTCGTATATGATAAAACACTACACGTTGTGTGAAAAAAAAAACTACCTTAAACATAAAACACCACACTTAGAATAATAAAACACAATGTTCGTTATATTTTAATTGTGGTCTTATCGGTGTGTTTTATTTATACACTTTAAAAATTATGGTTGATAAAAAAAAACTGTAACATCCGGCCCCTCTCACCACCAATATTGTCCGCTTTGCCCCGATGGGTTGCCCATTCAGAGCTCACGGATTTGTTTTTGGTCGCCCCGGTGGAGACTTCCCAGGAGGTCACCCATCCTGACACTACTCCCACCTGAGCACGCTTAACTGTGGAGTTCTCCTCTCATCCACTAGCATTAAGCCCAAAACGCGTTGGTGATTTAAGAGGCTTTGGATTACTTATGAACCAATGATCTCTCCTGGCCACGGCCGATGTGGGATTTGCCTAGGGTGTCATACAAAGGTCCATGTTAATCTCCCAGAAATCAGTACTGTTACAATAAACCCCCCCCCCCCTTAGGGACTCATCGTCCTCGATGAGGTTTGCCCCACCATCCCGAACGGCACAGGAGTGGCTCTGATACCATTTGTAACATCCGGCCTGTAACAACCGGAAAAAATGAGATAATTCCGTACTAATTAACTATACGCGATTAACGTAATTAAATGCAATTATGTGTTGATTATTTAACTAAGGCCTTAGAAAGATAGCAATTCCCAAATAATGCATAGGAATGCGAATAAATTATCCGGTATGGACACTGGCGATTACCCGGTAAAAATTAAATAAGCGAAACGGATCCCGGACACCCGGACAACCAGGCACGCGGACGGGCATTTGTGATTGGTGCTGGTGATGCACGACAGGACCCTAACGTGGTCACTGGTACGTTCCCTCTTAATGTTCATTATGCTTCTGTATTATTTGATACCGGTGCCGATTTTAGCTTCGTATCTGTTGAGTTTAAAAGACTACTTGGGCTAAAAACTAGTAAGCTAGATACACCTTACTCTATAGAACTGGCTAACGGTAAAACTATAGAAACACGAGAAGTAGCGAAAGATTGTAAGTTGGATCTCTGTGGTCACGAGTTTGGCATTGATCTCTTACCGGTCATACTGGGAAGTTTTGACATAGTCATTGGCATGGATTGGTTATCCGCACACCGTGCCGTCGTTGTTTGCAATGACAAAATAATTCAAGTTCCCCTCGCGAACGGTGAAACTCTATCGATCCAAGGGGAAAGGCGTGGGACGCCACTAAGAATTATTACGTGCATGAAGGCCCGAAAGTGTTTAAGGAAAGGTCTCATCGCATTTTTAGCGCACAATGTAGATAAGAAGCCCGACGAGCGGAAATTGGAAGACATTCCGATAGCCAGAGATTTCCCAGACGTATTCCCAGAAGATTTGCCGGGATTGCCACCACCTCGACAAGTCGAGTTCCGCATCAACCTTGTTCCTGGAGCTGCTCCCGTAGCACGATCGCCATATCGTCTAGCTCCATCCGAGATGCAGGAACTGTCCGGCCAATTGCAAGAACTACTAGACAAGGGTTTCATAAGACTGAGTTTCTCACCTTGGGGAGCTCCCGTCTTGTTTGTGAAAAAGAAAGATGGCACCTTTCGTATGTGCAATGACTACCGAGAACTAAACAAGTTAACCATTAAGAATCGCTATCCTCTCCCCAGGATCGACGATTTGTTTGATCAACTCCAAGGATCCAGCTTTTATTCCAAGATTGATCTGAGGTCCGGCTATCACCAATTGCGTATCCAAGAAGAGGATGTACCAAAAACAGCGTTCAGGACTCGTTATGGGCACTATGAATTTTTGGTAATGCCATTCGGCTTAACTAACGCACCAGCCGTTTTCATGGACTTAATGAATCGCGTGTGTAAGCCGTATTTGGATAAATTCGTCATTGTTTTTATTGATGACATCTTGATCTATTCACGCACCAAAGAAGACCACGAAAACCACCTTCGTTTAATCCTGGAGGTCCTACGTAAAGAGAAACTCTATGCTAAGTTCTCGAAATGTGACTTTTGGATTCGAGAGGTTCACTTCCTAGGCCACGTGGTGAATGAAAAGGGTATACATGTCGATCCCGCCAAGATCGAGGAAATTAAAAATTGGGACGCCCCTAGAACTCCTACCGAGGTACGACAGTTTCTTGGCCTTGCGGGTTATTACAGAAGGTTCATCGAGAACTTTTCAAAAATAGCACAGTCTTTGACCATGCTAACCCAAAAGGATAGGAAGTTCGAGTGGACGGAAAAGCAAGAAACCGCATTTCAGATACTAAAGGAGAAGTTGTGTGGCGCTCCAATATTGTCACTCCCCGATGGAACGGAAGATTTTGTAGTGTACTGTGACGCCTCTCATCAAGGCTTGGGTTGCGTGTTGATGCAACGAGAAAAAGTGATAGCGTATGCTTCCAGGCAACTAAAGATCCACGAGAAGAATTACACTACACACGATTTGGAATTGGGAGCGGTGGTATTCGCTCTCAAAATTTGGAGACATTATTTATATGGAACTAAGTGCACAATCTTCACTGATCATAAGAGTTTGTGTGACAACCGTCACCCTCGTTTTACGTCAAATCTACAACATTAGCCCTTCAAATATTTCCATTATAGTCCTTGTAAGCTTCGTCGTTTTCAAATTTAATTTTTGAGCGAACTAAAAATTTATTATTTATATTTAATCTGGATCGGGTAAGGTTTTAATCTAATGCGTATGTTGAAATGTATTCGTAAAGGGATCCTATAAATTCAAGTTTCATAGAGTTTTAAAAATAATTAAGTTAAATAAGTTAACTTTGGTTAAGTATTATAAAGGAAACATTAACTGAAATTTCATAAAACTAACTAAGTTTAAATGGAGGGACTATTTCTGCCATAACTCAATACTTTAAATCTGTTTTCCCTCCCCTTGACACTCACGCAAATCCGGTGACAATTCCGGTCACCGGAGTTTTTTTCCGGCCAACCTTAAACCCGGTATTTGTACGTTTCACTTGACCTTTATGGGTTTTAAACGTTTCTCCACTCCATACTAATGATTTCCTATGATTAATTGAACCATAATACGCGAATTTAATGAGTTTAAAACCGAGTTCTATGTGTAACCGATCGGGTTTAAAAAAAATCTTCAAAACGCTCGTGTTTCATCATCACTATATAAACTGAAGACCCTATTCCTCTTCTGCACCGTTGTTTGTTATAAACCCACTAAAAACGAAGTTTAAACACGTCTGGAAGTCCCCGAACCGGAACCATATATTGCGGCCCTTTACCCCTCCGGTTTGACTCGAGAACGACAATGTAAGACTAATTATTTTATGCCGTTTTGTTGTTGGATTATCCCTCTTCGAAAGCCCTCTGTTCTAAATCGTTATTGTTGTCAGGTTTGTGTTATTGATTTTAAGGTTAGGGTTAGGGTTCTAAGCCATTTGGGGAAGAAGATGAGCCTTAGTTATTATATAAATATAATTTCTGTTTTAAATAAATAACAAAAACATTGCTTGGTCTAGTGGTTTGGTGGGTGGTTGTGTTGTGAAAGGGCCCAAGTTCGAGTCCCTATAGCAGCAGCATTTAGAGTTTTTTTTTTTTTAGATTCTATATTTTTGTTTTCTTTTCTTATTTATTTATTTACAAATACATTTATATCTTAGAATATTTATAATAAATCCAATTTTTATCCAAAAATTATAAAAATTTAGGTGTAGCTTCTTGACACCATAAAGAAAAGTTCCACACTTTTAGTTTCTGAAAAATGTTTTATTTTTATAATTTTATTGAATTAAATTGTTTTAATCATATTTAATTGATAAAAAATTCATTTTTAATGATTTTAATCTCAAAATTTGTGATAAATTATTTCTAATGATTATGAACTGAAATAAAAATTTTTGGTTCAGAAAAACATTTATTTTTATTAATTTTATTATTTTAATCGTTTAAACATGATTTAATTTCGTTAAATCAGTTTTAAATATAAATAAGTTTATAAAAATTATGGGAAAATTATTGTTGTTAGTTTACATCAGAAAGTGTCCAATTCCTACAAAAATAGCATTTTTGGATCATGTCTTGTATTATTAGAATTATTTATCAATTACGGCATAATTACACGTTTATTTATTTATACTATTACAACACCTATTTTACAAATATTTTTCTTATAAAATAAAAATGTCTTATGATTAAAAGTCTTTATTATCATTAGTTTGGATCATGGTGTATTCATAATTATTTAATCAAATGTTTATGATTATTGTATTTATTTACAATAATTTAGTTAAAGTAATTAATTTAATTAATTTGTCATAACTATTCGAAATATGTTTTTTTTTATCTAAAAATTCAATAGGTAATAATTACATTATTCAAACCACATCTACAAATCTTTCAGATATTATTGGTGATATATAACTTTTACATTAACGCAACTTATCATTAAAACCCTAATTCCCCAAATCGACTTAGCAAACCCTAATGCCTTAGACCCTAGATACCTTAGACTTTTAGACATTTCCTTATTAGTATTCTTACACATTATAGGTTGAATTCCTCGGAATTCCCATTACTTAGCTCACGATCGCTTAAGTTGGATTTTGATCGCTTTCGCAACTGTGAGTATATCTTTCCCCTTTTTCATGCTTTACTATTTTGGGGCTATTCATGTACACTATGACTAAATGTTATTCTTTCACTAAATGCAATTCTCATGTGTGTTTGCGTTATGTTAATTTGTGTGTCTATGACTTGTCAAAATCATTAACCTTTGAGGGCCTGGCATTTCAATGAATAGTACTATGGTATATACCCTTGTGACTCTGTTGAGAGTCCTCGTCATTGCTATGTATTACATTACTACTAGCGCATACTATATATATCTGCTTTTCTTTACATAGGGTTGATTTTGAACGGATATTACTTATTACATAATTGCAAATGGTACCGCACATGAATTGCTAAACACTTTTCCTACTACATTTATTCAAACAGGGTATGCTCACCAATACTTTGTGTATTGACCAAAACGTTTTCGTACATGTTTCAGGTTGTTTTGAGATGCATCCTTTAAGCTTTCGGATTTATATTTAGATTTTGGATTCATTGTATATCAGTTTAGTTGACATTTAGAATCGTTGTATTTCATTTTAATGTAATAAATTATTTAATCAATGTATTCAAATTTACACTTTAGTCCATGAGCTATTGAACAATCGTCACTACGTGACACCTCGATGTTTCCGCCATCGGTTGGGGTGTTACAGATTGGTATCAGAGCCATGGTTATAGGGAATTAGGTTATTAGAATGCCTTTTAGCCTAGACTATAACTAAGCTTACTTTCACGAGTCCTCTCGTTTATATTTCTCTTATATCCTATTATTTTCTTTCAAGATATTTTCGTTATGATTATTTCTCGTTATTCTTTCAATATTTTGCTTGGCGAAGAAGACCCTCGTATTTCACAAACGAAACGATATCACCAAGTTAGGAGTGACATCCATACCTTGGTGATTAGTTTCACTCCTTTATATGTTATTTATCTTAGGAATATATCTTTGAGATAGGAGTGACACCCACACCTCAAAGAGTATTTCCTTCAAAAAGGAACTTAACCACTAAGCTGGGAGTGATATCCTTAACTTAGTGATTGGTTTCATTCCACAATCGGTTTCAATTTCGAAACACACCTTTGAGTTAGGAGTGAAATCCACATCTCAGGGATCTATTTCTACAACTCGTTGATTATGAATTATATTGGTAATCTATTCGTATTACATACGTTGATTTTTATCATTCACGTCATTTTAAATTTTGGTCTTAAAAAAAAAAACACATTAGATTTACACCTACTTCATGAAATGGTTTCATTTTGCATTTTTACAAACTTGTATTGCATATTTTAAAGACCAAATGTAAATCTTTTGTTTTCATATGGCGTATCCAATATATATTTTTGGGAGAAATTTACAACTAATAATATACCTTATAACATTTTTTTTTTAAAACTCGACTTTTCATAAACACATGAAAATGTGTAATTACGAAGATTTTGCAAAATGAACCTGTCTTGAATCTAAAACACACTTCGATTTCTAAAAAGTTATCCTCATGCATTATTACTATTCTTCCAACCATATCACAAAGATTGCGCAAACTACGTTTTTGATATACGAAAATTTATCCTATTCCACTTGCACACTTTCAGTCGCAAAACTTTTGGCATACACTCTTAACCGAATGTTTCTAAATGTCTTTTATAGTATAACGCATATATGTAAAATTACTAGATTTTAACTCGCATGCTAGTAGACTATACATCTGTTCCGTGCACACTCATTTGCGTAAAACTTTATTATTTTATTCTTGCAACACTTTATTCATAGTTATTTCTAACACGTTATTTGTGATTATTTTCACGCTGCTTATTTGCAAGAGTTCAACTCGTTTACTTTCATTTGGATCAAATTGTGCGATTTACTCGATTTATGTTATACTACCCTTTCAGTCGAAATTTTATGCTATACTTATACACTTACTTGAACGCATATTTGGTATGCACATTTTCTTTCCTGTTTTGAGCAAAACCCTGTTATACTTTACATTATTTTGTTCATCGTCATGGCCAACGAATATACTAGTTGATAACTCGTATGAGATCTAAGCCAGTGCCCACGTACGACTCGGATTAGAGTATTCCTTTAATCCGAGGGGAACGGTGTAAATCTCGGAGTTTATCAACATGGGTGTTTAGAGTCAACGATGTGAACAGAAGCTACCGGTTAAGGGTGAACCTGAAAGGGAAGAACCTCTAACCATGTCTATTACTTACATGTTATTCTCATTACGGTTAAAGGGTAAACCCGAAAGGGAAGGACCTCTGACCATGTCATTGTTTCATTAAAGTATCGATTACTTATCATATATTGATTGCACGCATTGTTTCTTGTATTATTTAGGATAGGATTATGGAAAAGCATAACACCTTAGTGTAAGGTAAGTCGATGATTACGGTCCGGAACGCAATCATGGGTTTACAGGTACATGAGGGTGGTGTGTAATTCTATCTAGGCTGTTGGTAGACAATCAGTACGAATCCAAAGTATCGGGAGTGTGGTGGGTTAGCTGCGGTACACCCTATATATAAGCATAAACGATACTGCGGGAACGGACTAGGAGTCTGAACAATAACCTACCCATTTCTACCTCCTCATTAGATAGTTGACTAATAGCTATTATTTTTAATAAGAACATTCTTACACGAGTTTCAATTCATATTCTTAGAGTCTTTCTCTTGACCATCCACACAGAAAACACAAACCTTGTGTACTCTTACATCTTCGGGTATTTAGATTCTTCTTGAACACTCTAAAAACATTTCTAAAGTAGGGGAGACTACCTTCATCAGTACCTTTGCCCTCACCAGTTACACATTCCTAAAGTTTTAACATTTAAACTATCAAATTTTTTTAAATCACGGGTCAACTGTCAAGGATTTTGAAACTTTTACTTGGGTATTAGAAAACTATTTTAAATTTTGTCAAATCATAAATGATAAGATTTTTCAACCTACTTGAAAGAAATTTCGAGACGAAATTTTCTAAAGTAGGGGAGACTGTGACAACCGTCACCCTCGTTTTACGTCAAATCTACAACATTAGCCCTTCAAATATTTCCATTATAGTCCTTGTAAGCTTCGTCGTTTTCAAATTTAATTTTTGAGCGAACTAAAAATTTATTATTTATATTTAATCTGGATCGGGTAAGGTTTTAATCTAATGCGTATGTTGAAATGTATTCGTAAAGGGATCCTATAAATTCAAGTTTCATAAAGTTTTAAAAATAATTAAGTTAAATAAGTTAACTTTGGTTAAGTATTATAAAGGAAACATTAACTGAAATTTCATAAAACTAACTAAGTTTAAATGGAGGGACTATTTCTGCCATAACTCAATACTTTAAATCTGTTTTCCCTCCCCTTGACACTCACGCAAATCCGGTGACAATTCCGGTCACCGGAGTTTTTTTCCGGCCAACCTTAAACCCGGTATTTGTACGTTTCACTTGACCTTTATGGGTTTAAAACGTTTCTCCACTCCATACTAATGATTTCCTATGATTAATTGAACCATAATACGCGAATTTAATGAGTTTAAAACCGAGTTCTATGTGTAACCGATCGGGTTTAAAAAAAATCTTCAAAACGCTCGTGTTTCATCATCACTATATAAACTGAAGACCCTATTCCTCTTCTGCACCGTTGTTTGTTATAAACCCACTAAAAACGAAGTTTAAACACGTCTGGAAGTCCCCGAACCGGAACCATATATTGCGGCCCTTTACCCCTCCGGTTTGACTCGAGAACGACAATGTAAGACTAATTATTTTATGCCGTTTTGTTGTTGGATTATCCCTCTTCGAAAGCCCTCTGTTCTAAATCGTTATTGTTGTCAGGTTTGTGTTATTGATTTTAAGGTTAGGGTTAGGGTTCTAAGCCATTTGGGGAAGAAGATGAGCCTTAGTTATTATATAAATATAATTTCTGTTTTAAATAAATAACAAAAACATTGCTTGGTCTAGTGGTTTGGTGGGTGGTTGTGTTGTGAAAGGGCCCAAGTTCGAGTCCCTATAGCAGCAGCATTTAGAGTTTTTTTTTTTTAGATTCTATATTTTTGTTTTCTTTTCTTATTTATTTATTTACAAATACATTTATATCTTAGAATATTTATAATAAATCCAATTTTTATCCAAAAATTATAAAAATTTAGGTGTAGCTTCTTGACACCATAAAGAAAAGTTCCACACTTTTAGTTTCTGAAAAATGTTTTATTTTTATAATTTTATTGAATTAAATTGTTTTAATCATATTTAATTGATAAAAAATTCATTTTTAATGATTTTAATCTCAAAATTTGTGATAAATTATTTCTAATGATTATGAACTGAAATAAAAATTTTTGGTTCAGAAAAACATTTATTTTTATTAATTTTATTATTTTAATCGTTTAAACATGATTTAATTTCGTTAAATCAGTTTTAAATATAAATAAGTTTATAAAAATTATGGGAAAATTATTGTTGTTAGTTTACATCAGAAAGTGTCCAATTCCTACAAAAATAGCATTTTTGGATCATGTCTTGTATTATTAGAATTATTTATCAATTACGGCATAATTACACGTTTATTTATTTATACTATTACAACACCTATTTTACAAATATTTTTCTTATAAAATAAAAATGTCTTATGATTAAAAGTCTTTATTATCATTAGTTTGGATCATGGTGTATTCATAATTATTTAATCAAATGTTTATGATTATTGTATTTATTTACAATAATTTAGTTAAAGTAATTAATTTAATTAATTTGTCATAACTATTCGAAATATGTTTTTTTTTATCTAAAAATTCAATAGGTAATAATTACATTATTCAAACCACATCTACAAATCTTTCAGATATTATTGGTGATATATAACTTTTACATTAACGCAACTTATCATTAAAACCCTAATTCCCCAAATCGACTTAGCAAACCCTAATGCCTTAGACCCTAGATACCTTAGACTTTTAGACATTTCCTTATTAGTATTCTTACACATTATAGGTTGAATTCCTCGGAATTCCCATTACTTAGCTCACGATCGCTTAAGTTGGATTTTGATCGCTTTCGCAACTGTGAGTATATCTTTCCCCTTTTTCATGCTTTACTATTTTGGGGCTATTCATGTACACTATGACTAAATGTTATTCTTTCACTAAATGCAATTCTCATGTGTGTTTGCGTTATGTTAATTTGTGTGTCTATGACTTGTCAAAATCATTAACCTTTGAGGGCCTGGCATTTCAATGAATAGTACTATGGTATATACCCTTGTGACTCTGTTGAGAGTCCTCGTCATTGCTATGTATTACATTACTACTAGCGCATACTATATATATCTGCTTTTCTTTACATAGGGTTGATTTTGAACGGATATTACTTATTACATAATTGCAAATGGTACCGCACATGAATTGCTAAACACTTTTCCTACTACATTTATTCAAACAGGGTATGCTCACCAATACTTTGTGTATTGACCAAAACGTTTTCGTACATGTTTCAGGTTGTTTTGAGATGCATCCTTTAAGCTTTCGGATTTATATTTAGATTTTGGATTCATTGTATATCAGTTTAGTTGACATTTAGAATCGTTGTATTTCATTTTAATGTAATAAATTATTTAATCAATGTATTCAAATTTACACTTTAGTCCATGAGCTATTGAACAATCGTCACTACGTGACACCTCGATGTTTCCGCCATCGGTTGGGGTGTTACAGTTTGCAACACATCTTTGATCAGAAGGATTTGAACATGCGACAACGGCGATGGGTCGAACTATTAAACAATTACGATTGTGAGATAAAGTACCATCCCGGGAAGGCGAACGTTGTGCCCGACGCCTTAAGTCGCAAGGAACGGGTTAAGCCATTGCGTGTCCGAGCCTTGGGTTTAACTATCCGCACACTTCCTCCCAATTCGCGAAACGGATAAGTTGGAGAAACTGACCCGTTTATACATTAAGGAAGTGGTGTCTAAGCATGGTGTACCTATTTCCATCATCTCCGATCGAGATAGTCGTTTCACCTCAAGATTTTGGGAAAGTTTGAATGAAGCCCTCGGTACTCGCCTTGACATGAGTACCGCATATCATCCCCAAACCGATGGTCAAAGTGAACGAACCATCCAGACCTTGGAAGATATGTTACGGGCGTGCGCAATCGATTTCAGCGGTAATTGGGATACACACTTGCCATTGGTGGAATTTTCGTATAACAACAGTTACCACACGAGCATTCAAGCCGCACCTTTTGAAGCTCTATATGGACGCAAGTGTAGATCTCCTCTATGTTGGGCGGAAGTTGGAGAAAAGCAACTTACCGGGCCGGAAATTGTTCAAGAGACGACGGACAAGGTCTTCTTGATAAAAGAACGTCTCAAAGCGGCCCGTGACCGGTAGAAAAGCTACGCAGATATGAGGCGAAAGCCTTTGGAATTTCAAGTCGGAGACAGGGTCCTACTAAAGGTGTCCCCTTGGAAAGGTGTCGCGCGCTTTGGGAAGCGCGGAAAGCTGAACCCATGGTATGTTGGACCGTTCGAAATCTTGTCCAGAGTAGGCCCCGTGGCATACAAGCTCAAGTTACCACAAGAGCTTAACAGTGTACATGACACGTTCCACGTGTCGAACTTGAAGAAGTGCTTATCCGACGAAACTCTCATCATCCCTGCAGACGAAATCCACATTGACGACAAGTTACACTTCGTCGAAGAACCAATCGAGGTAACTGATTGGAAGGTCCAAAAATTAAGGCGCAGCAAGATCAGGTTGGTCAAAGTGCGCTGGAATGCCAAGCGTGGACCGGAGTTCACGTGGGAAAGGCTGGACCGGATGAAGCAAAAATATCCCGCCCTATTCGAGAAGACCCCTATACCGGAAAACTCGAAGTGAATTCCGGGACGGAATTCTCTTAACGGGGGAGAATGTAACAACCGGCAAAAATGAGGTAATTCCGTACTAATTAACTATACGCGATTAACGTAATTAAATGCAATTATGTGTTGATTATTTAACTGAGGCCTTAGAAAGATAGAAATTCCCAAATAATGCATAGGAATGCATATGTTTAATGACAAAACATGATAGGATCGTGTGCGAATAAATTATCCGGTATGGACACTGGCGATTACCCGGTAAAAATTAAATAAGCGAAATGGATCCCGGACACCCGGGATATAAAATAAAACATAATTTCACAAAATATAATGGGTTTTGGAACTCCAAAGCCATACGTGAAAGCGTGTTATACAAATCTCCCGGTAACGAATAAAGTGCGCGTACCGCACCCGATACGCGCATAACATATAATTTCACCCGGCAAAAGCCAAAATAATTTATCAACGCTTAAACTGGACTATGTTTAAGGGATATTAAAGGTATTTTTAATATTGGATAACACGCGATTAAAAACCCGAAAATACCCGGACGGTACCCGAACGAGAGGGAATTAAACATAATAATATTGGGTATTAATTAACAAAGTGGACCCCACCCAACACCCACAAGGGGCCGGCCTTGGGCCCTCCCCAAATGATTAAGATTTTGTGTTATCTCATTAACCCTTCAAATTCTCATTAATCCAATCATAATTATAACAAATCTGTAGCTTGCATGGATTAACATTGGCCAAGAAGATTAGCTAATCACCTCTCCTCTCTCTCTCAAAACCCACGGCCAAACACCCCTAATAATATCCCCAAAGATTTTTCATTATCTTACATAATCTATCCAAGATATTACATAATCTAATTAGGATACTAGTGATCTTTGGAGATTTGGAAGAGATATTATATACAAGCTAGTGAGAATACTTGAATCAAAAACCAAAATCTTCTTCTTCTTCCTCCTCTTTGCCGTAGCATATCACCCATCCATATACATTTTTCTTACAAATTTTACACTTCCAAATCATCTCTAGATCATTATCCTTCAAAACCCCATTGTGTGTTTCAAGAGCTTGGAGCTTAATCCTTTGGAAGAACAAACTAAACCCCATTGTCTTCCCTAGCCTTGAGCTAGTAGTAAGTTTTAACCTTGCTTTGATTATTAATGTTCATATTATGTGTTCTTATGAGCAAGTTGTACATTGATGGGTAGAATGTGGTTTTGAAACATAAAGTTTAATGTATCTTACAAGAGTAAAATGGAAGAATAATAACATGGATAAATCATGGATTTAATATTAGTAATGTGATATTTCACGAAAATGTAGAAAATATGTACATACACTTGAGTTGGATGATGATTTGAACATGATTTTTGAAAGTGATTTGAATATGTTAAAAGATGGTTTTAATCAATATAAAATGACCATCTAATGTCTAAAATAAGTTGGAATATGTTGGATGTTCATAAATATAAAAGTTGCATATTTAAAGTCTACTCACTTGGATGAATGAAATTTGGATATGATGGATAAAAACATTAAACACACATGTTAATAGCATCAATGATGGAATATAAGACTATTAAAAGTGGAAAAATGTAAAAATAACCAAACATGAAAAAGATGGTTCTTTAAAGTCCACTAATTGGAAGAAAATGCTAACTTTGGAAGTTAGGATGGAAAAAGTAACATTTAAAAGTTAAGGGACTAATGTTGTAACTTTGAAAGTTGATGGACTAAAATAATTATTTTAGAAACTTTGTTCCAAAAATGTGTTCACGGAAGGTTTGGTGTCAAAAACGTAAATAATGGTTCTTCCAAGTATAGTTTTGGTAAACACTAGTAACCTACTTGTGTATTTATTGAAAAAGGTATTTTTATAAAAATGGAAGTTTTATAAAAATAGGAGGTTAAGTTAACATAAGGATTTTATAAAAATTGAGGTTTTATAAAATATTGGACAAAAAGTAAAGACTTGAGAATACTTGTACAAGAATGGATACTTTTATATGAATGGGAATATAAAAGTATCGGAAACGTTTTTGGAATACAAGTTAAAAAGTTGAACTAAAAATACGAAAGTATATTTTTTCCAAGTAATATGTGTTTGGAATTGGAAGTATGACTAATAATTCCATAGAACGCATATTGGAAGAAAACATGGAAAAAGTTAACTATCGGACTTATTTACATAAGCTAACGACAACGAATAAACGGACAAACTAGAGAAAAATGCCATTGCGGCAAAACGTGAAAATATATATATTTTAAGAAGTAAAATATATATATAACATGGGTGAAAATTATATAACACTTTCCTAAGTGCTAGAAAGAATATTCGTGGGAGAAAGCATAACGTAAAGAATGAAAAACGTTAAACAACGTATGGACTTAACAAAGAAAATTCACACGTCGATATATGGATACATGCTCGTCTCGACGAAATTCTAGTATATCTATTTGAATGGGAAAGTAGATATGCGAGAAGGAAAACCGAGACGAGTAGGCAAAATATATCTACGAACATGTGAATACCGACAAGATCCTAGTATATTTATTTAAATGGGAAAATAAATGTACGGCATGGTAAGTTGAGTCGGGCGTTAAGAATACACTACCGAACGACAAGACCTTAGCATATTTGTTTAAATGGGAAAATAAATATGCGGCAAAGTGAGTCGGGTCGGGCGTTAAGAATACATTATATCGAACGATACGATCCTAAGTATAATTATTTAAATGGGAAAATAATTATACGTTAGGTAGAGTTGTGTCGAGAATAATAGTGTACAAGTTACAAAGAATACTAATGAGAATAATACATAACTCGTAAGAAAATGGTAATCCATCGCCTACGAACCTAGGATACGCGTCTAATTAAACGGGAATTGGAACAACACGTGGTCGGGGAGTTGGGTGTACAACTTGCCAAGGCACATGCACTATAGGTGTAGTGACTTATACGCCTAGGACGTTTGTAGGTGCGAGACCACAAAACTTGCTATCTTCCTTTTTGAGCCAAGCACAGATTCAGGTGAGTCTCACGGCCCCATTTTAAACTATTTTATGTTTTTCGGGGGAAAGATATGTTAGGGAAATGTTTGACGGGATAAGTACTTGAGTTGTGATCGCCACTCGGGGTTGAGACCTCTCTACTATAATCATTAATTCGGGAAACGAAACCGAAGGAATATTTGAATAGTACTATTGGTGCCTGACAAGGCCCACCCCTAATCGATAGCGTCGATTATGCATCGGCGTATGCCTGGGGTGCACGTATTCTGAAATCAAGTCGTAGGAATACCGAGTAACGACTTGGAGCGGGGCATTATTATTTGTCTTGGTTTGGTTATAGGCTCAAGTAGAATTGTAGGAACTTGCAACTCCTATAAATTGTCATAACATGGAAATTCCCAAAGTGATAAAGTTTAATAAACTAAAACCTGTGAACTCACCAATATTTATATATTGACGACTTTTTAAACATATCTTTCAGGTAATTGCAAGCCGGGTCGGGGGAATCTCTCATAAGGGCGTCGGGTGTTTCAAAAGGGTTTCCACTTTAATTCCCAAGGATTTGGGATATATTTGAGAAGCCACTTTTATGTATTCAAAAACAATTTATCGTTTATGTGTGAACATCAAACACGTTTTCGACGTCTTAATAAATGAATCCTTTTCTTAATTACTTATGATTTGCGTCAATCTTGGCTTTATGCTCTTGAACCGTCGCGCCACGTGTTTCCGCCATTGGCGTGGTGTGACACGACCCCTCTCACCACCAATATTGTCCGCTTTGCCCCGATGGCTTGCACATCCAGAGCTCACGGATTTGTTTTTGGTCGCCCCGGTGGAGACTTCCCAGGAGGTCACCCATCCTGACACTACTCCCACCTGAGCACACTTAATTGTGGAGTTCTCCTCTCATCCACTAGCATTAAGCCCAAAACGCGTTGGTGATTTAAGAGGCTTTGGATTACTTATGAACCAAGGATCTCTCCTGGCCACGGCCGATGTGGGATTTGCTTAGGGTGTCATACAAAGGTCCATGTTAATCTCCCAGAAATCAGTACTGTTACAAAAACACTACGTGTGACTAACACACACCATTCATATATGATAAAACACCATACGTCGTGTGAAAAAAAACTACCTTAAACATAAAACACCACACTTAGAATAATACAAAAACAATGTTGTGTGCATATTTGGATTTCTAATTTTATTCTCTCTCTCTCACATCTCTTACCAAAATTATAATTTTAATCATTATTGAATGTGTTACTGATTGTGTATGATGAAGATAAAACACAATGGATTATGGAGAAAATGATGATAAAACACACATGACTGTTAAAACACAAAATTGAGAATATGGTGATAAAACACACGGGTATGAACGTAAAACACCATACCTTGTATAAAAAAATAACTAAAAATCTACCTTAACATAAAACACCACACGTTGAATGATCGATGTAAATGACTATGAATTTCAATTCGTGAATGTTGATTCTTTATAAAAGCATTTAGTAAAAATCATTTTAATCAAAACAAAAATCCCTATTATTACTCATAATTAAGAAGGTAATTAATTAGACAATTAATTAGACAATTGTCTACTAAAAATAAGATTACGAATACAAATTACAAGGATGCTCTTTTAATTAAAATAATTGGTTGCCACGTGTCACTTTTAGATAGGTTCTCATACTTCTCACATAAAATGGGTTTTGTACAAGAACCTAAACCGGTATATATATATATATATATATAGGATCCGGATATTTTGAAAACTCGTGTGAGTTGCGAGAACTTGAGAACTCTTCTGAACCAATCACAAAGTGACACACCTTCATTTTTGGAATATTTTGTATTTTTTTAATGAGGGGTAACAAAGTCTTTGTACCCTATTACTTGGGGGTATTTTAGTAACTTTAAAACATGTAATGATTACTCTTATTAAATAATAATAATAATAATTACAACTATTTAAATCTGTCTCTCATCACTCTCTCTCTCATTTTCTCTCTCTCTCTCTAAAAAACACACACAAACCTTCTCTCTCTCTTTCTTTCTCTTTCTAAAAAATCAGAAGAACAGGGGGCATGAACAAGAAGACGACGACGGTGTGTTGGTTCGATGACGGTCTGGGACGATGAACAAGGAGACGACAGTGGGTTTTTTCGAAGGTGGGTGGTGTATCTGATGGGTCTTGGAGGTGGATCTGGTTTGATGGTGGTGTAGGCGATGGTGATGGTGGGTTTGAGATCTGAATCGATGAAAGACGGTGGTGGAAGCGATGGTTCGATGGGTGGTGGTGGGTTTGTTTGGAGGTGATGGTGATGGTGAGGGTTGGTGGGTGGGCGATTTTGATGGTGGGGTTTTGGGGATCTGAAAACAGATCTGGAGGTGGATGTGTGGTGGTTCGTGGTGGGGTATGGCTGTGGTGGATGACAGGGGCGGGGAGGGGTGGATGTGGTTCATGGCTGTGGTGGATGATGATGTTGTGGGTTTTCATGATGATGATGATGGATGTGGTTCATGGCTGTAAAAATCTTCAACAAATTCGGACCCCAATAACTGTTTTGGTTAAGGAGCTTAAGCTAACCAGCAAGGGTGAAGATGAACCAGTTGTAGAGAAAATTAATAATGATTGGATTGAAAATGAATCAAAAGCTAATGCAAACTCAGATGGTTTGGCTTCTGGTTATTGGCCCAAGAAAAGGTATGCCATGAAGTATTTAGTTATTTTTAAGGTAAACATAACTACGTACAGTTCTGTTTGGATTTGATTGTGTTTTTATCAGTGAAGTTGTTAATATTGAAGTGATTGGAATTTCTAGCTTTTTGGTTTGTTTTACATTGATGTAACACACATTTTATCGATGTTTTTTTGGGGCATATTACAGTAATACGAATGATGGGTACGAATGATAATGATAGATGTATGTTTTGGTTTTTACACTAGCCTATTTTTTTCTGCAAACCAGGATCTGAATTTGTTGAAGATTTTTACACCGGTGTAATTGCTTGAGTTAGTGGTCAAGATTTTTCTAGAATTAGTTTAGATGTACGTTTCTTATATTTTTAGTGGATTGGTAATTTGGTTATGTTTTTCGTTTTTCTTACACTAGTGTAATTGTTTGAGTTAGTGGCAAGTTTTGTTGCAAGATTTGTTGTTTTACATTTGTGTAACGGATACATTACATGTTTTGTTCGATTACATTGGTGTAAGGGCTATATTACATTGGTGTAAAAGATACAATGGCTTTCAAATTTATAAGTATATTTTGGATTTTACACTAGGGTAAATAATTTTTACATGGGGGGCTTCCTAAACAAGATGGACAGATTTGAATTTTAAATATATGTTATTTTTTTTTGAATAAAATTACACCAGTGTAAAAAACGAGAGTGATACTACAAAATGTTCAATCTGATTTTTTGTTTTAAAAAATTAAATTAATTAAAAAATAAAATAAAGTTTAAAAAATTAAATCAGATTATATTATTTTAATTAAAATAATAAAATAAACTTTAATTAAAAATAACATAATATTATATTATATCTTCTCTCTCATGGCTTTTTACTTAAATGCCCTTAATTGTACTTTAAGATAATAAAAAAAATACTTAATATTCAAGTGAAGACAAAAATGCCAACTTTTGATCTCAACCTTTGGATCATGAAGATCAAAGGTCCACAATGGTTCTCTAGTTCTCACAACTCATAGGAGTTTTCAAAGTATCCTAACCCTATATATATATATTGGAATTTTATTTGGTATACGTCACATTATATGTTGCACACTCTAAATTACCATCTTATACCAGATAGTTATTTTGGGCATTTCTTTAGATTGCATGTCATATTAGGATAGGAGGTTTTTCCTATTTTTAGTAAAACTGGTCAGGTTGCAGCTCTAATTTCATTAGTAACAAGTGAGATTGCAACTTGCAGTGTCTTCGTAATAGGCTACAAAATCCACGTTGCAACTTGCGGGCGAACTCCCTAGTTATATTTATAAAGGAAGCTTATTGTTATGATTACGATTGCAACATAATTAATGAACCACACTTTTCTATATTAATTTAAAACTTTCCCTCTTAAAAGTTCAAAAGTAAGGAGCTTAACACATGCTTTTAAAATTTTTATTATTATTTATTTATCTAGACGAAATGATGGTACGGACAAACTCTATAGAAATTTAACAACTGATTTTATAGAGGATTGTATTAGTTATAAATCACAACATCTATTTTACAACATCTGTTGACTTGTTAACAAACGTTCTGAAACAACTGTCATCCAATACAATTTTCTAATTACAAATTACCATGTGGAACGTAAATAAACTAAGTTTCAAAATCGTAATCATTAAATTTGGACTTCAAGACTCTATTTAGAAAAAAAAATAAGTATCTCTTTAACAAAGACTACAATATTGAAAGGTATCCTCATTTGACGATATATATTATGTTTAAAATTAATAATAATAATAATAATAATAATAATAATAATAATAATAATAATAATCTCCTGTTTAAATAATTGAAGCATTTGCATGAAGGTTACTCAATATAAGTAATATTTTGAAGAAAATAAATCAATTATTTACACATAATATTTTGCTACTCAACACTCCTAATCTTCAAAAGCGTAACCATATTTCCCTATGTAAATTTAAAACTTTCCCTCTTAAAAGTTCAAAAGTTAGGGGCTTAACATATGTTTTAAAAAAATTATTTTACTATTATTTATTTATCTAGATGAGATCAGGTTACGGACAAACTTTGTAGAAAATAAAAAACTGATTTTGTGGTTCTGTTACTTATAAATCACAACATCTATTTTACAACATCTGTTGACAAGTCAACAGATGTTCTGAAGCAACTGTCATGTAATACAATTTTCCAATTAGAAATTACCATTTGAAACGGAAATAAACTAAGTTTCAAAATTGTAATCATTAAATTTGGACTTCAAGCCTCTATTTAACCAAGACTACAATATTGATGGTACGGACAAACTCTATAGATATTTAGAAACTGATTTTATAGAGGGTTGTATTATTTATTAATCACAACATTTATTTTACAAAACCTGTTGACTTTTCAACAGATGGTTCCAAAATAACTGTCAGAGACGTTGCAAAAAACTACTTAGACGTTGCAAAACAGCACAAAACAAAACAAAACAAAACATACAAGATACAAATGGTAATTTTTAAGACGTTGCAAAAAACTACTATGACAATGAAACAAATTATTGAATTTCCATAATTTTACTGAAAGCATCCGACTTTACAAACATACAGGATACAAAATACAACCAAAACATCACAAAACAAAACTGATTACAAACATAAAAGATAGAAGTGTTCTAAAAAAATAGCCGATATCGCTACAAAGGTGAACTAATGCCAACTAATCTTGTAGAAAACTTGCAACTAATCTTGCTAATACATACAAATCAATTTTAACTGTAACATGGATACAATCTTTCCTGCCACTCTTAATTAGATAGAGACATATTTGTTTCTGTATACACCCATCAGTCTTCAAGAGATAATCTTGCAAAAAACTGCCACTCTTGAACCGTTGGTAATGATACAAATAGTATTTTACTTTGATTGTAAGAATCTTCCAAATATCAACTTTCAAAGATCCACATACTCAAGGTGCTTCCTCGCTTACTCTACTTGCTAATGGAACAGACAAAAACTTCGACGATTATGTTTCAACTACAAATCTTGAAAACAAACTCAAGAAATAACAAAGTCAACCAACATACCTATTGACCAGCACAACAGAGCAACAAAAAACACAGCAGTAAACGGAGACAGTTTTCTCAAAAGATAAGCAAAATGACGTAAAAGCGTATCACAATCAGTGTCTTGCCTGGCCCCATTTAAAAAAAAAACTATAGTGTTCTCCTTGATTGCTTGAGCTAACGCCTCTATCTGGTAACCGTAAAATATTCACAAAAATACTACATCAAGCATCACTCAAATTAATAAAACACATGAATGGCCTTTAAAAAAACAAAGACATACCTATCTTGAGTTTGATACTGCCATTGTTGAACCGTTGGAAATGGTACAACTAATATTTTTTTATTGTTAGAATCTTCCAAAAATCAACACCTTTTTCAACCCCACTACTCTGGTTGCTAATGGAACAGAAAAAAAATTCCATGATTATTGCACAGAGATGATTTTTATTCTTATTATTATGATCGATTAAAATTTGGTTACCTGATGCTTGAATCCTTCGATCTGAACGTGAGTGTAAGAGAAGCATCTATTATGATTTAAGAATACTGATAGACATGGAGCATTCACGAATAATTTGAGAGAGAGCAGTATATTATTTGAGAGAGAGAGAGAGAGAGAGAGAGGGGTCACATTTTTTAGTTGTGTTAGGGGTTTGGAGATTGAAATTTGAATTTGAATTTGGAGCTCAAATCTGGAGTAACAGTTGTATGAACATCTGTTAAAGCAAGTCACATTATTTAATTAATTTATGAAGCACGAGTGGCCCACTATTGAACATCTGTTCAGGCAAGTGGCATTATTAATTTATAATTTTAAGTTGATTAATGACATCATTTTTCGCATCACACAAGCATTGTTGGCATAGCTAAGGTGTTGACACATCAGCTTTTCTTATGTCACTCACTATTCTCCTATTATAGTAAGTATAGATTTAATTGCAAGAATCTTCCAAAAATCAACTCCTTTTCAACCCCAATACTCTGGTTGCTAATGGAACAGACAAAAAATTCCACGATTATTGCACAGAGATAAATTTTATTCTTATTTTTATGATCGATTAAAATTTGGTTAACTGATGCTTGAATCCTTTGATCTGAACGTGAGTGTCAGAGAAGCATCTATTATGATTTAAGAATACTGATAGACACGGAGCATTCACAAATAATTTGAGAGAGAGCAGTATATTATTTGAGAGAGAGAGAGAGAGAGAGAGAGAGAGAGAGGTCACATTTATATAGTTGTGTAAGGGGTTTTGAGTTTGAAATTTGAATTTGAATTTGGAGCTCAAATCTGGAGTAACAGTTGTATTAACATCTGTTAAAGCAAGTGGCATTATTTAATTAATTTATGACGCACGAGTGCCCCACTATTGAACATATGTTCAGGCAAGTTGCATTATTTAATAATAATTTTACGCTGATTAATGACATCATTTTTCGCATCACACAAGCATTGTTGGCATAGCTAAGGTGTTGACAAATCAATTTTTCTTATGTCACTCACGACTCTCCTATTATAGTAAGTATAGATTGGGTCAATAATCAATATGATTTGAAAATGAATGAGTCAATTGCGGTTTCTAGTACAATTGACAAACTTCCACCTTATGGAAGGATTTTAAAAATACTCTTAAACACCAAAAAGAGGAATTGTCTTTGGTTCAATTGGGGAGTCATTTCCAAGTTGAATAATCACCTTGGGTTCAAAAAGTGGATAAGACAAAAGGTAAAAATGTGGTTCGTCAATCTTTGGTGAACATGGTTGAAGATGATGGAAAATCAAGGAAATTTAAAAATTTCAAAGGCAACAAACGTAAATTTGATCATCATAATAAAAATTCAAACAAGAAAGAGAAAGGACCATGTTGGAGATGCCACAAAGTGGGAAACTTTAAAAAGGATTGTTGTTTGAAACTTCCGTGAGGAAACAAAGGTTTCGGTGGAACTAGTCCGAGTAGGTCTAAAGACCCTCCTACAAAAACAGGTACGTTTTTTAATTTACAACAACATAAAAATTTCATTGTTGATATTGTAACTTGTAGATGCATATTTCATATATGTGTCTGTAGCTTTTGGGTCGTCTAGTTTGTCAATAAGTCATTTCGGGATAACGAAGGTACGAATGAAAACAATATGTTTTCATTTGGGATAATACAAGCACGAACTAAACTGGTTCAGACCATCGAAAGGTCGAACCAAAATGTTTATATATAGGTAGTTTAGGTGACATTATCAATCAGTTATTGTTAGTTGCTCTGTGTTTCTAAGCGCCTAAACCATGTCTAGTTACACCTAGAAGTGTGTGTTTATCAATGATCAAGTCTGTAACGATTATTGACAAGTTAATGATTAATGAAAACATTGAAAATGGATCTTTATGTGTTTTGATATCGATCTTTATCATTTTGCTCGATCGTTAGGGTTTCCGCACCTGACGGTTCATATATCATGCTGATTAAACGTCAATTGATTGAAATCTGATCCTACAAAGTGGTATCAGAGCTAGTGCTCAATCATACGATTGCAAATTGATAAAAATCTTGCAGATTTCTATCCAAAATCACCAAAATTTTTGTGGTTTTCATAGTTTGACCTTTAAACATGGTTTTTGATTGATTTGGAAGTCGATTTGGTGTCAAAATAAAAAATTCTTTCACAAAAGTTGTTCCATACAAGGTTCGATCCAAATCCTTTCCATTTGTGATCCAAATTAAGATCATTTTTGAAAATCAGATCAAAATTGTGGCAGCTGGCAACATGTCGAATGAACTTTTCTGAGACTCATTCATGCTAGATTTGGCATGGATAGAAGTTATTTTCTTTTCATTTGAGCCTTTTATTCTCATTTGTGCTCCTAGTTTTTGATTCGTGGCATCGATAGGTCGAACCAAATTCATTTTCTTTCATTCGTGTTGTTTGAAAGGTCGAATAGGATATTATAATTTTGGGTCTGCTCTCGACATTAGATTTGGAAATTTTTCTAAGTGTTGAAACTTTTTCACAATGGACAACATTTGGGGAATTCTGATGAACCTGTCACACCCTCAAATTCCACATGCGGGGTTTTACCGCGAGGCGCGTGACACACTAGGATCTCAGTCAACGATCACAATAAACATACAACAAACATGCATTCATAAATATATTTAAAACCAAAATATCATGCTTTGAGCCGTAAACCAGCAGCGGAAGCATTCTTGTTTACAACCAAAAGACATATCATTGTTTACAAAACATTGTTTAATATGCTTCAAAATATTAGACGCTGTGCATGACTCCGTGTGCCTAGCCCATTGACTGCTACCTTAGCGACCTGAGAAAACATGCCAAAATGTCAACATATAATGCTGGTGAGTTCACAGGTTTTCTTTTATAAAGCGTTTGTTATAAGTTGTGAAGATCATATCCGTTACTACTAGGTTATAAGAACGTTAGCTAGACGTTAAGTGTTTGTTTACTACTGCGGTTGGGAATCCATTACTATACGTTTATAAGTTGTTGAAGCTTGCCCAGCAGTTTTGGCTATAACCGATGCCTCGGCGAGCCAGTAATAAGAGACAATATGCACCCGCCCGGCCCAGCCGTCGAGTGGGGTTTGTGAGGCCCAATAGATCTATCCACATTTCCCCGTTGTGCATCCCCGCACATTCATGGTTTCCCCCCTGGGACTTTCCATAAAAAGCCGCATAGTACATGTAAAGTAACCATAGTATAACATGACCTTTAATAAGTAAGTAAGTAGCATGTTTCTCCCCCGAAAGTAAAACGGTAAAAGTGGGGCTGTGAAACTCACCTCGGATTGTGTTACTTGAAAACAGTTAAGTAATTATGTTATGATAGCCCCAAATAGCGGCGACCTATCATAAGATGTGTATAAGTATTGGACTAATAACCCGCAGGCTAACTTGTCCCTGAATGTCCAGACCGTGACCATAAACGTTTGAAAACACCTTTAACTGTTAAACCGACCGTGCCAGACAAGACCCGACATCCCATTGGTGACCCGACATTCCACGTGTTAGATAAATACAAGACATCATGCAACATACGCAATTAAACACTTAATACGCGCAATCGTTCACCTAGTCTAGCATAATGTCCGATTAACGCATAATCAGGTCCGAGCACGTCTTACTAAGTCATTGGGTGCATCCCGGGGTTCCTATCATGTTCCTAGGTGTCAAATCATGTTCCGGGATGTCAAAACGCGTTCACGACAGCAGTAGGGGCCCAATCGCCTGATATATCAGGCGATTAGGGTCCTAATCGCCTTCATGCATGCCTAATCGCCTTCAGCATCAGGCGATTAGGATTCCTAATCGCCTGCTGCTGCTGTGTAACGGATTTTCGCGCGTTTAACCCTCCAAATCAGATCCGAAACATGCAACAACACCCAATATCAAACCTAAATCATTTACCAACTCATTCCAAGCAAAACCCGCCAACATATCACTGATCTAACATGTTCTAAGCAATTATTTCCTAAAATGGCAAAGTACTAGATTTCACCAACCAACCTTATCTTTCCTTAAATGGAAACAATCAGATTTCAATCTCTACAAACTTGCAAATCATCAAACCTCTGATCTAACATCTTCCTAGTATGAATTCTAACAACATTGCATCAACAATCATACCATAATCATCCTAAATCTTCAAGAACATTCAAATGGGTCAAAATACACATTTTCATCAAAACACAACAACAATGGCTCAAACTCTAAGGTAACCTTCCTAATAATCTCTACATAACAGAAGTACAATCATATCATGGAAACCATCATGTTATAATCACCAAGAAGACCAACATATGCATGTAAACTTCACATATAACAAGCATTAAGGTGTAGACTTGGTTTAGAACTCTTTTGAAAGGTTTTTAAAGACACAAACTTAGTAAAACAAGGTCTGGACCTTTGGGGAACCAAAATAACAACTTTACAAAGGTTAGGGATGAAGAACACACCTTGGATTTTGTTAAAGAAAGGTGTGTAGGCTTGGAGATGGTGATTTTTGTAGCAAAATGAGTTCCAGAGGTGTTTCAAGGTGTGTGGGTGGCTTGGGATCAGCTAGGGTTGTTCTAGAGGTGTTTGGGGAGTTAAGGGTTCTATTTATAGGTGTTTTGACCCAGACTCTGCAGTATAGGCGATTAGCAGATCATGTCATGCGATTGGGGGCCTAATCGCATGCTACATCAGGCGATTAGGTCCCAATCGCCTGCTATCATCCTCCTACTCGCCTATATATAGGCGATTAGGCCCTCTTCCAGATCCTAATCGCCTGAAACCCACCAAGCTGGGTTTTCGGCGCGTTAAACGCTATTTTAACACATATAAACACGTATTCACATACCGATAAGTCACATAATGATTCCAAACATATAATGCATGATAACTAACACGTTTACATCCATTCACCAATTCCCGGGACTCGAGACTCGTGTGTGCATTAAACCTGGCGATTCCACGAATCACCAATCCTTGTACACATGGTTATGGACCGACTCCCGATGACCCCGCGGATCATCGTAACGACTCCCGATGATTCCCAGAATCATCATACCGACTCGACTGACCCCGTTAAGAACGTAATATGCATGACTCGCTAAGGTAGACTTACTAGTTTAGTCAACGTTATTAACCTGAGTTTGCCGGGTGTCACATCATCCCCCTGTTGAAAGAATTTTCGTCCCGAAAATTGCCCAAGGCCCAAAAAGGAAGAGACGAAAGAGAAGAAAAATTTTCCGGTTGCCACATCATCCCCCTGTTGAAAGGAATCTCGACCCGAGATTCATTCAGCTTCGGCAGAGACATGCCTTGATTCGAACGCGCGTTTAGGAAATAAATGGGGATACTTAGCCTTCATTTGATCTTCCCGTTCCCACGTGAACTCCGGTCCACGATCTGAGTTCCAACGGACTTTAACAATGCGGATTTTACTCCGGCGAAGGCTACGGATTTTATAGTCGAGAATTTCAACCGGTTCCTCCACAATACGCAGACGATCATCTACCTTGATCTCCTCGAGAGGAACAACTAAAGATTCATCCGCCAAACACTTCTTCAGATTAGAGACATGGAAGACATTATGAACATTACTGAGTTCAGCTGGCAGATCAAGCCTGTATGCAACCGGTCCAATCCGTTCCAGAATTGCGAACGGTCCCACATACCGAGGATTCAATTTGCCCCGCTTCCCAAAACGTATAACGCCCTTCCACGGAGATACCTTCAACAAAACCCTGTCGCCAACCTTAAACTCCAAAGGCTTGCGACGACGATCGGCATAGCTCTTTTGACGATCCCGAGCTGCTGCCAAGTGGTTACGGATTTGTACGATCTTCTCGGAAGTCTCGTACACAAGTTCCAGGCCGGTGAGTTGACTCTCACCCACCTCGGCCCAACAAAGAGGAGACCGGCATTTCCGCCCGTAAAGAGCCTCGAACGGAGCTGCCTTGATGCTAGAATGGTAACTGTTGTTGTAGGAGAATTCCACCAACGGTAGATGACTCTCCCACCCTTTGCCAAAGTCGATCACACATGCCCGAAGCATGTCTTCTAGCGTTTGGATTGTCCGCTCACTTTGACCGTCAGTTTGCGGATGATACGCTGTGCTCATGTCTAACTGAGTACCCAGAGCCTTATGCAAGGATTTCCAGAAGTTAGAGGCGAACCGAGGATCACGATCAGAAATAATAGAGACAGGCACCCCGTGCCGAGAGACCACTTCCTTGAGATATAACCGTGCCAGATGCTCGAGGCCATCGGTATCTTTGATAGCGAGGAAGTGCGCAGACTTTGTCAACCTATCGACAATTACCCAGATCATGTTACAACCACTGGGCGATTTCGGGAGTTTGGTCACAAAGTCCATCGTAATCCGCTCCCACTTCCATTCGGGAATTTCAGGCTGTTGCAGAAGGCCGGATGGCTTTTGATACTCGACCTTGACCTTGGCACAGGTCAAGCACTTGCTCACATACGAAGCCACGTCCGCCTTCATGTTCGGCCACCAATAAAGTATCTTTAGGTCTTGATACATCTTATCGGAGCCAGGGTGAATAGAGTACCGGGACTTATGAGCTTCATCAAGAACGAGATCCCGCAAGCCCCCAAATAAAGGAACCAAAATACGTTCAGCGAAATAGTGTAACCCATCGGACCTGAGCTCAAGGTGGCTATCAGCACCATGCATGGTTTCAGCTTTAAGGTTTTCCTCCTTCAAAGCTTCTTGCTGCGCTGAACGGATTCAATCAGGTAAGCCGGAAGGGATGGTGAGCTGAAGAGCTCGAACACGACGAGGTTTAGCCGTTTCCTTCCTGCTCAAGGCGTCTGCGACCACATTCGCCTTGCCAGGATGGTATTTAATAGCGCACTCGTAATCATTAAGAAGCTCGACCCAGCGACGCTGTCTTATATTCAACACCTTCTGATCAAAGATATGCTGGAGGCTCTTGTGATCGGTGTAAATAGTGCACTTGGTACCGTACAAGTAATGCCTCCAAATCTTTAAAGCAAAGACTACAGCACCCAATTCCAGATCATGGGTGGGGTAGTTTTTCTCATGAACTTTGAGCTGACGAGAAGCATAGGCGATGACCTTCTCGCGCTGCATCAGTACACAACCGAGACCCCGGATAGAAGCGTCACAATAAACCACAAAATCGTCCGTGCCCTCAGGTAAGGACAAGATAGGAGCAGAACAGAGTTTAGCCTTTAACATCTGGAAAGCCGACTCCTGCGAATCATCCCAGTCGAACTTCCTGTCCTTCTGGGTAAGCGAGGTGAGGGGTTGAGCGATCTTCGAAAATCCCTCGATAAAACGGCGATAATAACCTGCAAGGCCCAGGAATTGCCGCACCTCCGATGGCGTCTTTGGTGCTTCCCAGTCTTTAATGGCTTCAATCTTAGCTGGGTCAACGTGAATTCCTTTCTCATTAACAACATGACCAAGGAATTGGACTTCACGCAACCAGAAGCTACACTTAGAAAACTTGGCGTACAACTGTTCCCGCCTCAGGAGTTCCAAAACAAGACGCAAGTGTTCCTGATGGTCCACCTCGTTCTTGGAATAGACTAGAATATCGTCAATGAAGACAATCACGAACTTATCAAGATAAGGCTTACAAACACGGTTCATCAAATCCATAAAAATGGCCGGTGCATTGGTGAGACCAAAAGGCATGACCAGGAATTCAAAATGGCCATAGTGAGTTCGAAAGGCGGTCTTCGGAATGTCAGCTTCTTGAACCCTCAACTGATGGTACCCCGACCTCAAATCAATCTTCGAATAGAAACTAGAACCCTGAAGCTGGTCAAACAAGTCATCGATGCGAGGAAGAGGATAACGATTCTTGATGGTAACCTTGTTCAATTCCCGGTAGTCGATACACATCCGTAGGCTTCCGTCCTTCTTCTTGACAAACAAAATAGGGGCTCCCCACGGGGACGAACTGGGTCGAATGAAACCCTTCTCTAACAGCTCCTGCAACTGGTTTGACAACTCCTGCATCTCGGGAAGTGCAAGACGATATGGGGCTCGGACAATAGGGGCCGCACCTGGAGCAAGTTCAATACCGAATTCGACCTGACGATAAGGCGGAAGACCAGGTAAGTCTTCAGGAAATACATCGGGAAAGTCACGGACAACAGGAATATCTTCAACCTTCTTCTCTTCCCCAGACGAAACCGAAACAAGCGCCAGAATGGCAGAATACCCCTTCCGAAGATACTTATAGGCTTTCATACACGAAATGATACTCAACGGGACCCCGCTCTTCTCACCGTGCACCAACAGAATTTCTCCATTAGGGAGAGGTAGTCGAATGACCTTATCAAATCAAACGATCTCAACATGATACAGAGACAACCAATCCATCCCCACGACAACATCGAAACTACCCAAAGACACCGGCATAAGATCAATATGGAAGGAATAACCCGACAACTCAAGGTGACACTCCCTAAGGACGTGCGTCGCCTCGACTTTCTTACGATCAGCCAATTCTATCAAGTACTTAGTCTCTAAAGGTGTAGGTACCCTATCAAGCAATTGGCTAAACCCAAGAGATATAAAACTCTTATCGGCACCGGAATCGAATAAAACCGTAGCATAGCGATTATCGAGAAGAAACCCCGCGCGAGCATTCCTGCCTCCGCCCCCATTGTTTCCATTACCCGACCCGTTCTTCCCAGCCTCGCCCTGTTTCAGCTTGGGGCATTCACGCTTGTAGTGACCAAGTTCACCACAATTGTAGCACCCCTGTTTGCCCTGGTTTCCCTGGGGAGCAGCAACAGGAGGAGCCGGAGTAGGTGTAGCAGGTGGGTTCCGGTTACCCTGAAGATTAACCCTGCAGTCATGAGCCACATGCCCGACCTTGTTGCACCGGCGACACTGGTTCTTTTCGCAACGACCAGTATGATGGAACCAGCATCGTTCACACTTCGGCAACCTCCCCTGATAACCCCCCGTTTTCTGTTCAGACGACGATCCCCCAACATCAGACTTCCTCACCTGCTGAGGCTGAGCCGAACTTGAGCCTTTCCCCACAGCTTCCCACTTCCGCTTGTTACTATCAGGAGCCTTCATAGTAGCGCCTCAAGGAGGCAAGACCCCTTCAGCCACCTTCATGTTGGTCAGCCTGTGAGCCGACCGAACCACCTCAGAATAAACAGTGAGATTACCCGCAGCAACCAACCCTGCAATCTCCGTACCAACCCAGCGACATAATGTTCAATCCTTCGGTATTCGGGTGCGTGCAGATCAGGGCACAACACCGCCAACTCATTGTGCCTAGCAGTGTAAGCTTCAATCTCGGACCCCACCATCTTATGATTCCAGACTTCGTGCTCAAGTTTCTGGATTTCATCCCTCGGGCAGTACTCGTTTTTCAGCAACTGAATGAACTCCGCCCAGGGCATAGCGTGGGCTTCCCCAATACCCATAGTCTGGGTGGTGGAGTTCCACCAAGTCAGAGCTTGACCCTCCAGGGTCGCAGAAGCATATTTCACCCGGTCGCCTTCCGGGCAGCTGCACATCGAGAAAACCGATTCGATTTTCTCCAACCAGCGGAGCAGTCCCACTAAAGTTGTGGGGCTTGCAATCCATAAACTTTTTGTAGGAACACTGGGGTGGAGGAGGATTGACAGCACCACCTGGAACGGACACACAGGTGAAAATCAAGAAAAGGTACAGTACCCCAGAACAAGGTAAAATAGGTGAGAATCGACGTACCACCCATAGCATTATGAGCGGCTTGGAATGCAGCCAGAGCAATATTCACGTGCTGCTGCATCAGGTTATCCAACTCCGCTTGGGTCATATTAATGTTCCCACGGCCACCACCGCCACCACGGCCGCCAGCACGACCGCCAGCACGGCCGCCTCTGCGACCTCCACGAGCTCCCGACATCTTCTGTCATGACATAAAACAAAAGATTTAGGCTTGCCCGTGGTATAACCCATTAGGAATTTCAAGAAACTAGACCGAGCCCAGATCGGGTCCATCCGTTCAAGCCCAAAGTCCGCCAGGGATCCCATGCATCACAGTTTATGATCTCGTGTGCACCCGACATGATAAACTGATCTACATGGTCCTCCAGGCGCGCTTTAAGTCTGAAGTTCAAGTCACCGAACACTAGCGCCCAATCATGGTATTATCATAAGTATAAGTACAAGACAGTATGCATAAGAACGAGCGTGTTCATTAGGGCATAGAAGGGAGATGTCCAAATCCCTAGACAGATCTCAAGAGTATGCCAAAGCTACCCCAATGTACACCGCCGCCAAGAGGGTTCAATAGTATATCGTTCGCCATCGAATCATAGTAAGGATGGGTCAAGAAATAGGAGGATAAAGAGTAAATAGATGATGTAGTGTAGAAGATGACGACACCGACACCCCCGACAAGTCATATTGTTACCCACTTGTTAAGACTCGACTAATTGTGACCGTCTAGTGTGTGCGACTCAGTTATAGACTAGACTCTACATGCAGTCCTAGTTCACTATAACCGTTGGCTCTGATACCAATCTGTCACACCCTCAAATTCCACGTGCGGGGTTTTACCGCGAGGCGCGTGACACACCAGGATCTCAGTCAACGATCACAATAAACATACAACAAACATGCATTCATAAATATATTTAAAACCAAAATATCATGCTTTGAGCCGTAAACCAGCAGCAGAAGCATTCTTGTTTACAACGAAAAGACATATCATTGTTTACAAAACATTGTTTAATATGCTTCAAAATATTAGACGCTGTGCATGACTCCGTGCGCCTAGCCCATTGACTGCTACCTTAGCGACCTGAGAAAACATGCCAAAATGTCAACATATAATGCTGGTGAGTTCACAGGTTTTCTTTTATAAAGCGTTTGTTATAAGTTGTGAAGATCATATCCGTAACTACTAGGTTATAAGAATGTTAGCTAGATGTTAAGTGTTTGTTTACTACTGCGGTTGGGAATCCATTACTATACGTTTATAAGTTGTTGAAGCATGCCCAGCAGTTTTGGCTATAACCGATGCCTCGGCGAGCCAGTAATAAGAGACAATATGCACCCGCCCGGCCCAGCCGTCGAGTGGGGTTTGTGAGGCCCAATAGATCTATCCACATTTCCCCCGTTGTGCATCCCCGCACATTCATGGTTTCCCCCTGGGACTTTCCATAAAAAGCCGCATAGTACATGTAAAGTAACCATAGTATAACATGACCTTTAATAAGTAAGTAAGTAGCATGTTTCTCCCCCGAAAGTAAAACGGTAAAAGTGGGGCTGTGAAACTCACCTCGGATTGCGTTACTTGAAAACAGTTAAGTAATTATGTTATGATAGCCCCAAATAGCGGCGACCTATCATAAAATGTGTATAAGTATTGGACTAATAACCCGCAGGCTAACTTGTCCCCGAATGTCCAGACCGTGACCATAAACGTTTGAAAACACCTTTAACTGTTAAACCGACCGTGCCAGACAAGACCCGACATCCCATTGGTGACCCGACATTCCACGTGTTAGATAAATACAAGACATCATGCAACATACGCAATTAAACACTTAATACGCGCAATCGTTCACCTAGTCTAGCATAATGTCCGATTAACGCATAATCAGGTCCGAGCACGTCTTACTAAGTCATTGGGTGCATCCCGGGGTTCCTATCATGTTCCTAGGTGTCAAATCATGTTCCGGGATGTCAAAACGCGTTCACGACAGCAGTACATGCGATTAGGAAAGTCACACACGAGTAGCTTCAGCCTATTGGCGATTAGGGGCCCAATCGCCTGATATATCAGGCGATTAGGGTCCTAATCGCCTTCATGCATGCCTAATCGCCTTCAGCACCAGGCGATTAGGATTCCTAATCGCCTGCTGCTGCTGTGTAACGGATTTTCGCGCGTTTAACCCTCCAAATCAGATCCGAAACATGCAACAACACCCAATATCAAACCTAAATCATTTACCAACCCATTCCAAGCAAAACCCCCCAACATATCACTGATCTAACATGTTCTAAGCAATTATTTCCTAAAATGGCAATGTACTAGATTTCACCAACCAACCTTATCTTTCCTTAAATGGAAACAATCAGATTTCAATCTCTACAAACTTGCAAATCATCAAACCTCTGATCTAACATCTTCCTAGTATGAATTCTAACAACATTGCATCAACAATCATACCATAATCATCCTAAATCTTCAAGAACATTCAAATGGGTCAAAATACACATTTTCATCAAAACACAACAACAATGTCTCAAACTCTAAGGTAACTTTCCTAATAATCTCTACATAACAGAAGTACAATCATATCATGGAAACAATCATGTTATAATCACCAAGAAGACCAACATATGCATGAAAACTTCACATATAACAAGCATTAAGGTGTAGACTTGGTTTAGAACTCTTTTGAAAGGTTTTTAAAGACACAAACAAAGTAAAACAAGGTCTGGACCTTTGGGGAACCAAAATAACAACTTTACAAAGGTTAGGGATGAAGAACACACCTTGGATTTTGTTAAAGAAAGGTGTGTAGGCTTGGAGATGGTGATTTTTGTAGCAAAATGAGTTCCAGAGGTGTTTCAAGGTGTGTGGGTGGCTTGGGATTAGCTAGGGTTGTTCTAGAGGTGTTTGGGGAGTTAAGGGTTCTATTTATAGGTGTTTTGACCCGGACTCTGCAGTATAGGCGATTAGCAGATCATGTCATGCGATTGGGGGCCTAATCGCATGCTACATCAGGCGATTAGGTCCCAATCGCCTGCTATCATCCTCCTACTCGCCTATATATAGGCGATTAGGCCCTCTTCCAGATCCTAATCGCCTGAAACCCACCAAGCTGGGTTTTCGGCGCGTTAAACGCTATTTTAACACATATGAACACGTATTCACATACCGATAAGTCACATAATGATTCCAAACATATAATGCATGATAACTAACACGTTTACATCCGTTCACCAATTCCCGGGACTCGAGACTCGTGTGTGCATTAAACCTAGCGATTCCACGAATCACCAATCCTTGTACACATGGTTATGGACCGACTCCCGATGACCCCGCGGATCATCGTAACGACTCCCGATGATTCCCAGAATCATCATACCGACTCGACTGACCCCGTTAAGAATGTAATATGCATGACTCGCTAAGGTAGACTTACTAGTTTAGTCAACGTTACTAACCTGAGTTTGCCGGGTGTCACAGAACCGACCTGACACGACTCAACAACAACAACCATCGATGAATTCCTGGGCTTTCGCAACAGAGAAAGGAATGCAGGTTTCACAATAACTTTAACAACCGATGGTTAACTATTGGGTTGTTTCGGATTTGAATCATCCTGTTGTGTGACCTCCTACTCAACCTATGCCAGATTATTGGGGTGTTGTAGTAGCTGCAGCCACTCAAAATCAGACAATATCTTCATCAATTCCTTAAAATTAGCCCAATGTATAGCGTTAGCCACATCAAACCCTGACATTTTCACTTGAGAGTTCCACCATGTCCATGCCGCATCCTCAAGTGTACCTGTAGCGTACTTAACCCGATCATCTGGTGGGTAGTTACACATAGCAAAGCAAGAAGACTCAAGCTTCTTGAACCACCTAAGTAGTCTGACCGCCCCCTTCGATCCACCAATGGTGTGGGGCTTGCAATCCATAAACGTTTTGTAGGTGCAAACTAGAGGGTGATGAGGAGGTTGGCCAGCTTGGAAAACTGCTAGGGCCTCAACCACCCTGTCGTTGATGAGTGCGTTTAGCTCTGCTTGTGTCATGCTAATGTTTCCTCTACCGTGTCCTTTTCCCGCCATAGTAATTCTACATTTACATTATACCCATGAGTAAACAATAATATGCTCACCATACAATCGTTCACACAGGACAAGTAAACTAGAATATAATATAGGTGTCAAAGGCGAGAATCAGATAAACTAGTTGATCGATAATAATAATAAGAGATAACTATACAGATAGTCCTTATGGTTTATAGAAAGTAACAACTTAGAGTACTAACTTTATTTTTTTAACATGGTAAGGGTTTATAGTTTCAATTTTATAACACGTTAGGGTACTAAGGCTAACTCTGTTAGTTTTTCTAGTTAAATTTTGATCAAATGACTAAAATGCCCAAGAATAACTAGATGGGCCATTTTTGTAATTAATTCTATTTGATTTACAAGGATACTTTTTGCAATTTATTAAAATTAGAATTACCCATTAATATTATTAAACTTAAAATTTTTAAATTTTAATAATATACTTAATTAAATAATTATACTCTACACATTTTAATATTTTTTATAAAACAATACTTTTATCTATATAAACCACCACCGATAAGCCTAATTCATATCTACCATCAAACACCACGTCAACTCTCATCTCCACCGCCATTGCCGCCATGCGTTATCTATATTTGACAAGGTCATCTATATTTTTTAATATATAGAATTATGTATTAATATTATTAAAACTTAGAAATTTTAAATTATAAAATTATACAAAATTAAATAATTATAATATATACGTTTTAGTATGTATTTTTTATAAAACAATACTCATATCCACGGAAACCCTCGCTAATAAGCCTAATTCGTATTTGCCATTAAGCACCACGTATACTCCCATCTCTACTGCCATTGCTGCCATGCATTATCTATATTTGACAAGGTCGTCTATATTTTTAATACATAGGATTATCGATTAATATTATTTAAAAACCTTAAGTTATAAAAATATATTAAATTTAATAATTATACTCTATGCGCTATAATAATATTAATAACTAATTCTACATCAAGCAACACATCAACTCTATGCATTGTAATATAGATAACGCATGACAACAATGGCGGTGTAGATGAGAGGTAACGTGGTGCTTGATGACAGAAACGAGTTACACTTATAGGCGGTGGTTTATATGGATAAAATTATTGTTTTATAAAAGATACATACTAAAACGCAAAAAGTATAATTATTTTAATTAATATATTTTTGTAACTTCAAATTTTTATGCTTTAATAATATTAATATATAATTCTAATTTCAATAAATTGCAAAAATTATCCTTGTAATCAAATAGAGTTAATTACAAGAATATCTAGTTATAATGGGGCATTTTAGTCATTTTTATCAAAACTTAACTAGAAAAACTAACGGAGTTGGCCTTAGTACCTCAACATGTTACAAAACAGAAACCATAAACCCTTAACATGTTAAAAAATAAAGTTAGTACCCTAAGATGTTACTTTCTATAAACCATAGAGACTATCCGTGTAGTTCTCTCGAATAATAATAATAATAATAAGATCCAAGAAAATCCAAAGTGGTACTCAAGTTCAAAACGCTAATAAAATATAAGTCAATATGTATATAGTACTAAAATAAAAATCTATCTATATATATATAATAAACCAAATCATTTTTGATGACATGTCATAATATTATGCAATATCTCTCTTTTGAGAGATGCCATATAGGATGTGATGTGGCAACTCTAGACCAATTAAAAAAGGAATAAATATGGTTTAAATATGATTTAACATAATCTATTAGATACCTAATCTACTAAATGAAAATATTAAAACTTTATTATTTTCTCTCTTATGTTTCCTCTCATAACTTTTAAATGTTAATATCTTTTATATACGAGATTTTTTAAAGAAAAAAATTACACCAAATTAACGAGCGTTTTATTATCTTTCTAACGAGTACCATAGTGCTATATAAAAACGGAGAAAAAAAAACGACTATTTTTTGTAACCCGACAGGTATTGTGTCAGGTTTGGAATTTGTTTAAAAAAAATTGTGGGTTTGGGTCGGGCCTGGGATTAGGTGATACCCGACCCAATTACCTATTTTTATATTAGAATATGATAACTTATGGTAGAGATTTGTTTAAAATAATAATAATAATAATAATAATAATAATAATAATAATAATAATAATAATATTCATTAATCATATATTGGCAGCTGAAATTTTTATAGTTTAGATACTTCTAATTTTATTCACTTTACTTAGATTTCTCAATCCGGGACGCTCCCGGGGTATAAACTAGTACATCTAATAAATAAAACTCTATTGTGACATATGTCACTCCCATATTGCACCATCAATTATCTCTCCTTCCCATATTGTGCCGTGTGTCTCAACAATAGAATTTATAAATTTTCTTTTTTTTAATCCAAAATTAAATTAAAACATAAATATGGTCACTAATCATCTCACCTCTCTCTTCATAACTCCCCTTTTTAATCACAATTATAACAATTATTAAGTTTCCTTCTTCACGTTTCCATCCTTTTGTTTTGGTTTTTTTAAGTCCATATATCCTTCTCACACAAAACAATCATCTTCTCAAGAAATTTTGTTTAATTGTTTTTGAGGGGTTTTAGGTTTTTGACAGAAATTTTGATGCTTGTTTTTTTTCTAATTATTTTGGTTAGATGATTTGATTTTTTTTTCTTGAAAATGATATCTTATCTAATTAATTATTCAAAAGGGTTTGGATCCGACACATCAAGGTACACATCATATTCCTAAATCTTTGGTTTGGATTCATCTCCGATTTAGATTCTATTCAGAAGGGTTTCTTCTTACTATTCGTTATTACTTTTTTTCCGGTTTGGATTCAAATGGAGATGAGTTATGAATCTGTTTGTGTTTTGGCCATCTGAGAAGCAGTTTTCTATTAGTGTCCATTGGGTGAGATCTGGTTTTTGTTTTCATTTTTTTTCTCTGATATAATTATATCTTAATCTTTCGTGGGAGATTAATGTTTTTGTGTCTTTATTTTAACTGATAAACTATGATTTAGCTTTCAATCTTTGATTTTTCGTGTATTATTGTTTAGGTTTAATAATTTTTTAGTTTTAGGGTTCATGTTTAGGACTAATTGAATCTGGTTTTGTTTTCAAATTTGACAGTGATCAAGAATCCATGAACATAAGAACACAGTTTTCACAGCTCCTGAGCATCTGAAAATGGTAAGATTTCTTGATCTTTTAGTGTTTAAGTCTATGTAAGTTTGGATGTTAGTATTAAATAGTCAGTTTTAGGGTTCATGTTTTTTTTTATTTTTCATACTGATTTTAATACTTTAGGTTTGAATCTATATTTATTAGGCTAACATTGTTTAAGGGGTTCAAGAATTTTCATCAATTGTTCTTATTTGTTCTTGAGGATTTAATATAATTGTAACTGTCAAACTATTTTTGGTACATTTTAGACTTTAAAATTTTCATCATAATTAATTTATTTTATACATTCAAAAATTAAGATTTAAAAAAACATCTGTTTTTTAAAGTCAGCTACATTTAAAGAGACAAATAAATGGTTAATTCTTTGATTTGTCAAATTACTATTTTTAGGTTATAATTAGCATTTATCATGATTTGCACAATTTTGGAAACATCTAATTTTAATAATTATGATTTCAATTTGATTAATAACCTCTAAATATAATCGAGTTATTATTAATTATTAATTATGTATATATATATGTATATATACATACATATAACCATTTTATAAAGAAATTTAAATTTGAATTTTTATAAAAAAAATTAATATGCCCGATTTACCTTTTATATAATCAATTTTGTATATTCATTTTTTGTAAATAAACTATGTTTACATATTATTTTCGTTAACATGATTATAACGAATTACCAATTTCAAAATTCAAATTAAAATTCAAAATATTTAAATTCAAATTAGACAAAATTTTAAATTTTGTTTAATAGTGGTAAGAAATTACACATACTAATTATCCTTTTAATTACACATTTTGAATGACTTAATCTTTTAAAAAAATTAATTTTTTGATGTGAAGATAATAATGGTAACCATTGCACCTATTTGTTATCTTTAAATTATGATTTCTTAATATATTTAAAATATAACAATTAATAATTTTGGTTGTAACTTTCTCAAATTAAAATTTAAATACTAGAATTTGAAATTATAAATTTCTGTTAAACTTTAAAAATATTTAAATACTAAATGTTTTATTTAAATATTTAATGTGAAAAAATTGAATTTAAGATTTATGGTAACATTTAGATTTAGATGTAATTAACACATTTAAAATATTTAATTCAAATTTTTGAATGATTTGAATTTTTCAAATTTTGATTACTAGAATTTGAATTGACAGATTTAAATTAAACTTTATAAATATTCAAATATTAAATGTTCTATTTAAGCATATAATTTCATATTTTGATATCTATATTTTAATTTTTAAATTTTTTTAACATTATAAAAATTCTAAATTTTGGATAATAATGGTAACAATAAGACTTAATTATAACATTTAATTCAAATTTTGAATTATCTGAATATTTTAAAAAATTTCAAACTTTAAATTTAAATTCATAATTGTAACAGTTATTCCTACTACGATCATTAAAATAGAGATATTATAATTTGAGATTTACTAATATATTTAAAATTTAACAAATAATAGTTTTGAAATTTAACAAATAATAGTTTTAGTTATAAATTTCTTAAATTAGTTACAAGTTAAAATTCCGTATCAAGTGATACGTGAATTGCTCAGTAGTGCTTCGCCACTACCGTAGCTGGTGGAAATAGCTTAATTGGTAGAGCATAGCCTTGCCAAGGCTGAGGTTGAGGGTTCAAGTCCCTCCTTCCGCTCCCGGCTTCGTCGTTTAGTAGTAACGAGTGTGCGCCCCTTTAGAGATAGGGGTGAGCAGCAAGCAGCCCCTTGTATAGGGTTCCAAACCTATCTTCCTAATAAGAAGAAAGGGGCAAGCCAAAACCTAGTCCTAACAAGTTGCTGGCTTTTCATCAGCCCTTTCGCGCTAGCCTTTTATAATTTGAATTGATAGATTTCAGTTAAACTTTATAAATATTCGTATATTAAATGTTTTATTTAACTATATAATTTCATATTTTAATATCTATAATGGTAACAATAAGACTTAATTATAACATTGAATTTGAATTTTGAATGATCTGACTCAAACGGTGTCTTACTTTTACTCCCTCCGTCCCATTAGAAGTGTACATATTCCCTTTTTTATTTGTCCCATTTCATGTGTTTACTTTAAGAAATTATTAGCCAATTTACAAATTTACCCTTAAAAACACTACTAAAATAAACAAAAAATATGATGGACCCACATATGACAAGGGTATTATTGTCATATGACAAGCAAAAAAAAACAATAATTTAATATGCCTAAAACTTTGTGTTTTTCAAACCAAGACACTTCTAAAGGGACAGAGGTAGTAACATTTTATCAGAAATATTTTTCACTACTATTTATTTTTTACTAGATAATACTCCTCAGATACCATCTGATAACAAGATTCATGTGAAGTTTTAAAGGCGTCAATTCCCAATATCCGTATGTTTTGCAATGACCACCAATAAAAGCCAAGGATAGTCTCTATCGAAGGTTGGATTGTATTTAAGAGAACCTGTATTCTCACATGGCCAACTTTATGTCGCATTGTCAAGAGTTAAAAGCAGGGCATGAGTGAAATTACTTATACTTGATGGTAATGGGAATGTCAAAACTAAAACAAAAAATGTGGTGTATAAGGAAATATTTAGTGATATTTAAATAAAATGTGTATTCGTTGGTTTTAAATTTTAATAAAATATTTCTAATGTATTTTTCTTATACGTTATACTACTCCAAATAATCGTACGTTAGTGAACCGCGTGTCCACGCGGGCAAATATCTAGTAAATAATAAAATCAATCGTCTTCGCGATCCATAGTAGTGCACGAGCCCTCGTCCTCGCTCTCGTTCTCAATCTCAATCTCAAAAGGTTCCTCTTCTTCGTCTTCTTGCACTGGTTGTTCCTTAAAATTCTCCTATTCCTGTATTGGCTCTTCTTCAGGATCCTCGTCTGGTTCTTCTTCTTCACCCTGTCCCAAGGCTTCCAAAAGCCTGTTTCGAACCGTGTTCAATTCATGTCTGGTAGCTGTCAAATCATGTCTAGTGGCAGTTAACTCCTGCCTAGTCTCAGTTGCCTCCTGCCTAACAACAGCTAACTCTGTAATCAAATGGCCGATCTGGCCCTCCATATGCTGAAAACGCTCATCCGCGTTGTTCCTCCGTATCCTAAAGCGCTGGACAACAGTGAAAGCATTGTCCAACTTAGAATGGACATGCTTAATTATACCTGCTAACGATCTCTTCCATGAGTCTAGTATAAGTGGTACGCTATCTGACACCTATTACCCTGAACCCACATATGCAACATATTTGGATACCATGCCCAACTGTTAGTATCCCGATATGGATCCTGTGATGGAGCTTGATGCCCCTCGTTAGCGTGAAAAGAATAATAGTTATGAGTAGGATTCGACTTGTTTTCCTGCAATACATTAGATTAGTATACGTATCCAAAAAGTTAATCAAATGTGCACTAAGGCTTTGAGTGTAAATAATGCAATGCTTATGCTATGATGATTATATATTAGAATTCAATTCCTAGTTCACTATAACCAGTGGCTCTAATACCAATCTGTCACACCCTCAAATTTCCACTGTGGGGTTTATACCGCGAGGCGAGTGACATACCAGGATCCCATAGCCATAAGTCATATGATGGACTCTAAATACCCAAACCATTTAGTTCGTTTCAAAATCATGTTTAATAACCAATCATAGTTTTAAGAAAATTGCGGAAGCGAAATAAAAATAGTTAAGTAAATAGTTATGCGCAAACAAACGTGCCCAAACCAAAGTATAAGTAAATGATAAAAATAGTTTAAAGTGTTCAATGTCCCATGCAAAAGCATGCTAGCATGTGTCAACATAAAGTTGGTGAGTTCACAAAGTAAGTATGTAAAAGTGTTGGTTACCAAAACCATGTAAGTCAAGTAGTTCAACATATGCTAGGGGTAGCTAGCCTACTCTTGATAACTAAACACTGGTAATACTGAACTGCTAATTAATGTGTACTCACAACAGTGAGAAAAGTGCCTTGCATAATTGCCTATCAACAATGATAATGTGTTAAGTCACAGTTCACTCCGGCACTCCCAAGTATGGTGTGAGGTTTGTCAAACCTAATAGCGCTATCAACTACTAAACCACTTGCCAACCCGGCAACTCATTCGGTATTTGTAGGACTTCAATGATAGTATGTGGTTTAGTTCATCAAGGACAAAAGATGTGAACTAGAAAAATTTCTATTCACCTCATGAATCAATGTATACCAAACCCGGGATAAAATGTAGTCCTAAACTGGATTAGAAAAGTACGTAGTTCCAAACCAGGAATTAATGTGTGTGTCTCAAACCAGAGACGCGTGTTTTTTAGAAAAAATAGTGAAACTCACCTTAGGTTGCAAAAGCTAAATCCAAAATCCACAAGTAATAAGGACATGCTACTGAATCCCTATTATATGTGCCACTACGTGAGTATATGTGTATACACAACACATGTCACACCCTCAAAATCCACTTGCAGAGTTTTACCGCGAGGCGCATGACAAACCAGGATCCAAGTCAACGATCACAATAAAAAAATCTAAATGAACACATGCAATTTCATAAACATTGTTTAAAATCCCCAAATATTGCGGAAGCTTATTCTCAAAACATAATCCAAAAGTAAACCAAAATATTCAATGTTCGAAAACCGTGCAACCCTAACTAGACGCCGTGCAGACGCGTGCGCCCTAGTTCCGTAGTGCTACCTTAGCGACCTGAGAAAACAAGTAAGAGTTACGTCAGCACAAAAATGCTGGTGAGTTCACAGGTTTGTAATTAAAGTACCAAGTTCAGCCTGTGCATACTATAATAATTTGTAAACCAAAGTACGCTAGCTAGGCGTATGTTTTGTTACTACAACGATTGGAAAACCATTACTAACTCGCAAACCAGATGTTGTGCCCGAATAGTAAACCTGTTCCTGTTTGAGACAATATGCACTCGCCCGGCCCTCCAAGCCGACGAGCGGGGTTGGTTACTCCCAATAGATCTATTCACATTTCCCCGTAGTGCTAACCCGCACATTCATGGTTTCCCCCGGGACTTCCAAAGATCGTATAGTAAACCATAGAAACCCATAGTATGACAGTTGTTACCAAAACATAAGTTTAACACATGTTTTCTCCCCCAAAAAGTGAAACCAGTTAAAAGAGGGGCCGTAAACTCACCTTAGGTTGCGTTACTTCGTAATACGAATAAAATCAGCAAGCTATGCTAGCCCCGTAAGGCGGCGACCTAACATATGACAGTTACAAGTAATTAGACTAATAACCCGTAGGTTAGTTAGTCCATAGATGTCCAGACCATAACCAAGCTCGTTTGAAAACACTGTGACTGTTAAATTAACCCAATGTACAAGACTCGACATCCCATTGGTGACCCGAGACTCCCCGTGTTATACTTGCACTCTCAAACATACAATCATGCAATCACACTTAACATACGTTAAAATCCAACAAGTTGTAGCACGTAGTTCAAGTATCTCATAAATAAGTCCGAGCACATGTTACCAAGTTATTAGGTATGTTACGGGGTTCCTAGCATGTTCCTAGGTGTCAAATCGGGTCCCCGAATGCTAAATTACACTTACAGCAGTAGTGAAGGCGATTAGGAAAAGTCAACTAGTGATTATGAAAGTCAACAGGCATTTAGGAAGGCTAATCGCCTATACTATAGGCGATTAGGGTCATGCGGTATGCAAATCATGAGTTTATAGGTGATTAGGTCGTAAGGCATGCAATTCAGGGCTTAACTAGCACTTAGGATCGTAATCGCATGAAGTAAAGGCATTTAGGCCCCTACTCGCCTATACTATAGGCGATTAGGGCATCCCATCAGGCGATTAGCCTCCTAATCGCCTATAGTATAGGCGATTAGGGTTCCTACTCGCCTTTAGCCCAGCTGTTCCGGTTTTTCGCACGTTTAACACTCCAAATCAAATCCAGAACGTGTGTAAACATCAAATATCAATCAAACAACCATATCAAACATATTTCAATCAAAATCCTTCGTTTAACCTCGTTATATCAGCCCTGAATGCAACCATGTATCCCAAAAAACAATACATATAGCATGAAACATCACATTAGCATGCATAACCGTAACCCTAATGAACAATTATTCAGATTTCATCAACATGCTATCCTCATTAATCTGTAACTACCTTAATATCATGTTAACAATCCTTCTTGAATCACAAAATCCCTATCTTTTAATCATAAACACACATACAACATGCATAATAGTTAGAATCCAATTAACAACGATTATTAACGAATTTCAGAAGACACATACGTTTATAAACAGGTCTGGACCATTAGGGATTCAATAAAAACATTATTAAAGGTTGCATGAATGAAAACCACACCTTAGGTTTATGATAGATTGATGTAATAGGCTTGAAATCTTGTATTTTGATCCAAAATTGTGTTCCAGAGGTTGTGTGTGTGTTGGGACGAGTTGTGGGACGACTAGGGTTGTTATAATGAAGTTTAGGAGGTCAAGTATTGTATTTATAGTCGTTTTTAGTCGTCAGGTACGTTACAGGCGAGTATGCAGCAGCATCAGGCGAATAGGGCTCCTAATCGCCTATAGTATAGGCGATTAGGGCCTACTCGCCCAATGAGGATCCCTACTCGCCTTCCCTATAGGCGATTACAGATGCTAATCGCCTATAGGGTCTGGTCCAGCGTATTTGGCGCGTTAAACTCCGTTTTAACATATGTTAACATGTTTTCACATACCGACAAGTCACATAATGATTGTAAACACATAATACTTGCAAACAAACACATTCACACTCGTTCACCAATTCCCGGGACTCGAGACTTGTATGTTCCCTATGCTCTGACGATTCTATGAATCGTCACCCTTTGTACACTTGGTTAAGGACTGATATCTAATGAGCCTCTAGACTAACATCTAATGATCCTCTATACTAAACTAACAGTTCCCGAACCGTAACACGACTCGACTAACCCAGTTAAGTATAATCTACGCGTGACTCGCTAAGGTAGACTTTCATCTAGACAACGTTGTTAACCAGAATTTGCCGGGTGTCACATCATCCCCACGTTAAAAGAATTTTCATCCCGAAAATTGCACAAGTACCAAAAGGAATAACAAAAGAAACAGACAAAAGATAGAAACTAAGAGAGATATTTACCCGAGTTGTCACATCATCCCCATGTTAAAAAGGAATCTCGCCCCGCGATTCATTCAGTTGTAGTGGTAACATATCTCGATTCGAATGCTTCCTTAGGAAAGAGATGAGGATACTTAGACTTCATCTGATCCTCCTGTTCCCAAGTGTACTCTGGTCCCCGGTTCGAGTTCCAGCGAACCTTAACAATGCGAATCTTGCTATGACGTAGGCTACGAATCTTGTAATCAAGAATCTCAACAGGTTCTTCCACAATCCGAAGACGATCATCCACCTTGATCTCTTTCAGTGGAACAATAAGAGACTCGTCAGCCAGACACTTCTTTAAGTTGGACACGTGGAAGACGTTATGTACATTGCCGAGCTCCGTCGGTAAATCAAGACGATATGCCACCGGTCCAATCCGTTCCAGGATTGTAAATGGGCCGACATACCGAGGGTTGAGTTTGCCACGCTTCCCAAAGCGTATGACGCCCTTCCACGGTGAAACTTTCAGAAGTACTTTGTCATCAACTTGGAATTCCAATGGCTTGCGACGCTGATCGGCATAACTCTTTTGCCGATCCCGTGCCGCTGCCAACCGGTTACAAATCTGTACGATCTTTTCCGAAGTTTCGTACACTAGCTCAGGCCCAGTGAGTTGACTCTCACCCACCTCAGCCCAACAAAGAGGAGACCGGCATTTCCGCCCGTACAGTGCCTCAAACGGGGCTGCCTTGATGCTCGTGTGGTAACTGTTGTTGTAAGAGAATTCTACTAACGGTAGGTGAGCTTCCCAACCTTTGCCAAAATCGATCGCACATGCTCGCAGCATGTCTTCTAAGGTTTGAATCGTGCGTTCACTCTGACCGTCAGTCTGTGGGTGATAAGCTGTACTCATGTCCAGCTGGGTACCCAAAGCCTTGTGCAAAGACTTCCAGAAGTGAGAAGTAAAGTGGGAGTCACGATCTGAAATAATTGAAACCGGCACCCCGTGCTTAGAAACAACTTCCTTCAGATAAAGACGAGCCAAACGATCCATGGTGTCGGTTTCCTTAATAGCGAGAAAATGGGCTGATTTCGTCAACCGATCAACAATCACCCATATCTTATCATTCCCACTCAGTGACTTAGGTAGTTACGTGACAAAATCCATTGTAATCCGTTCCCATTTCCACTCCGGAATTTCAGGTTGTTGCAAGAGACCCGACGGTTTCTGGTATTCCACCTTGACCTTAGCACAGGTCAAGCATTTTCTCACGTATGAGGCTATATCCGACCTCATGTTTGGCCACCAGTAAAGCACCTTTAGATCTTGGTACATCTTATCCGAACCAGGATGAATAGAATACCGGGATTTGTGAGCCTCATCTAAGACAAGCTCCCGAAGTCCCCCGAATAAAGGAACCCATATGCGTTCTGCGAAGTAGTGCAGGCCATCAGGCCTTCGCTCGAGGTGCTTGTCGGCACCGTGCATAGTCTCAGTTTTAAGGTTTTCCTCCTTCAAAGCTTCTAACTGAGCAGAACGGAGTTGGTCAGGTAGAGAGAAATGAATGGATAGCTGCAACGCCCGAACGCGACGAGGATTAATTGATTCCTTCCTGCTCAAGGCGTCTGCTACTACATCCGCCTTGCCAGGATGGTACTTAATGGCGCAATCATAGTCGTTCAGGAGTTCAACCCAACGACGCTGTCGTATGTTCAAATGTTGTTGGTCGAAAATATGTTAAAGACTCTTGTGATCGGTGTAGATGGTACATTTGGTACCGTACAAGTAATGTCTCCAAATTTTCAACGCGAAAACCACTGCACCCAACTCCAAGTCATGGGTGGTGTAGTTCCTCTCGTGCACCTTGAGTTGACGAGAAGCATACGCAATCACTTTCTCGCGTTGCATCAACACACAACCGAGACCATGAATAGAAGCATCACAGTAAACAACGAAATCATCAGGGCCTTCAGTCAAGGACAAAATAGGAGCAGAACAAAGTTTAGACTTCAGTTTTTGAAATGCTGACTCTTGTGGTTCACCCCAGGCGAATTTTCTATCCTTCTGAGTAAGAGTGGTGAGGGGTTGAGCGATCTTCGAGAACCCCTTAATGAAACGACGATAATAGCCCGCAAGGCCTAGGAATTGCCGCACCTCAGTTGGCGTCTTTGGTGCTTCCCAGTCCTTGATCGCTTCGATCATAGCTGGATCGACATGAATTCCTAGTTCATTAACCACATGTCCTAGGAACTGAACTTCGCGTAACCAAAAGTCACACTTTGATAACTTAGCGTAAAGTTGTTCCCGTCGCAAAAGTTCCAAAACCAAACGCAGGTGTTCCTCGTGTTCGGTCTTGTTCTTGGAGTAAATCAGGATGTCATCAATAAACACGATGACGAACTTGTCAAGATATGGTTTGCAAACGCGGTTCATCAAATCCATGAAAACCGCCGGTGCGTTTGTGAGACCGAAAGGCATGACCAAGAACTCAAAATGGCCATAACGTGTACGAAAGGCAGTCTTTGCAACGTCAGCTTCCCTTACGCGCAACTGGTGATAACCGGACCTCAAATCAATCTTAGAGTAGTAGCTACAACCCTGGAGTTGGTCGAATAGATCATCAATACGTAGAAGAGGATAACGGTTCTTGATGGTCACTTTGTTCAATTCTCTGTAATCCACACACAATCGAAAACTTCCATCTTTCTTTTTAACGAACAGAATCGGGGCTCCCCAAGGGGAAGAACTTGGTACCGGCATAAGGTCGATGGGGAACGACAAACCTGACAACTCTAGTTGACACTCCCGAAGGATACAAGTAGCTTCAATCTTTTTACCGTCAGCCAACTCAATTACATACTTAGCCTCTAATGGTACGGGTACTACATCTAGCAGTCGACTAACTTCCATAGATATAAAACTTTTATCGGCACCGGAATCAAATAAAACACTAACAGAGCGATTATTGAGAAGGAACGTACCGGTAACTGTGTCAGGATCCTGTCTAGCCTCTGCGGCTCCAATGACGAAGGCACGTGCGTTCCTGCCACCGCCCCCGTTGTTCCCGTTACCGTTTCTATCCCTCACATCTCCGCCCTGCTTCAGTTTCGGGCACTCCTTCTTGTAATGCCCAGTCTCTCCACAGTTGTAACAACCCTGTTTCCCCGTAGTTCCTTGAGCAGTGGGAGCCGATTTAGTAATTGGGGCCTGGGTCGATGGAAGTGCCGCCCGACAATCTTTAGCAAAATGCCCAAGTCGTTGACAGCGATGGCAACGATTACGGTCGCAGTCCCCCTGATGATGACGCCCACATTTGTTGCACTTAGGTAATTTCCCCGCATAACCACCCGGTTTGGTACCAGAAGAAGAAGAACCCCCGCTATCGAACCTCTTACCCTGTTGTGCTGGTGTTGGCACAGATCCTTTCCCCTCATTATCCCATTTACGCTTGTTATTCTCCGGGGCCTTGACAGTCGAACCCTTAGCAGGCAAGATACCCTCATTCACCTTCAAGTTGGTCATCCTGTGAGCCGATCGAACCACCTCTGAGTATGTAGGAAGATTCCCCGCAGCCACCAACCCTACGATCTCTGGTACTAGCCCCGAGATATAGTGTTCAATCCTCCTGTATTCTGGCACATGCAGATCAGGACACAGCACTGCCAACTCATTACGCCTTACCGTATACTTTTCAATCTCTGACCCGGTCATCTTGAGGTTCCACACCTCATGTTCTAGCTTCTGAACTTCTTCCCTTGGACAGTACTCTCGCTTCAGTAGTTGAACAAAATTTTCCCAAGGCATAGCATAAGCCTCCCCTATGCACATATTCTGGGTGATATTGTTCCACCAGGTCAAAGCAACATCCTGGAATAACGCAGCAGCATACTTGACTCGATCCTCTGGGAGACAGTTGCACATCAGAAACACTGACTCCACCTTTTCCAGCCACCTGAGCAAGCTCACCGCACCCTCAGTGCCAGAGAATTCCTGGGGCTTACAGTCCCGAAACATCTTGTAGGTACACATAGGTGGGGGTGGGTTAACAGGACCACCTGAAATGAAACGCATGAGATACCACGAAGGATGTAAACAAGGTTCACCAATGAGGCAAAAGTGAATAAGTCAACTTACCACCACCATTGTGCCCTAACTGAAAGGCAGCTTGCAGTAAGTTGTTCAGATCTTCCTGTGTTAGGTTTACACCTCCACGACCACGACCACCACCACGCCCACCAGCGCGGCCACCTCCACGTCCTCCTCGTACTCCAGACATGATTCTGACAGAAAGAACGAGAAAATTTCAGTTTCACAGCTAATGGTAACCACTAGCGTTCACAAGATCAAAGCTAGATCCAACTCAGGACTATCCATTCAAACCCAGAGCTCACTAGGGCTTTCATGCATTTCGGTTTATGATTTTGTGTGCACCCAAAATGATAAACCGCTCTACATGGTCCTCCAAGTGTTCTCCTAGTTCAAAGTTCAAATCACCGAACATAGACTCTTAGCTATACACCGTAATGCTACGGTAGTTTATGGCAAGTGTTTCTATTGGAGTATGAAAGGGAGATGTCCGAGCCTTGGACAAATCTCAAGAGTACACGATTTACCCCAATATACCACACTGCCTAGAGAGCAAGTAACCCGACCTAAGATAGAACGGATGATGTAACATAGGAAGGTCAGATGGTTTAGAGACACCTCGACAAGCCCATACGTAACCCACCATAATGTTTAGTACTATGTGATCGTCTAGTGTGTGCGACTCGGCTATAGACTAGACTCTACATGCAGTCCTAGTTCACTATAACCATTGGCTCTGATACCAATCTGTCACACCCTCAAAATCCACTTGCGGAGTTTTACCGCGAGGCGCATGACAAACCAGGATCCAAGTCAACGATCACAATAAACAAATCTAAATGAACACATGCAATTTCATAAACATTGTTTAAAATCCCCAAATACTGCGGAAGATTATTCTCAAAACATAATCCAAAAGTAAACCAAAATATTCAATGTTCGAAAACCGTGCAACCCTAACTAGACGTCGTGCAGACGCGTGCGCCCTAGTTCCGTAGTGCTACCTTAGCGACCTGAGAAAACATGTAAGAGTTACGTCAGCACAAAAATGCTGGTGAGTTCACAGGTTTGTAATTAAAGTACCAAGTTCAGCCTGTGCATACTATAATAATTTGTAAACCAAAGTACGCTAGCTAGGCGTATGTTTTGTTACTACAACGATTGGAAAACCATTACTAACTCGCAAACCAGATGTTGTGCCCGAATAGTAAACCTGTTCCTGTTTGAGACAATATGCACTCGCCCGGCCCTCCAAGCCGACGAGCGGGGTTGGTTACTCCCAATAGATCTATTCACATTTCCCCATTGTGCTAACCCGCACATTCATGGTTCCCCCGGGACTTCCAAAGATCGTATAGTAAACCATAGAAACCCATAGTATGACAGTTGTTACCAAAACATAAGTTTAACACATGTTTTCTCCCCCAAAAAGTGAAACCAGCTAAAAGAGGGGCCGTAAACTCACCTTAGGTTGCGTTACTTCGTAATACGAATAAAATCAGCAAGCTATGCTAGCCCCGTAAGGCGGCGACCTAACATATGACAGTTACAAGTAATTAGACTAATAACCCGTAGGTTAGTTAGTCCCTAGATGTCCAGACCATAACCAAGCTCGTTTGAAAACACTGTGACTGTTAAATTAACCCAATGTACAAGACTCGACATCCCATTGGTGACCCGAGACTCCCCGTGTTATACTTGCACTCTCAAACATACAATCATGCAATCACACTTAACATACGTTAAAATCCAACAAGTTGTAGCACGTAGTTCAAGTATCTCATAAATAAGTCCGAGCACATGTTACCAAGTTATTAGGTATGTTACGGGGTTCCTAGCATGTTCCTAGGTGTCAAATCGGGTCCCCGAATGCTAAATTACACTTACAGCAGTAGTGAAGGCGATTAGGAAAAGTCAACTAGTGATTATGAAAGTCAACAGGCATTTAGGAAGGCTAATCGCCTATACTATAGGCGATTAGGGTCATGCGGTATGCAAATCATGAGTTTATAGGCGATTAGGTCGTAAGGCATGCAATTCAGGGCTTAACTAGCACTTAGGATCGTAATCGCATGAAGTAAAGGCATTTAGGCCCCTACTCGCCTATACTATAGGCGATTAGGGCATCCCATCAGGCGATTAGCCTCCTAATTGCCTATAGTATAGGCGATTAGGGTTCCTACTCGCCTTTAGCCCAGCTGTTCCGGTTTTTTCGCGCGTTTAACACTCCAAATCAAATCCAGAACGTGTGTAAACATCAAATATCAATCAAACAACCATATCAAACATATTTCAATCAAAATCCTTCGTTTAACCTCGTTCTATCAGCCCTGAATGCAACCATGTATCCCAAAAAACAATACACATAACATGAAACATCACATTAGCATGCATAACCGTAACCCTAATGAACAATTATTCAGATTTCATCAACATGCTATCCTCATTAATCTGTAACTACCTTAATATCATGTTAACAATCCTTCTTGAATCACAAAATCCCTATCTTTTAATCATAAACACACATACAACATGCATAATAGTTAGAATCTAATTAACAACGATTATTAACGAATTTCAGAAGACACATACGTTTATAAACAGGTCTGGACCATTAGGGATTCAATAAAAACATTATTAAAGGTTGCATGAATGAAAACCACACCTTAGGTTTATGATAGATTGATGTAATAGGCTTGAAATCTTGTATTTTGATCCAAAATCGTGTTCCAGAGGTTGTGTGTGTGTTGGGACGAGTTGTGGGACGACTAGGGTTGTTATAATGAAGTTTAGGAGGTCAAGTATTGTATTTATAGTCGTTTTTAGTCGTCAGGTACGTTACAGGCGAGTATGCAGCAGCATCAGGCGAATAGGGCTCCTAATCGCCTATAGTATAGGCGATTAGGGCCTACTCGCCCAATGAGGATCCCTACTCGCCTTCCCTATAGGCGATTACAGATGCTAATCGCCTATAGGGTCTGGTCCAGCGTATTTGGCGCGTTAAACTCCGTTTTAACATATGTTAACATGTTTTCACATACCGACAAGTCACATAATGATTGTAAACACATAATACTTGCAAACAAACACATTCACACTCGTTCACCAATTCCCGGGACTCGAGACTTGTATGTTCCCTATGCTCTGACGATTCTACAAATCGTCACCCTTTGTACACTTGGTTAAGGACTGACATCTAATGAGCCTCTAGACTAACATCTAATGATCCTCTATACTAAACTAACAGTTCCCGAACCGTAACACGACTCGACTAACCCAGTTAAGTATAATCTACGCGTGACTCGCTAAGGTAGACTTTCATCTAGACAGCGTTGTTAACCAGAATTTGCCGGGTGTCACAACACACCACAAAACTCGTTTGTCCAAGATGTTAAATAATGTGAAAACGTTTAAGTGAAACCTAGTGTAACTACATGCACAAGTAACCCTACGAACCCGTTGGTGAACATTATGATTAATGTTAGTTATACACATCATATACATCTCATACAAGTGTACAAACAAGTTCAAGTCATAACCGAGTCATACAAGCCTTCAAATAAGCACTTATACATGTATGTCATAATCTGTGTTTTTAGGATAGATTATGCGCTATAAAAATGATATTATGAAAAATACTTGCACAATATATTAGACTCCCAAAATTTTAGTGAATTTTCTTAGGAGTCCAGCTGTCATGCCCATATTTTTGTTTCATGACAAAACCTTATAGAAAAATCGTTTATTACAGCTAGGTTCTGAAAACATTCACATCAGGTCAGTTTACGAGAGAAATTCTCAAAAATCGTTTATTCATCTAAACGGGATGAATCCACTTGGAAGAGCCAAAATATCTAGGTACTTATCCACTGAGCAAATTTCGTGACCTAACTCCTTGTAAAACTCGAGTTATGGTCGTTTAAAGTTGACCCAAAATATTAATCAAAAAACCAGCTTTGACTCATGTTTGTATAAAACTCCAAAAACACATCAAACGATAACCAAATCGCACAATCTTACCCACTACAGAAAGCTAAGAACTATGCATTTTGTCCGTTTTCTAAAATGTTATATTCTTAACTTTTACAAACCCTAGGTGTATATTATCTATCAAGAACATCAAATAAACATCATACAAGGCTTCTCACACATCAATCTGATCGAAACATGCAAGACTCATTGTAAATAAAATCATCTATAAACCCTAGATGTCCACAAATCATCAACATGTAATAACATGCAAACATATCACATAATAATCATAAAACTCAATGTTTTACATATTAATCTTTTAGAAAACCCAAGTTTTAATCATTACAAAGCCATATCAGACCTGGACAAACTTATTCATGGTGGTTTATAACATAATAAAGAAGATTAAACACAAAAGGTTTGGTAATATACCTAAAGCTCTTTGTTCGGGTGATAAAAACTCAAGTAAAGCTCCAAAAGTCGATCGTTTATGGTTATGGCAGAGGTTATAGGTTAATATTTTCATATGGTGGCTACTATGGATGATTAGGGTTGTGTTTATGAGAAAGATGATGTTCAAAGTCGTTTTTAAAAATGCCTAAACTTGTTTTCCACATATTAGCCTCCCCCGCGGACCGCGGAGGGGCTTCTTAATGTGGCCGCGAACCGCGGCGCGTCCCCAGAGGAGCTAGGCCTGGTTCCTTTTGGGCCGGGTCCATGCTTGTTATATATATATTTTTCTTTTCTTTTGGGCCTTAACCACAATATCCATCCCAACAATATTCAACCCAATTAGTTTTTTAGGCCCGAACTATCTTGCCGACTCGTTGGGTGTCGGGTACGAGTTCAGTGACATGTTTAGGTTAAATAAACGTAATTGCATATTAATTCACAAACGATTCCACACAAGAACATAATTTCAAATAATATCAAACAATCAATTCGCAATTATTTATTTTGTTATTTCACCAACGATCGGGGTTCGATACTCGTGTACGTAGTCCGGTAATTCACCGAATTACCGTTTCATGCAGTTATTAACCTATAACTATGCAATGCGTGACTCGCCTAACTAACCCTAGTTATGTGAAATGTTGTGAATATAAATACAATTTAACTAAAGTTTAGTTAAAGTATGAACCTGGAAATGCGGGGTGTCACAAAAGCAAAAGAAGACAAAAGAATGAATCATTTAAAAAATTAGAAAAAAAATTAATTTTGGCAACCAAGTTCGTGGAGCAACCATGGTTGCAACCCAAACTAAAACCCCCATTAACTTAATTACTCAAATAACTTATAATATCTAAGTCATAAAAAAACTAAATGCACTGTAGTTTTTAATTTTTTTTTGTGAACATCCGATATAAATTTTATTAAAACCCGGTACGTTAAAAAAATACTTTTTGGTTGGGTTGGGTTGTGAATGGGTGTTAAATTTTGAGTAGGGTTGGGTTGTGTAGGTGAAAGAAAGACATATTATTTTTTTAATCTAAGGTTGGGTTGTGTTGGGTCAAAAAGGATTGATAAAGAATTTCAACCTTAGTCTAATATCCTCTCTGCATTTTGTTAGTACACAAAGTACTGAAGGTTTGAAGGGAAAGTACTAAACAAAGAAGCTGAATGAAAGTACTGAAGACTAAAGTCCTGATGATGAACCAGACAAACATCTGATGAACAACTTTGATGATTTAATCATCAGAAGTTGTTTACTCTTCAGCAGTTTCAGTAGAAGCTTCCCACCGCCCTAATACTTCAGTAGTTTGCTATTATATTAGTTTCTAATTACTTTATAGATATTTCTGTACAGAACCCAATACTACAGCCTGTTGTAGTATTTTAGTATTAGATTTATACTTCCCATGTACGTTTATTGTCTATAAATAGATGGGTTCACACCATCTATTAAAGACAGATTTCCACTTTCTAATATATGAGAATCATTTAAACACTCACAACTGTTATATCATTTATTGTTTTTGTTTCTTATATACTTGTGCTATTTTAATTTGTCAAATTGAGGAAAAGCATTTACTGATCTTAAAAGTGAACTATTAACTTGAACAGTTACTTTTTCCGCTGCACATTTACTTTTATGTATTAATTGTTCATAAGAACTTTTGAAACATAGATCCTAATATTGGTATCTGAGCATCTGGATTATCTGATAAATATCAATCTAACAAATTGAGATCAGACACAGGCTCTTATTGATATTCAATCAAAGTCTATAGTTCCTTTTTATGTTTCAATCCATCACTTTAAGAAATTGCTAATCAATCAATCTTCTTGAAAATGGATCCTTATAATACTGGATCTGCAAACAAGCCTCCCATGCTAGTAAGAAATGAATATAATAGCTGGAAAAGAATGATGGCTCATACTTTATCTCAACAAAACACTGGTTGTTGGAGGTCTGTCGTGTATGGACACCATAAACCAATGACAACAGATCCAAAAACTAAAATAGAGAAAATCAAAGAATCAAAAGACTACACAGAAGAAGATTTCCCAAAATTTGAGCTTGATGCTAAAGCTTTTTCCATGTTGGCAATGGCTCTCCCAAATGAAATATATGCTAGGCTCTTACATTGTGAGAGTGCCAAAAAGCTCTGGGATAGCCTCAAAGAACAGTTTGGTGGAACTGATGAGGTGATTGCCAACACCAGGGAAATTCTTGCTCAACAAATTTAAATGGAGAAAGTTTAACACAACAATTTGAAAGATTTTCTTCTCTCACTTCCGAGTTAAAATTAAATGGGCATACCTACACAAATCCATCTATGTTGCATAGATTTTTAAGGTCTCTACCTGAAAAATGGGAAATTACCCCATAGTTCTCAGATCTAGTACATATTTTGACTCCCTAACACTCAAAAAATTACATGGGAGATTACTAACTTTTGAAAGAGAAATAAATCAAAAGAAAAAGTTATAAGATTCTGGAAAAACTGCTGATGATTATGTTACTGGTAGTACAACTTTAATGGGACAAGATTCATCATCTTGTTCAAATGATTTTGGTTCTTTTGACCACATTGACAGCACAACTGGGATATCTTCTGATAGATCATACTCAGCTTTTGACAAAGATGGAAATCAAACTACTGATAACATGTGTTTCATACTTGATGATTTAAAAATTTTCAGTTTGATGATTTGGAAGAAATGGACATTCTGCACTAACTGGCGATGTTAAGCATAAAAACAAAGAAATTTTAAAAAAGGTTAGGCAGAAAATTTCCAGGTTTAAACAATCAAACAAAAGTTGGTTTTGACAAATCAAAACTTAGATGTCATAAGTGTCAAAAGTTGGTACACTTTGCTAGAGAGTGTAGAAGCTCTAGCTACAACCAACCACATCCTAGAAAGCAACCAAACACCAGCTACAATAGAAACCAATGATCTTAAGGAAGTGCTCACTTTGCCTCATCTCCAACTTACATACAATCTCAGGCACAAGCTCCTTAAATCCAATATGTGCCACAAATTCAGTATGTTCAAATGCCCATTCAGCAACAGGGCCAACAGCAAATGCCATCCATTGTTGCTCAACCTCCACAAACTCAACAACCCAGCCAACAATGTTTTTTTTTTTACCTCAAGTTATGTTGATTGGAGCAGCATTTCATATGACACATCTGAGTGCAATCAAGATGCTGACAACAAGATCTTTGACATCAACTTGGGAGAACCAGATAATGTCCAGAAGAATTTTCTCTTAATGGCTTTTGAGGGATCTTTCTCAAATTCTGCATTATACGGGTTTCACAAGCTTATCTTTTAAAGCCTTGTTCAAAATCATTTAAAGAAGCTTTTGCTTTAATAAGAGAAACAAATGTGTATCTACAAGGCAAAGCCAATGACTCAGAAAGAAAATATAGCCAAAATGAAGTGTGATTTAGAAAGAAAACTTGCTTCTAAAACAAAAGAAATTTCAAAATTAACTAATAATGCTATTGAAACGCAAGCACAGATAAAAATCATGGTAGAAAACCTAGGAAATGTCAGAAAAGAACTTGCTGACACAAAGGTTATTTGTGAAACTTGGGTTGGGTCATGTAGAGGATATCAAATGCTTCTTAACAAACAAAATGCATCAAATATAAAGTTTGGCATTGGATATAATCACACAGAATCACCACTTGATTTCACTCCCAAAACTACTGATGATGGGAGTGAAATGATTCAAAATAAAACTTCTGAATTAAAGGAAAGTGAATCTTTTCACGAGAAGTTCAAAACCCTCACATTGAGCCTTTAGTAGTTTTTTCTACATCAGGAGTTGAGACCCTGAAAACTAATGAAGACAAAAATGAAAATGTTGAAAATGTCAGAAAAATGCCTTCCAAAACCACTGACACCGTTAAAATGAAAGGAAAGGAAAAACCATGTGAGGTGTGTGGTCTGTTTAGCCACACGTCAGAATTTCGTAGATACAGAAAAGGAAATCAATTTAACAAGAAAATCAAACAACTAGCTGTGGGAGAACAAATCAAAAAGGATTTTGAAAATACCTTTTATCCCAACAAACAACAGCCAAGCAAAACCTTTTCTAAGAAAATGACTACTAAAACTCAACTACAGCCTTATTCTCAAAAACAAAATTCTTCTTCAGAAGTTAGACCCAAACCTTCAATAGTTTAACAAACTACAAAGGTTAATAAATTGATTCAAATGGTCAAACTTTAAATGACCAAAGTTGACGGTGAACCCAAAAAGGTTTCCACCATTGCACTAAACAACAAATCCATGGCTAAAATGACATGGATTCCTAAAAATGGTCCTAACCAAACTGTTACTCTTCATGTTCTCAAGAGTAAACCCAAAGCCAAAGTCGCTTGGGTCCTTAAAAATAACTAATCTACTCTTTGTGCGGAGGGTCTCCCGAGGTCTTAATAGCATTTGGTATGTTGATAGTGTAGGCTCAATGCACATGACAGGATGCAGGTACTTGATCAAGAATTTCATAAATCAAAGAGAAGGATTTGTGTCCTTTGGGAAAAATGCTAAGGGATATGTACATGGATATGGTACAGTATCCTCATGCAAGGTACAGTTTGACAAGGTCAATCTGGTTGGAAATCTGGAATACAACTTGCTGAGTGTATCCCAAATGTGTGATAAAGGATATTCTTCCTTTTTCACCAAACATGCTTGCAAGATCATTTCACCAAAAGGCCAATAGTTGATTGAGAAGATTATCAATGATTATAATTTTCTGATTGCCAAAAGATGTGGCAATGTCTATGTTGTAGACATTGAAAAAGACAAAGTATTATACAACAGTGCTTGTTTATTCTCAAAAGCATCAACTACTGAACCAGACCCTTGGGATGGGAGACTTGGCCATGTGAACTTTAAAACCATAAATAAAGTCACAAAAATGGGCTTGGTCAGAGGTATACCTTTGAAGGAATATCAGTGTAAAGAACACCGTGTTTCCTGTCTTAAAGGGAAACAGCATAAGTCCTCATATAAGTCCATTGAAGAATCTAAAACCACTGCATGTCTTCAATTACTCCATATGGACTTATTTAGACCTGTCAAGATCATAAGCCTTGGTAAGAAGGAGTACTGCTTGGTCATCATTGATGACTATTCAAGATTCACATGGGTTTTCTTCTTATTTTTCAAGGATGAGGCAGCTGAGATAATCAAATTCTTCATTCTACAAGTAGAGAAGCAATATTCTCTTTCCGTCAAAGTCATCAGAAGTGACAATGAGACAGTGTAACACCCCAACCAATGGCGGAAACATCGAGGTATCACGTAGTGACGATTGTTCAAAAGCACATGGACTTAAATGTAAATATTAATAGCAAATAACTTCCATTATTTAAAACGAAATACAAAGAGTCTTAATAAAAATCTCAAACATGGAAAATAAATGTTCAACTTTTATTTAAGCACTAGGTCCAGCCTAAGCGTGAAAAGCATGAAAGATCAAACTTCACCTAAAACATGTACAAAATAATTTGTCAACACATATAATGCATTGGTGAGTATATCCATTTTCATTCAAACATTAATTTGCAATTTATGTGCCTTGATGTTTGTAATATGTAAAAGGGTCAAAATCAAGCCTCACATCGTTCAATAATCGTTCACACATCGTTCAAGAAAAACCATAACAATGACCAAGGACTTAACTCGTTCACGTAAGTCAACCAAAGGTTAATGACTTTGACAAATAGTTCATACAATTCACACAAAACATATCAAAGAGCACATTGCTTTGTAAATAATATACGTGAGTTTAATAATAATGGTACATGAATCACCCCAAAAGATTAAATACTAAAAAGGGGAAAGATATACTCACAGTTTCGCTAAATATAAACTCCACGAAAGTTCGTCGTAAAGGATTTAGAATTCCGAAGAACTCAACCTATATATGATAGAATACTAATAAGGAAAAGAACTTAAAAGTCTAAGTCAACCAAAATCTAAGGCATTAAGGTTTACTAGACTTGTGTAGAGAAGATGAAGTTTTTTTTTTAATAATAAGTTGAACAATAGTTTTGAAATAAATATATCACGATTTAGAATTAAATATGTGACTTAAACACTTTTGTCTCCCACACTTAGAAACATTTTCTATTTTATAGAAAACATATCCACGAAAAAGATTTTATGATTTATATTTAATTAAAAAATTTATTATATCTAATTTAAATATAAATAGAATAAATAACACAAGATATGATCCAAAAACGATATTTTTATGAAAAATAATTATTTTCTGATGTGAAATACTGAAAATATTATTTCCATAACTTCTTTCAATTTATTTGTATTTAAAACATATTTAATGTGTTTAAATAGTGTTTTAATGATAAAAAATAGTAAAAATAACAAAAATAACCATTTTCTGAGGAATTACATTTTATTTCTGTTTATTATACATAAAAATAAATCTCCAGGAAATTTGAGGTTAAAATCACTTAAAATGAATTTTTAATCATTTAATTATGATTAAAACAATTAAATTCAGAAAAAATATGAAAATATCGTATTTTCAGGAAAATAAAAATATGATAATTTTTTTTAAGGTGTCAAGATGTTTCCCCTAAATTTTAATAATTTTTAGGGTAAAAATGAATTTTCTAGGAATATTATAAGATTAAAGCATATATATAAGTTTTATTATTGATTAAAAATGAATAAAAAAAAAAGAACAGCAAGAAATTGTTGTTGTGTTGCTGTGTAAGGGAGTCGAACTCAAAGTAGTTCAGACCCCAAACCCTTTGTTAACCACTACACCACAATATCATTTTGTTAATAATCCCAACAAAAATATTATTTAAGTAAACCTTAGACTTCATCTTCTTCCCCAAATCATAACCCTAACCCTAGATTTCAAGACCTTCAATTCGTAATGGTTAGACCCCGAATCAAGAGCGCTTTTAAAGAACATGATTAAAGAAGCAAAATGACACTAAAAATAGACGCTTACAATATGTATTTCGACCGGAAACAAGGCTTCAAGAACACGACTAACTTCCACGAATTGGAAGCTTTTTGGACGTTTTTTCTTGGGACTTTTTAGTGGGTTTTGGAGAGCAAGAGTGCATAAAACTAATGCTACGCTTGGTATTTATAATAGTCTTGTAAAAATGACGTTTTGCAAGCTTTATTAAAATCTGGCGATTACCACTATGAACTCGAAATTAATTGTGAATTATAACGCGTTTTTGACCCATTAAAGAGAGGAATTCAAGTGATTTAGGTGAAGAAACTTAAACCTTATAACTATTTCAGGTTAAAACGCCCTAAAACACACCAAACAAGACTCGCCGGAGACGAGTTCCGGTCGCCGGAAAAAACGCTCGGCTGCTACAGTGGCCGGAAGATTTTTTTTTTTACTTTGAAACATGACAACTTTGGTCCCTCTAGTTAGTTTGGTTAGTTTAATGTTTGATTTCCTTATAAAACTATATTTTTTTTTTATCTTTTATAAACTTTTACCAATATTTTTAAGTTTTTATTCATTTTTCATCGTAAAACTTGACGTTTTCCAATATCCTTCCACCAAATTATTTGAAGTTTTATAATAAAACGTATATAAATAAGATTTTAACGAATAATGCCACATAAGTTTTATTTGTAATTTCAAATGATCGTCAAACGAGGACGAAAATGAAATTACGATTAAATTAGAAAACACGCAAATGTTACAGTCTCTCCTACTTTTGAAAATTTCGTCCCGAAATTACTTCAAGTGAAGGTTTATGGTTTTGGAATATATGAGTATATTATCAATGAAAGAAATTACGAATTGGTCCAAGAAAGGTTTACAAACTTAATTCATAAAAAACGGGTATACGACCAACGGAAAAATCATATTCGTTTAGGATCAACGTGTAATTTCGGATCACAGGATTTATAAGAATAAGATTGCCATTAGCAACCTCCACAGTAAAATGATGGGTAAGGTGATGACAAGTACGAGCAAGCAAAGGTTCAAATTCTAACGAGATAAAACTCCTATCCGCACCGGTATTAACAAAATCTAAGCATATAAGTTAGTAATAAGAAATGTACCATTGACCACGTCGTTGGTAGCTTGATCTTGGTTAGCATTGATGTTGAAAGCATGACCACGGGCTGGAGCTGCTTGAATTGCTGGAACTGATGGGGCTGCTGGGGTTTGTTGACGGGCCTGAATAAAAGCCGTAAGATGAGGGTATCTATTTTGCATATGGGTAGCATCACCACAAGCGTAACATACTCTGGGTTGACCAGCTATCTGGTTTTGGGTATTATTGTTTCCACGGCAATGTGAAGCAGTATGGCCCAGTCGACCGCGCGTGTCACATTTCTAGCAGGGTCGATTGGTAGGGTGGTAAGAGTTGCATGTGATGCACTTAGGGTGCACACCTGCGTAGTTCCCTTGAACCTTTTGAATTTGGGGTGCAGCAGGTGGGTTTGCAACATGAACCTGGTTAAGGGGTGCAACTACAGCATAGTTTTGGTTTCCACCTTTTCGTTTCTTACTGGAACTAGAGGCAGAGGCAGAGTTTTCTTGGAAAGGTTCAGTGGTAGCAAGGGTTGAAGTGGTTTCAGCAGGCCTTTTAGTACCCTTACGAACTAGAGTACCATCCTTGACATTGTTGGGTCTGCTGACCTAGAGAATAACAGATGATTGGAAAGCCAAAATATACTACACAATTGATCCTTAATAATAACAGTATTTACAAGTTGCTTCTTCCAAAAGACTGTTGACCCTAACATCAGTTGTACCCTAACAACTGCTGGAACAACTGCTGTTACAAAGGTCTGATAGATAACAACTGGTAGAGAACAACTGTTGATCAAAGGTCTGATGAAGAACAACTGTTGATCAACGTACTGAAGACTAAAAGTCTGTTGGAGCCAATAACACTTAGGCTCCAACAGCTAATTCAAGACCATCAGAGGTTTCCTATCAGCTGTTTGCCTTTCAGAGTTTTCAATGTAACAGTTATTTGTATCATCAGATGTTTTATGTTGTTATTCTGTTAAAGGTCACTGTCTTAGGTGATGTCAGCCTATCTCATCAGAGGTTTAGATTGTCTATAAATAGAACAGTGCATGTACTGTTCTATTCATCACTCAAAACATTCTCTTCGACAAACAATCACAGAGTGATCAGGCTGAGGGGGAGTACTTGTATAATCGTTGTAATCATTTGATATATGAAAGCATTCGATTGAAAAACAATAATTCTCTTGTTTTGATTTATAGTTTATCATTCCGCTGCACTTTCCATTTATAATTTACTTCTTTCATTACTCTTATTACTTAAACAGTCAAAACAATCAAACTCAGATCCTAACAATTGGTATCAGAGCTTGGTCAATTAAATTTGATCTAACCAATCAATTTAATATAAACAGATCAGCTCACAATTATTGATATCGTTTGTTTGTCGGATTGAAAACAGAGTAATAGTTTATTTTCGTTTCAAACCGTTTTTTAAACAGACTTTGTTTTAGAAACAATCAGAGAATGGCTTCAATCAATCACGATCCACATAACACTGGCACGAACAACAAGCCACCGACGCTTGTCAGATCTGAAAACAATATATGGCAACGTCGGATGAGCCATGTTCTAGCTCAACAGAACACTAGGTGTTGGAAGTCGGTTATCTTCGGACCACATGTTCCGATGGTGCCGAGTATCGAAGATCCAAGGTTCAAGAGCCTAAGAAACATGAAAACTACACCGACTGGGCTGTTACATTGTAACAGTGCAAAGGAGTTGTGGGATGCATTGAAAGAACAATTTGGTGGGACTGAAGAGGTTATTGAAAACAACCGTGAAATATTTAACCAACAATATGAAACATTCAGTCATGTAAAGGGAGAGTCATTAACTCAACAATTTGAGTGGTTAACTGTCTCATTGGTGAACTAAAACTGGTTGGTCTAACTTATCCTAATTCAATTTTGAACCATAGGTTTTTAAGATCATTACCAGACAAATGGGACACTATTGCTATAGTTATGAGAAACTCAATTGGATTTAAGGACCTATCACTGACCTAGCTTCATGGTAAGCTCTTGACCTATGAGAGAGGGCTTAACCAGAAAAGGAAACTCCAGGACTCTGGAAAAGTATCTGATGATTATGTATTTGGTAATACAATACTATTGGGTCATGATGAGGTGCCTGGTAACAATAAGGATCAGAGTTATGATCATTTCATTGATATAACTTCAGGTTTTAACTCAGGTTTTAACTCTGATTCTTATTCACCAAACTATGCTTTCCCAGCAAGTAGTGGTGATATCCAGGCATCTGATAACATATCCTTTGAGTATGATGACCTAAAGTACTTTGACCCTGATGATTTGGAAGAAATGGACATTATGCACCAATTAGCTCTGCTCAGTGTAAGAACTAACAATTTTTACAAGAAAACTGGCAGAAGATTTCCAGGGTTGACTGGCAGGTCAAAGGTGGGGTTGGATAAATCAAAGATTAAGTTTTATAAATGTCACAGACTTGGTCATTTTGCTAGGGAATGTAGGAGTCAACATGGTACACCTATGATTACCTATCCAAATCAAAGTCCAAAGACCAACACTTATCAAGTTTCCCATAATACCCCTGGTCCAAACGTGCAAAACACTGCTCATTTTGCACAGTCCTCAAACACTGTTCCTGTCCAGTATGTCCAAACCACTGTTCCTTAGATTCACTATGTGCAAACACCTGTTGCTCAGGCACAAGTGCCAATGACTGCTGCTCCACCCTCTGCTCCTGCAGAGACCAGTCAACAGAGTTTCTTCACACAAGGCTTTGTTGATTGGAGCAGTCTACCAGATGAGTTAACAGATGAAAATCTTGCCCTTATGGCCAAAGCTGAAAATGAACCAGAAATTTTTTGTTTCATGGCTATGGTTGAAGAAGTTGAATCTGAGGATGTGATAACTAAATCTGATATTGTGACTGATGATATTGTTGATGAAGTAGTTGCAGATACAAAATCTGAAGAAGTGGTTGTGAATCTCTCAGATCCCTGGGGTGCATCTTATGATTGTGAGTGAAAGTGTGATTGTGCATTGATGGCTGCTGCTAAGGTATCTCCTCAAATTCTAAAAGATCTGTGTTCAGACAAATGTGTAATAGCATTTGCTAACATTAAAGAGGTGAATGAAAAACTTAGGAAGAAAAATTTTAGATGATGAAGTTCAATTTGAAAAACTTTCAAAAGAGTTAAAATCAAAATTGACTGAAAAAGAATCTGAAATAAGCAACTTAACACATGAAGCAACTATAACCAAAGACCAGCTCCAAACTATGATAACTAAATATCATAGCTGTAAAAAGGAGCTTGAGGCTGATGTGTGAAAATGTATATTAAATAAATTCGGGTCAAGTTTTAAAAATGGAAAAAAACCCGCTGAACCACACACTAACGGCAAGTGCACCGGTCGCAGTGTAGCAGAGCAAGTAAGTCCGGAATATCGATCCGTGGACACAATGTGGCGACTCTCGGTACTAAGCTTTCGTCGAGTCCTAGTCTAATAATTTAAAGTGACGGTGAATTAATTAACTACTAAAAAAAATATAAAATTAAAGTAAATAAAATCAAACAACTCAAACAAAGCAAACGAACAAGTAGAACTGTATGAGGTCAAATAATGAGAAAATGGCTACCTAGGTAAGAATCAAGGTGACTGACGTATAGCTCTCGGGATTGGATAAATGGGTTTTGGCTACCGGGATCTTAAGATACGCTAAACTAGACCAACACTGGAACGCGAATCATTCTCCAACATGTCGCAATACTGAATCTAGGGAAGTGTGTAAACTCACCGGTCTTGGGTTCGGATCACCTCTCGGTCTCTCCAAACTATGCTAAGGTATCCTAAATCTGAATGTCCTCTCGGCCCCCTCAGAAACAATACATCCGGGATGTGTAAGGGATGCAAGGGATAGTTATTCTAACAGGTTTCTAACACAGGGTGCTAACGAAATAGGCATGCTAGGGGTGACTCACTCTCGTGCAGACCACGGTCCCGAATACCTACCAAGCTAGACACACTGACACCTAATCTCCTCTCGGTCTCAAAGGTGGTAGAATGCTAAATTACCAAATAATTAATTAAATTGTTTCTAGGGTTTACTACGTCTAGCAACCTCAAAATATATCAAAAACATTAAGTCTAAGATACTAACAAAATCCTAGATCAAAAGATACAAAATCAATTTAACTAGAATTAAGCGAAACAAAATTAATATTCAGATATTAAGCACGCATATACAAAAGAAACCTTATTAGAAAACCTTTACCAAAACATTAACCAAATCATTATATAAATCCAACCCGAAAATTATTAGTCAATTGTCACCGTCATCAATACCTAGGTAGCACTAAAAAGTTAGCCAATCATGGTCATGGAAAAGGCGAAAAACATAGGTTCAAAATAACACAAATCATGGTCTAAATATTTATGAACACGGAGTAAATAAATATAAAAACTATAACGTTTAGTGATCAAACCCGAGCCTTTAATCTTGTACCAAGCCTCCCTGACCTTCAATTAACTCTAAAAAACAAATAGAGCTGCTGTCCTTCGATGTGGTCTTCTTCTTCTTGGCCGCTGATGATATGTTCCTTTTTGTTCCATCCTAATAATGTTCACCTCACCAAGAATATAATGTGTTGTTGTATATGCTGCCCTAAATTGCATTTTGGATGGGCTTCCACGTGACTTTTTTTTTCTTTTTTAAATTATTATTATTATTATTATTATTATTATTATTATTATTATTATTATTATTATTATTATATGTTGGCTCATGTTCTTGACTCGGGTGTTCTTGGCTCGACCAAAATTCTTTGTTTACGTTCCAACGTCCATGAACACCGGCTTTCAAGTGTTGGTGTCTCGATTAAAATTCATTCGTTTTGAGCTCATTCTCTCCAAACACCTATAAAATAATAAAATACATAAATACATAATAAAAACGACACGAAACGACTAAAAACCTGACTAAATAATATACAAAATACATAGGAAAAGAGATGTGTTTTGCAACACATCAAACATCCCCACACTTAAACCTTTTTCGTCCCCGAAAAAGACTGCAATGGAATCATAATCAGGACTCTTGGTTTCAAAAACTATTAGGTTCATTAATTGAGATCTATTCACGCATTAACTAAAACTATCGGTATTGTTGTCCACCTAAACCCAACCACCAGCTAATCAGGCCCCAATCATGTAAAGCAATTAAGTTCATATTATTACAATCAACCTATGGGTCTCATACTCAAGATATCCAGCTTCACCTAATCTCACCTTAAGCTTTCAAGGCAAAGGCTAAACCATATAGATTTACCAACCACTGCAAACTAAACTCCCTAATGTATTAGAAATTAAATTTATGATGGATGATGGATGAAGTGTATGAGCTTAGACACATTTATTTTTTTCATACCTAACCCAGAGGTTGTCTCAATCAGAGTCACTATCCCCAAGAGCGACAGCATGAGCTTCGGTATTTTTTTTTTTTTTTTTTTTTTTTTTTTTTTTTTTTTTTTGTTTTTTTGGTCTAGCTCAATTGATGGACATATGGATATTTTTTTTTTATTTTTTTTGGGCGCCACTTTTCACCGGATTTATTCTCATAAAAAGGATCAAGTGTGCCATTTAATTAATAATACATATGGGCTTTCAACCTACAGTGGTACCTCTAATTACTATCAGCGGTTTCAGTTCTACCGTTTCTCCTAAGATGAGACCCCACAAGATTTCATGATTTATTAAGGTATATTAAGACAATCATGGGAACCTTTCAAAGCCAGCTGGGCCTACCGACACATCTTAAGCAGACACGCTTTCAATCTGTTTATATTCTCATATATATAATATTTTGAAAACCAAAAATCCCAATTTTACTATCATTTTCCATATAAAATTGCACAAAAAATCAGGGACTTTTTTTTTTTTTTTTCAATTTTTTTTTTTCAATTTTTGCTATCATTTGGGACTTTTCTTTATTTTATTTTTCTTTATTTATTTTTTTTTTACTCAACCTACAACTAAGCAAAATAAAGACGAAGTCTCCCATCCCCACACTTAGAAAGGCACAATGTCCTCAATGTGCTCCAGGATACGACGTAAACTAAAAATAAAAATGCAAAAATGAAGTAGAAACAAACTAAATATATAACAATAACAAAATAAATGGAACGAACTCCCCTGGAATACGTGGCGATCGCTCGCAGAAAGTGTCTCGTCCGTCCATCATCTACAGCCGTATAGCATTTCCTTCGCGGCCATAGTCAGAATCCTGCAAAAATAAACTAAAAAGAAAGTGAAAGTAAAATGACTCAATGACAAGTGAGATGCCTGTTTACAGAAAATAAGTTTATGATCGACCCCCACCCGAATGGAGATTGAGTACGGGCGGGGGAGATCCAATAGTGAAAAAAAAGGCCAAGGCAATCCCACAAGACCCGATAAACTAAAAAAAATAAAAAAAATAAATAAAAATAAAATAAAGAAGAGTGAAAATAAAATAAAATAAAATAAAAACATACATGGCGAATGATGATACAAAACTCTACACTTGGGTTTTCACCAGTGTGATCCTATTCTTATCAAGCACTCTAACCTGGATCAACGAGGATATCTACACCATCCTCACGTAAATCAATCATCCCACTTATGTTATCTCTCCCAAGGCACGATCTTTTCCACCTAAATCTAAGATCACCAGAAAATATTCTTAAATGCGAGTGGTGAATCAGGATCCTATCCCCACACTTAGGTTTATTCACTACCTCAGGGCTAGATTTAAACAATGTCTTATTCTCCTCATCTATCTGGTGATCACTCTCACACTCGCAGGATAGCAAAATATGAATTGAGAGCTCATCCATCACCTCCTCGGAAGCTCAACAACCTTAACTATCTCTAACCTATCAGGAGGCTCACCGGCTGCAGAGCCCGGATCATGCTCCACGGGGAATACAGTCTCTATCTCTACCTCCTGCCTCTCTTCTGTTTGGTGCCGCCTATCTAATAAGTCTGCTCCACAGATGTAGTCAATGCACCGGTCGACATGTGACATGAAAGTGCCAAGAAAGCACACAGATTCAACCTGACTACTCATACTCTCCCTAGACCTATTAACATCAAAAGTGATGGAGTCATCCCTACACGCAGTGTAATCCGACCGTCCGAGACATCTATCAGTGCCCTTGCAGTGCGTAAGAAGGGTCGTCCTAAGATCAACGGCACATGCTCGTCCTCCCGTATATCAAGTACGACAAAATCAACGGGAAACACAAAGCTCTCCACCCTTACTAGCAAATTCTCTAGAATGCCCATAGGGTACTTAACAGATTTATCAGCCAACTGTAAGCACATCCTAGTTGGATTCAACTCCCCAAGATCTAATCTCTTAAACATAGAATAGGGCATGAGATTAATGCTAGCACCTAAATCAGCGAGGGCGTTCCTAACTGTCAAACCACCTATCTGACAAGGGATAGTGAAACTCCCAGGATCGGTCATCTTCTCCGGTAGTTTATTAAGAACGACAGCCGAACACTCCTCACTCAGAGTTACCTGGGAAAGCTCTTTCAACTTCTCCTTACGAGACAACATCTCCCTCAAGAACTTCCCATACTTAGGCATATCTCTACGAACATCAATGAATGGCCTATATTGCTCTAAGTTCTCACTCTTATTCAACCTACCAGGATAGGGCGGTACTGGTTCATAAGGGGCAGGTGGAACATAAACCTTTTTGGGCTCCCCCTCAGACTGTTTCTCCTTCAACCTACTTTTGGGTTGTGCGGTACTTGCTGGGTCTAGCCTAGTAGGGTGCACCTTGCCCGGAGACTCTACCCTAATCTCCTCATTAACACTCTCCTCTTCAACTACCTCACTCTCTCTCGGCACCGGGTGATCAACTCCCGTGCTCTTCCCACTTTCGGTGAACACCGCATTCACCTGAACATCTGTCGAATTCCTGGTCATTTTACCAACTAACTCTCCTATGACCCTCTCTAAACTCTGAAGCGTGGATCCCTGATTCCTAAATAACAGCTCAAATTCCTGATTTTTCTTTTCTTGCTCCTGATAACGGGTCTCACGCTGCATCACTATGGTCTCTAGGAGTTTATTCGTCCTAGCCTGATTCTCCTCACTTTTCTTTATTAACTCACTAATCTCAGACTTAGGATCTCCTATACCCTGCCATCCAGAGTTGTAACTTTGGACATAGTTTAACTCCTCACTGGGACCTACGTGGCAATCTATGGTCTCATGACCCCCTCTACAAATCTCACACTTAGCACTAATCTTAACCTGAATGTCCTTCATGACCTTAGCTAAAGATTCTACCTGGGCGGCTAGTGCAATGCTACTCTCAACAGAATGGATACCCTTAGGGGCAGCAGTAACGCCCCCAGAGTCAGGCTCAATGTACGTGCTAGTGGCTAGGTCCTCTATCATCTCAAGGCATTCAGCAGCGGTTTTGGATTTCATCATATTACCGCCTGCTGTAGAGTCAAGAAGTCTTTTGGTCGCGTCAGAAACTCCAGTGTAGAATTTCTCCACGACTCTCCAGTCCTCAAGACCATGATGAGGGCACTTATTCAAAAGTGCCTTGAATCTGTCCCATGTCTCATAGAAGGACTCCCCTGACTGCTCAGTGAAGGCATAGATAAGATTTTTAAGACGAGCAGTTTTAGCAGGGGGAAAATACTTCTGCAGGAATTTCGTCTGAAGATCAGTCCAAGAGGTGATGGCTCCCTGTGGGAGGGAGTCCAGCCATGTGAGGGCCTGATCAGTAAGTGAGAACGGGAACAGACGCAAACGAATGGCGTCATCAGTGGCACCATTAAGCTGGAAGGTGCTACAGACTCTACTAAATCTAGTTAAATGGCCATATGGGTCTTCATCACGCATGCCGTGAAACTGAACTGAATGAGATATGGTGTTGATCAGAGTGGGTTCAATGGTCCAGTTGTTCGACTCAACAGTGGGTAGTGTGATACTGGACCGGATATGAGTGGGTGTAATGCTGATGTGGTCAGCGACAGTCCTACGTGCAGCCATTTCTATGTGATCTATCTAGTGGGCAAAATGTTCTATGACTGCAACGAAGTACTTCCTATGTACACAGAGAGACTAAAACTATACTAGAATAAGAAAAACAAATAGCAAATAAACAAAATAATTTTTTTTTTTCTTTTTTTTTTAAATTAAAAATAAAAATCTACCAAACTACGAAAGCAATAAAATGACTAGATCCCCGACTCGGGTCGTCCTCGAAAGCGCAGTGTGTCCCCGGCAACGGCGCCAAAAACTTGATGTGTGAAAATGTATATTAAATAAATTCGGGTCAAGTTTTAAAAATGGAAAAAAACCCGCTGAACCACACACTAACGGCAAGTGCACCGGTCGCAGTGTAGCAGAGCAAGTAAGTCCGGAATATCGATCCGTGGACACAATGTGGCGACTCTCGGTACTAAGCTTTCGTCGAGTCCTAGTCTAATAATTTAAAGTGACGGTGAATTAATTAACTACTAAAAAAAATATAAAATTAAAGTAAATAAAATCAAACAACTCAAACAAAGCAAACGAACAAGTAGAACTGTATGAGGTCAAATAATGAGAAAATGGCTACCTAGGTAAGAATCAAGGTGACTGACGTATAGCTCTCGGGATTGGATAAATGGGTTTTGGCTACCGGGATCTTAAGATACGCTAAACTAGACCAACACTGGAACGCGAATCATTCTCCAACATGTCGCAATACTGAATCTAGGGAAGTGTGTAAACTCACCGGTCTTGGGTTCGGATCACCTCTCGGTCTCTCCAAACTATGCTAAGGTATCCTAAATCTGAATGTCCTCTCGGCCCCCTCAGAAACAATACATCCGGGATGTGTAAGGGATGCAAGGGATAGTTATTCTAACAGGTTTCTAACACAGGGTGCTAACGAAATAGGCACGCTAGGGGTGACTCACTCTCGTGCAGACCACGGTCCCGAATACCTACCAAGCTAGACACACTGACACCTAATCTCCTCTCGGTCTCAAAGGTGGTAGAATGCTAAATTACCAAATAATTAATTAAATTGTTTCTAGGGTTTACTACGTCTAGCAACCTCAAAATATATCAAAAACACTAAGTCTAAGATACTAACAAAATCCTAGATCAAAAGATACAAAATCAATTTAACTAGAATTAAGCGAAACAAAATTAATATTCAGATATTAAGCACGCATATACAAAAGAAACCTTATTAGAAAACCTTTACCAAAACATTAACCAAATCATTATATAAATCCAACCCGAAAAATTATTAGTCAATGGGTGGAATCATGTAAAGGTTTTGAGATGCTCCTCAACAAACAAACCAAAAGTCATGTGAAGTTTGGTTTTGGTTTTGGAACCACTGCTCCAGCTTTTGAAAACATTGACAAAAGGGAACAAATGTTAGTTGAGGTAGTACCAACTAATTTGGAGGGTCAAGAGATTAAAATCACAGAACTAATGGCAAGAAAAATTTTCTTGAAAAACTAGAAGGTACCTCATCATTCGCTGAACTTGAAAAATATGAATTTAAACCTACTTGGTCTGATGAGTGTGGTACTCTTGAAAACTTCAAACCAGTTGACTTCAAAACCCCTGATAGTAAGAAAGCACCACAGGCAAAGGTCATTCCTTTGACAGACCTTCCAGCAGATGATCAAACATCTGTTGAAAAGAAGGCTGATAAAGGGAAAAAGAAAGAAAAGTCTGTCCACTTGTTTTGTGATTTCTGTGAAAAGAAGAATCATGTTACTAAAAACTGTTTTCTTCTAAAAGCATATGATATCAACAAAGGAATAAGTGTGTGTGATTCTAAGACCACATGCTCAATATGTGGTAAAAAGAATCACAAAACCAAAGAGTGACTATATCTCAAAAATTTTGATGTCAAAATACAAGAGTACAAGGCTAAAACTATTGCAAGTCAGGTGGTGAGTACTTCAAAAGGAAAACCCAAACAGACTTATCCTCCAGCCCAAACATCTGTTACCAAAAGTCTAGAAACATCTACTTCCAGGGATGTTCAAGTAATAGATGCTCCACCCACCAACAAGTACCCAAGAGGATATGGATAACCACCTTGTCATAATCTGTCACATGTTTATAAAGAACCCAAGAGGCCTTCTAAACCAAGAGTGAACATAAATCCCTATGGTTACTATCATCTGTCAGGAAGTGATCAAACATCAGTTGCACCAAGTGTTGACATCCAATCACTAGCAAATGGTTAGCAACAATTGTTAAACTTGGTCCAAAAACTAGTTCAAACCATTGATCATCTTCCTAAGCTTGAGGCTGATAAGTCTGTGGACCCATCCAAAGCCAACTTGGCTTTGGACACTCACCAAAACTGATCCATTACTGATGTGCAGGGAGCTTCTGCTTGCTTAGATAGTCTTTGGTATGTAGATACTGGAGGCTCCAGGCACATGACAGGATGTAGAGCCCTTCTTCTGGATTTCTTAGCTCATAGAGGGGGTGATATATCCTTTGGTAATGATTCAAAAGGTAAGGTGTTGAGTTCAGGGACTGTTTAGGCTGGGAAACTTAAGTTTGAAAATGTCAATCTTATTTATAATCTTAAATTTAATCTTCTTAGTGTATCACAAATGAGTGACAAAGGTTATGGCTCATTCTTCACTAAGAAAACTTGTAAGATTATTGGGCCAGAAGTGGTGAAAAAGATTTATTCCATCATTGCTGAGAGCAAAGCACAACTTGTTGCTCATAGGAGTGGCAATGTGTATGTAGTTTGATATATTAAAGGACAATCTTATGGCAAATGTCTGTCTGTTTTCTGCTGCCTCCACTAAAGAGACAGAATTATGGCATAGGAGACTGGGTCACACCAACATTCAAACTATCAACTCACTCTCCAAACAAAGCCTTGTAAGAGGTCTACTATCAAAAGAATTCAAATGTGATGAGCATTGTGTTTCCTGCTTAAAAGGGAAACAACATAAAAGCTCTTACAAATCCATTGATGAGTCCGAAACAAGTCAATGTCTACAATTGTTGCACATGGACTTGTTTGGCCCAATTAAAATCATGAGTCTAAGAAGAAAAAGATTTTGTCTTGTCATAGTTGATGATTTTTCTATGTTTACATGGACTTACTTTTTACACTCTAGGATGAGACTGCGGGTATTTTGAAGGACTTTGTCACCAAAGTTGAAAAACAATATGACTTGCCAGTAAAAGTCTTTAGAAGTGACAATGGAACAGAGTTTAAAAATAAGGAGTTGGATGACTTCTGTGTGTCAAAAGGAATTGTGAGGCAGTATAACATTCCAAGAACACCAGAATAAAATGGGGTGGTTGAGAGGAAAAATAGAACTCTCATTGAGGCTGCAAGAACCATGCTAGCAGATTCTGGTTTGCCTCTGTCCTTCTGGACAGAAGCTGTAAACACTGCTTGCTATGTTCAAAACAGAGTTTTAATCAACCCAAGACATCAAAAGACTGCTTATGAAATTATGTTAAAAATCAAACCACTAATCTCATTTTTCGAAATCTTTGGCTGCCCATGTTTCATTTTAAATCTTAAAGATTCCATTTCAAAATTTGCAGCCAAAGTAGATTGTGGATATTTCAAGGATATTCTTCTACTGCCAAGGCCTACAAAGTGTTTAACACAAGGACTAGGACAATAGAAGAAACTTTGAATGTAAAGTTCAATGAACTTTCATCTTTAAAAATCCCAGCAAATCCTGCTGAATTGTTTGATTTAGATAAATTCAAATTTGAAGATATTACTGTCAAAACTACAAAGTCTATTCTGTATCAGGGGAAGCAGCTGTTCACAACACCTGTCAAAACTCTGCCACAGCTTAGTCAGCCACTGTTGGCCAGTCTTACCCTCAAACCACTACTTCACCAACCTCATCCACTATTCCATCATTTGTTGACAAAAGTCCAACCTCTGTTGACAAAATTCAGTCCAATTTCACACCACTTCGACCCATTCCCCCACCTCCATTTCAAACATTTGTTGGTACTACAAAAGTGCAAACAGATGTTACATCAACAGAGTCACCAAACCTTTGTCCTTCACCTCAAAATGCCATCATACCATATCAGGGAGATTTAATCTACCTAAAAGCTCATCCACCAGACCAAATCATTGGCAACATCAGAGAGGGTGTGCTCACAAGAAGCCAATCCTCAAACATCTGTCTTTTTACAGGCTTTCTATCTCTCACACAACCTATCAAGTACCAAGAGGCACTAAAAGACAACAGTTAGGTAGAAGCCATGCAGGAAGAGATCCTTCAGTTTAAAAGACAACAAGTATGGGAACTTGTACCACTGCCAAAGGATGTTTGTCCAATTGGCACAAAGTGGGTCTTCAAAAACAAAACTGACGAAAGGGGTATAGTTGTCATGAATAAAGCCAGGCTTGTGGTTCAAGGCTTCAAACAAGAAGAGGGGATAGACTATGATGAAACCTTTGCTCCTGTAGCTAGGCTAGAAGCTATCAAACTCTTTCTAGCCTTTGCTGTCAACCACAAAATCAAGGTGTATCAGATGGACATTAAATGTGCATTCCTATATGGCAAAATTCAGGAGGAGGTCTATGTATGTCAACCACCTGGTTTTGAAGACACATTCCATCCTGATTATGTATACAAGCTCAACAAAGCTTTGTATGGACTCAAACAAGCACCTAGGGCCTGGTATGAAACTCTTTCCACCTTTCTCTTATCCATTGGTTTCACAAGAGGTAAAATTGTTAAACTTTATTTCTGAAATGGAGAGGGAAAGATTTAATGATTGTTCAAATATATGTGGATGACATCATTTTTGGGTCCACATGTAACAAAATGTGTAAAGAGTTTAGGGAACTCATGACAGCAGAGTTTGAGATGAGTGCTATGGGTGAACTTTAGTGCTTCCTTGGTCTCTAAGTGAAGCAGCTACAAAATGGCACATTCATTCATCAAAACAAATATGTGAAAAATTTGTTAACCAGATTTGAGATGAATGATTGTAAGCCATGTAGTACACCCATGAGCACAGCCAAGCTACTGACTATTGATGACAAGGATGAACTGGTTGATCAGACACATTACAGATGCATGATTGGGTCTTTATTGTACTTAACTGCATCTAGGCCAGATATTATGTTTGCCACTTGTGTTTGTGAAAGATCCCAGGCTTCACCTAGAAAATCAAACCTTATTGCTGTGAAAATGATATTCAGATACCTAAAAGGTGCTCCCACACTTGGTATCTGGTATCCTGCTAATGGAAACATTGAGCTTTCAGGTTATTCAGATAGTGATTTTGTTGGCTGCCACACCACAAGGAAGTCTACATCAGGAGGGTGTCAGTTTCTAGGGAATGCTTTAGTCTCATAGCAAAGCAAAAAGCAAGCAGCTGTTTCAACTTCAACAGCAGAGGCTGAATACATTGCTGCTGCAAGCTGTACAGCCCAACTCATGTGGCTTCAAAATCAACTGCTGGATTTTGGTATAACTACACTAAAGACTCCACTCATGCTGGACAGTCAAGCTGCTAAAAATATCATCAAAAATCGGTCTCTCATTCAACCACAAAGCACATTGACATCAGACATCACTTTGTCAGAGATAGCTATGAAAAAAGTTTGATTTCTCTGCACCATGTTCCAACACAGGATCAGTTGGCAGATGTGTTGACAAAAGCTTTAGACACATCTACCTTTGAAAATCTGATTTCTAGGATTGGTATGCTAAACATGGACTAAAAACAAAAATGTTTTAAATAAAAACATTAAAATGTTTCAGAAAATCAAAATTTCATCCTTAAAAATAGCATTTTGGTTGAAAAATATGCTAAGGATAAAACAACCATTGTTTCATCCATTTTATCCACTGTTCGTTGAAAAATCTGTTTCAAACATCTGATCAAATAAAACAACCACTGTTTGGTTGAAAAATCTGTTTTCAAACGTCTGATCAGATAAAACAATTGTTTCAATTCTCTCTATCTCTCTCTCTCTCTCTCTCTCTATATATATATATATATATATATTATATATATAACAAGTGCTGTTAGCATCAGCACTTTGGTAGAACAACAACTGTTTGCCTCAGATGTTTGCCACGTTTGCTCTCAAAAGCAGAGTTTTGGCCACAGCAGCGGTTTCATCAGAGACTATAAAAACCCTGTTTTACCACAACAGTTGTTACACTTTCTCGTTGTGTTCAAAATACTGAACCCGCCTTCTTCAACCTCAAACCCTCACTCTAATTCCTCTCATCCTCACACTCGAAATCCATTACAATGGATCTTCAGGCTAAAGCCACCGACAATTACCTTCCCTATCTGGTCAAAACAGATTAAAACGTCCTGATCCATACCACCATCGACATCATTTTCAAATCCAAATACTTGACAATACTAACCGCTGATGCACCCATCTACATCGATACTCTGCAAGAATTTTGGTTAAATGCTGACGTTCTTCTACAGGACAAAAAGACCACAACCATTATCTCAAAAATTGGAGAGACAAATATCGCCATTACCCCCCAACTGATATCCACAACCTTCTCATTGAATGACCTGTCAGGTAATGACTCTTTCCCTAAGGCTGAATGATGACCTGTCGTTGGGGTCATGCAAAACCTAATTAACCTATGTAGTTAGGGTAAATAAGGTATCGAATCCAAGGAGCATGTGGTCAGCGAGTGTTGTTTAGTTGATTGAAACGTACTACTTATGAAGATGCTATGTGACTTATGAAGATTGCAATTTGTTCATTTAAGATTTTTGATTTTAAGTTGTTGTTATAATACTAATAAGTAATTGAAATTATAAATAAAAATGATGTTGTAAACAATCGGGTTAAAATGATTACACTAAGGATTCAGCAATTGAATACTAGGGCTTTAACAATTGGGTAAACAACAATAATGTAATTGGCACTAACGGAGTGATTGTTCAATAGGCTTAGGTATCAAGTTTTATCAATATCAAGATAGATTAAACTATACTTCATTACCTAACATACAATCCTATGTTTGTGTTAACGTAAGGAATCATGCTTATCTCACGAGAAATTGGCAGAAGATCAATTAACTACAATGAGTTTAGCATAAGATTAATCACCAATTAACACAGTTATCTCAAGCACACAATAACATAAACAAAAGTTTAAGAACAATACCCAATGTGTTCAACCCTAGATATCAAAAACCTACATCCTCAGTGTAATACAAAGGGATTAGCCACTCATGACCATGGAGCTTGCTCCTTCCAAAGTTGGATCTTGAATCCTTCTGTGCGTCCCTTTTTGATCTGCGAGCTCCTTCTCTATTTTCTTTCCAAACTTGCGTCCAAAACTCCCCTCTCAATAATATAACCTCCTCTCCAAGAAAATGAGATTTGCGATCCTCCACCTGTGTCTCTTCCTATGCGTCGTTCAAAAAAATTAATATGCCATCTTTCATTTTCGCGTCCCCCAAGGCTTTCTTTCCTCGAAATAGGCCTAAGGCCAATATTTTCATGTATTTTTTTATTTTATTATTATTATTAATATTATTATTATTATTATTTAATATACTATTATTATAAATGGTGTTCTCAACTCGGGTGTTCGGGTCTTGAATATAATATGTACTGTTTTAGCCCTGTTCCATACGATCACCTACCAAAAATATAAAATAAATAAATTAATAGTAAAAACAACCAAAAAGTAATAAAACATATACAATACTAAAATAATAGAGTACAGACCTAAAACTAATAAAAATACTATCTAAACGACTCAAAAATATGCAAAACTGGCAAATAAACATGATGCGTGCAACCGCGCATCACACCCCTACACTTATCTTTTTTCGTCTCGAAAAAATTATATACACTCTGCTCAAGACATGATCACAGACTAACACCCCAGTCGCCCTATCATACCTTAGCTAAGGTCCAAAGTCATACCACATTTACAGATCAGCATTAGATGTGTTAATTCAGCAAGTCAAATTGATATCCATTTAAAAACAGAATTAACCCGACTAAATCTAACATGCTTCCGGTTTTTATTTTCATGCAACACACCCCTCAAAATTTTTCACTCCACTCGGTATAATATCTGGACTAGCATGTAATGTGCTAGTATTGATCACTCAAAAACCAAGTATGCAACTCTGTTATCATAGGCTTGTATGACAATCACACCTCAACTGTAGACAATGCACATATCTAAAGGACTTACGGGTTTTGGGCTTAGGGTAAAGGTCGGATAGATTTGGCTAGAAGTGGCTAAAATAAAATGGTGACACCAACATGATTGACAATCCTTATTCACAATACACATAAATAAACATAACTTTGGGCATATTTGACCCATAACACATACTTCTATTTTTGTATTCTTTTTTTTCTCTCTCTTTTTTTTTTTCATTTTTTTTCACACATATATTTTTTTCTAACATAAATACAGTCACTTAACACTTTGGATGTTATCAACACTTGGTAAAGGTATTGGTTTATTTGGGTGATTATGTGGTTTAGCAAACGAAAGGGTATAAGGCTCAAAGTTGGATACTAATGGTAATATTCTTGGGTAAACCGGTTAACACAAAACAAATAAAAGGTGTCAAACAAAAAGGGAATCCTAAATCGCCTTTATCATCTATGTGCATATATAGTCTACAACCTCAGCATGTATCAAATCACACAAGTTCTGCAACAGACAAACATCTAGCCTACTCTCAACAAATGAAATATATATATATATATATATATATATAAGTCAATCTATCATCTAGTAGGCTCAAGATCTCACAAAAGTGGGGAAATGGGTTACCGATGTGTGCATGCATTTATTACCAATAGCTTGTTAAATCTAGTCAGATAATTCTAAACTTTTTTCTTAAAAACACCTGCTGAAAACGGTTCATACTACTTTTCCACAAATTAGACCATGACTAAGGATCTACTGCCAAAACAATCAAGAAACAACTGGTAGGTACCGAAAAAGCTGCTTTTATGTCTAATTAGAATGCTTTTTTTTAGGAACAATTTTCAAGACATTTTCAATTTGCAATTTTTTTTTTAATTTTTTTTAGACACATTTTTTTTTCTTTTTTAAGACACAAAAATTAATAAAAACGAAATTTCCCCACCCCCACACTTGAACGACACATTGTCCTCAATGTGAGCTAGGAATAAAATAAAGCAGAAATAAAAATAAAATACAACAGTAAAAGGAACAGACTCCCCTGGATATAGGCAGTGCGCGTAGGAGCCTCTGGAATTCCACCAAATCGAACCGTATAGCATTTCATTCGCGCCCGGTAGACAAACCTGAACTAAGACTCAAAGAAAAATAAAAACGTAAAATTCTGGGATGCCTGATACACCGATGGTGTACAGATTTACCCTGCCTGAATGGAGATTGAGTACAGACAAGTTATCTGATTGCAAGTTAAACTCCAAACATTCCCAGAAATCAAAAGAGACTCAAAATCTTAACTAAAAATAAAAGAAAAATAAAACAAAATAAATAAATATACAAAATGTACAAGAATCGTACCTGATGTTCATTCATGGTGGTCTCAAAGAACATTTGCCTACCGAGTTTCCAATGTATGCTCGGTAGTTTACTTTTTGTTCCCCAATCTGCTCCTTCTCCTTACACTTGTCCATAAAATATATGCATGAAAGTTTTATCCCACATTTTCCTACCGAGTTTCCAACGTACACCCGGTAGTCTACATGCCAAATCCACAATCGATTCCCAATTGGCATGAGAATTGGGTGATGTTTGTTGCGGGGCCATTTTACAATAAATTGTCCAATATCCTCCCAACTCACCTTCCTCCTCTTCATCTTTGAACCTTCATCCTCCACTTTGTTGGGTGCTATAATCAACACGGATGAGATTCGTGGGGAACTTTCACCTCAGCCACCAGATCTTCATGAGATACTAAGTCTTCAGTTGGGGTTAACCATTCAGAAAGACTTGCAGTATCTTCATCTATATCAGCATAAACCACTACACAACTAGCCAACTCATCATGCTCACGTTTAAGTTGGGAGAATTCCTCAGCTAGTTGGCGAACCTGCATAACCAAAGATTCATGAGCTTTGTCTCTCACTTCATTTCCCTTCTTAGCCTCTTTTATTATATCTATGATAGCATCAAACTTGGAATCTCGTGAGTTTTGAGGTTCTTCATATGCCGGTTGAGGATATTCATTGTGGTTCATATTATATTCTTCTTGGTAACTTGAAAATGACTCCTCTTCGGATTCATAACCTTCATAGCCCCAATTTGAGTTATAATTATGGTTGGCTTTTGGTTGGTAATTTTCTTGACGTGCCTTTGCCCTATAACCAGCCCTCAATTTTTCTTTCCAATACTTTGGATTACTCCAAAATACTGGGTAATCTTCACTTATGTGAATTTTCCCGCAACAAAAACAAGAATGATCTTCCGGTGGTGGAGGTGGTTTAGAGTGTGGATGGCATAATGTGTATTGTACGGGTCGTTGGTTGGGATATTGTCGGTTTTGGTTTTGTGGATGTGGTGGAGTATTGGCACGGTTTTGGTTAATGAGAGTTGGTGGAAGGGGTGGTCGCCGGTTGTTACCTTCTCGATAAATTGTTTTGGTTTTGCATGATGGTGAAGAAGATAAATGTGAACCTCCAGGTTTTTCGAGCCCAAAAATAATACGATCTTCTCGTTCTTTAAATGCTTCCTTTTTTCCTACGGGCCACTAGACAATCTCGCCACAAATGATATGGGCTCCCACAACAAGGACAAGTATTATCATCATCTTCCTAATACATTGTGATGATGACGATCAAGTCTTGCTAAATTCCCAATCTTCAGATTTTACACAAGTGGCATGCATGCATTATCTGTCACCTGCACACTTCACACACCACGCGTAAAAACGAACAAAAAGAAGTAACAAAGACAATTTAAAAAGTTAATCACAATAATCAACTAAAAACTAAACACTAAGCGCACTAGCTCCCCGGCAACGGCGCCATTTGATGACCTGTCGTTAGGGTCATGCAAAACCTAATTAACCTATGTAGTTAGGGTAAATAAGGTATCGAATCCAAGGAGCATGTGGTCAGCGAGTGTTGTTTAGTTGATTGAAACGTACTACTTATGAAGATGCTATGTGACTTATGAAGATTGCAATTTGTTCATTTAAGATTTTTGATTTTAAGTTGTTGTCATAATACTAATAAGTAATTGAAATTATAAATAAAAATGATGTTGTAAACAATCGGGTTAAAATGATTACACTAAGGATTCAGCAATTGAATACTAGGGCTATAACAATTGGGTAAACAATAATAATGTAATTGGCACTAACGGAGTGATTGTTCAATAGGCTTAGGTATCAAGTTTTATCAATATCAAGATAGATTAAATTATACTTCATTATCTAGAACATACAATCCTATGTTTGTGTTAACGTAAGGAATCATGCTTATCTCACGAGAAATTGGCACAAGATCAATTAACTACAATGAGTTTAGCATAAGATTAATCACCAATTAACACGGTTAATTCAAGCACACAATAACATAAACAAAAGTTTAAGAACAATACCCAATGTGTTCAACCCTAGATATCAAAAACCTACATCCTCAGTGTAATACAAAGGGATTAGCCACTCATGACCATGGAGCTTGCTCCTTCCAAAATTGGATCTTGAATCATTCTGTGCGTCCCGTTTTGATCTGCGACCTCCTTCTCTATTTTCTTTCCAAACTTGCGTCCAAAACTCCCCTCTCAATAATATAACCTCCTCTCCAAGAAAATGAGATTTGCGATCCTCCACCTGTGTCTCTTCCTATGCGTCGTTCCAAAAAATTAATATGCCATCTTTCATTTTTGCGTCCCCCCAAGGCTTTCTTTCCTCGAAATGGGCTTAAGGCCAATATTTTCATGTATTTTTTTATTTTATTATTATTTATTTATTATTATTACTATTATTATTATTATTATTATTATTTAATATACTATTATTATAAATGGTGTTCTCAACTCGGGTGTTCGGGTCTTGAATATAATTTGTACTGTTTTAGCCCTGCTCCATACGATCACCTACCAAAAATATAAAATAAATAAATTAATAGTAAAAACAACCAAAAAGTAATAAAATATATACAATACTAAAATAATAGAGTACAGACCTAAAACTAATAAAAATACTATCTAAACGACTCAAAAATATACAAAACTGGCAAATAAACATGATGCGTGCAACCGCGCATCACTGAACTTCACATTGAGTTTCAAGAAAGGGGTTATAATTCACAAATGACTGGTTCCACTCTTTTCAAAAAGTTTTTCCCACCAGTCATGAAATTTTTCTTTCATACACTCCTTCTCTGTGTCTCTGCTAAATCCACTTCTTTCAATGAAATCCCATTGAGAATTCAGTACTTGGGATATGCTATGTTGTCAGAATCTGACTACAATCTATCCCAGGGCATGTTCTTGGATTTAGTATCAAATGTGAAGGCAATAAAGTCTAGGTCTAATAATGATTTTCTGATATACCCAAGAATTTTAAGTGTAATCCTACAAAAGGTTTTGCCTGAAAAAGATTTTAAAATGGGTAAATCATTTCAAATGAAGAGTCTAACTGATGAAACTTTTACAAGAATATCGGGTTCAAACACCCAAGAAAAAGTGTCAAAAGTTAAAGTTTCAAAAACACAAACAAAGAGGATTAAGACAACAACTATTGCCCAAACCTCTGTTGTTGAGTCCACTGCTCCTAGTGATCATGGCACTACATCTAGTGCAATGAAACACACACCAGCCACCTCCAAAAGAAAACGTCCATCCACAAAAACCACCACAAAACCCAAAAAGGGGCCTCTGGAAGATGAGATACCAGAGGAAAACCCTGTTGCAACACAAAAGCAACAAGAAACCACTGTTGTTACTTCCTCACAACAGTTGGATATATCTCAGCCTGAACAAACTCCTCATGAATCCTCACAAAAGGATCATGTTGTAAGCCAAAGGGAAACACATCATGAGGCATATGAGTCAGTTGACCATATGATCATAAGCCCTTCTCCCAGGGCTACTTCTCTTTTCACCCCTCCACCTTCACCATCACATGTCCTTCCAACAATGAAACCATTGTTCGAAGCTATTGATAAAACTCAAGACATTCCCAGTTCCTCTCCTTCACCCATCAATGAGAGTATTGTAACATCATGTAATTTTCCCCTTTATTCTAAGTAAAAAAAAGGTTTTATTTTTGTATTTTATGTTCCACACTCACTCGTTATATATTTAATATTTCAAAATGTATTTATAATACATAAAGGTATTTTGATTTGAACATTTTAATGTTTATAAAAAAATGAAACATAAATTTTAGAAACCAAAATTTCTATAATGCAAATTAATTGAGACTCTATAATGCAAATTAAATTGTAATAACTAGAATTAAATAAATTGGTATTAAAAAAATAAATGTATTGAATTTGGTAAAACAAAAATTTATTGTAATTATTCATAACCTAAAATTTGGCCATATATACTCTTGCCATATATACAAAAATTTCATGTTTTGTCTTAATAAATTTTAATATGAAAATAAATAATGATTGCTCATAATCTACTCAATAGAAGAAGTCAAACTATGCAACTTCATGATCTTTTATTTTTACAAGTAAGAGTATACCCTCCTTTTGCTTTTGTTATAGTCAATACATAATATATCTCTTTAATTTGTAGTCTTGTTTTATCATAAATGAAATTACCCTATTTGGTCACATCTATCAATTTTCAAAGTTAAAACTTCATGGCATATTCTAATTCCTAGCAACAAGTCACTCCAAGGAATTAATATTTTCAAGTAGTCTTAATTACGATATTTAAATTCACTATATGTATTGGCTGAATTACAGTAATTTAAATCATATATATTTAAGTTTCATAACATAACAAAGTCCATTAAATATTCTACTGAGAATGTTTATGCATATTTGAAGTAAGTGGTCATTTTTTTCCTTTTTTTTAAACAAAAATTTATATGTGTTCAAATATGTAAATTGAAATAAAACGATTATTGATAATATTTAAGCCAAAGACTATATATATGTTGCACAAATACTATAACTATAGACACTAAATCATCAATCTTAATTTACTTAGGTTCAAGAGTAAATAATTTACTCTCGTTGAATTCTGTTGATCCTAACAAGTCCATCGTAATTAAGGTGAGTATATCTTTCCCGTTTCATGTTCTACTATTTTTGGGCTACTCATGTACACTATTATCAAATGTTATTCTTATACTTAATGCAATTCTCATGTGTGTTTGCTTTATGTGAATTTGTGTGTATGCTTAGTCAATATCATTAACCGTTCTGCAGCCTAGCATTTCAATGAAGAGTACTATGGTATACCCCCTTGAGACTCTATTGAGAGAATCTTGGTCATTGTCTTGTTAATTCATTATTCATTTGGTTATTCACGTGTTAGACTCATTCATAGGCTTGGTTTTGACTGATACTACTTATTACATAATTGCAAATGGTACCGCACATGAATTGCTAAACACTTTTCTTACTATATTATTCAAATCAGGGTATGCTCACCAATACATTTTTGTATTGACATATACTATTTTTGTACATGTTTCAGGTTATTTTGCGACGCTTCTTTTTAGCTTTTGGATTTATATTTAAGCTTTGACTTTATTGTATTTTAGTTAGACTTGGCGCTTTAGAACAATTGTATACTGTAATTTCCTTTCAATGTAAAATTTTTCAAATCAATGTATTCAAATTTACACTTTAGTACCATGAGCTATTGAACAATCGTCACTACGTGACACCTCGATGTTTCCGCCATCGGTTGGGGTGATACAAGTATACAGCAATAAGTGACTAGGACTGAGGAAAATCAATTAGCTAACCCACGAACAGGGGAGGTTACACCCCTAGAGTTAAAAGAAACTATAGGTGAGTTTTCAAGTGAAGCAGCCACTACTGATGTAGAGACCATTGTCTCACAACAGGACAGTGGTTACATAGCAAAGATTTCCTTGAAGGCAACAACTGATGAGGCCACTATAGTGACCCAAAATCAGTTGGAAGTCCCCAGAACCAAGACAAAGGGGCATCTGGTTCTCTTTCTATGGACTCACCTCCTAGGACTGAACCAGATACAACTACCACTGGTAGGAATCCAGATGATCCTATTAATTTAGGTGATGGTTTAAAATACCAAGAATTGACGGCTAGAGTCCACTCCATTGAAACCTTTGTTGCTGATATCAAATCAGATCTAAAGACAATTATGGGATTTTTGGCTGCTCTAACCAAAAGTCAACCATCCAAAGAAGAAATTGCTAGTGAGCTATAGAAATCAGTTTCCCCCATCATCATAGCTCAGAGAAAACTAGCAGATCTAACACATGAAACCTACATGGCTCAGATCAGAACTATGGTAGATGCTAGGTACACAGATACCCAAGCAGATGTTAATGCCATCAAAGACCACCTGCTGAAGACCACTAGCTCTGCCCCTACCACAATTCTCAAAGATGAAGATGATGATGAATTCACTGCTGATGATGCCAAAAAGGGGGAGAGTGGCAGAGATAGATTGCCAAAGCTAGATCCCTTTGGTTATCTACCCTCACAAAAGGGTAAATCAAAAGCTGCCAACAAACCAGGGTCTACCCAAACAACACCACCACCACAACAACAACAACAACAACAACCCAATGCTCAAACCTCTGCTGATGCTGAAACTGTCAAAACTAGCAAAGCAAAAGAAGTTGATACCTCTGCAAATGTTATTGCTGAAGAGGCTGCTGAAGCTAAGCAAAAAAGGCTTGACACATTGGAGTCAAGGCAAAGGCTCTGGTGCAAAGAAAAAGAGAGCAAAAACAGGAAGTTGAGGATGTTGGTTCCTCTAAAAGGAAGAAAATGCTTGCAAAACACATCAGACAACCTCCATCCAAAACTGCTGCTAAAACTGTTGCTACTAGAACCACTGCTGCCACCAAAATCACTGATACCACCAAAACAACTGAACCTACCACCAAATGTAACACCCCAACAGATGGCGGAAACATCGAGGTGTCACGTAGTGACGATTGTTCAATAGCTCATGGACTAAAGTGTAAATTTGAATACATTGATTAAATAAGTTATTACATTCAAATGAAATACAACGATTCTAACTGCCAACTAAATTGAAATACAATGAATCAAAATCTAAATATAAATCCGAAAGCTTAAAGAATGCATCTCAAAACAACCTGAAACATGTACGAAAATAGTATATGTCAATACAAAAATGTATTGGTGAGCATACCCTGTTTGAATAAATATAGTAGGAAAAATGTTTAGCAATTCATGTGCGGTACCATTTGCAATTATGTAATAAGTAATATCCGTTCAAAACCAAACCTGAGAATAATGACTAACACATGACTAACCAACTGAATAATGAATTAACAAGACAATGACCAAGATTCTCTCAACAGAGTCTCAAGGGGGTATACCATAGTACTATTCATTGAAAAGCTAGGCCGCCCAGCGGTTAATGATTTTGACAAGTCATAGACACACCAATTAACATAAAGCAAACACACATGAGAATTGCATTAAGTATAAGAAATTGAAACTTGATTAATATATAGGTACATGAGTCACCCCAAAGTAGTAAAACAGTAAAAAGGGGAAAGATATACTCACAGTTTGCGAAAGCGATCAAAATCCACTTAAGCGGACGTGAGCTAAGTAATGAGAATTCCGAGGAATTCAACCTATAATGTGTAATAATACTAGTAAGGAAGCGTCTAAAAAGTCTAAGGTAACTAGGGTCTAAGGCATTAGGGTTTGCTAAGTCGATTTGGGGAATTAGAGTTTTATGATAAATTGCATTAATATAAAATTTGCATGTCAAAATAATATATCAAAGTTTGTACCAATTGAATATTTAGGTAAAAAAAATATGTTGAATAATTAAGAAAAAATAATGTAGTTAATTCCTTTAACTAATTATTATAAATAAATACAATAATTATAAATGTATAAATAATTGATTATGATTTACACAATGATCCAACAAATGGTAATTAATATTTTCAAACATAAAACATTTCTATTTTATAAGAAAACTATTTATAAAATAGATCTTTAAATAGTGTAAATAAATAAATGATTAATTATGTCTAATTAAACATAAATAAGACTAATAATTCAAGACATGATCCAAAAATGCTATTTTTATAGAAAATGGATGATTTCTGATGTAAATTAATGAAAATAAATTTCCCATAATTTTTATAAACTTATTTATATTTAAAATTGATTTAATGAGATTAAATCATGTTTAAATGACTAAAAATAGGAAAATCAATAAAAATAAATGTTTTCTGAACCAATAATTTTTATTTCAAATTAAAATGCTTAGAAATAATTATCCTAAAATTTTGAGATTAAAATCATTAAAAATGAAATTTTTATCAATTAATTATGATCAAAACAATTTAATTCAATAAAAATAGAAAAATATGACATTTTCCAGAAAATAAAAATGTGATAATTCTCTATGAGGTGTCAAGAATCTATACCTAAATTTTCATAATTTTTGGATTAAAAATGAATTTATTATGAATATTCTAAGTTTAAATGAATTTTAAATGATTAAAATAAAGGAAAAAGATAATGAACTAATAAATAAAAAAAAATATCAGAAAATAAATGCTTCATGTGGGAGTTGAACCTGGATCCTTTCCAAACACAAACACACACTAAACCATTAGGCCATTTCATGTTTTGATGATATTATTGAAAAAAATTTATATTTATATTATATGTTTCAACTCATCTTCTTCCCCAAATTAACACATGAACCCTAACCCTAACCCCATTCCTAGTAACCACGATTTAACAAGATTAACGAGCAGAAACAAAGGGTTTATGATTGGAACTCCATAAAAACGAAATGGCACAAAAAAAACGGGACTGGAGAAAAAAAACAATTTTGAACTTTGGGCAATTGGCAATAATGGTCCCTCATGTTAACTTGGTTAATTATACTATGATTTGGTTAAGTTTTTCTTTATAGAAACTTAACTAAGTTAACTAACTTAACCTAAATGTTTTAAAGCTTTATAAAACTTGAATTTTTTTTATAAAATCTATTCCGAATAACGTTTCAAACGCGCATTTGATTAAAATAAAGGTACGATCTATAATAAATACAATTGATAAATTTGAGTTCGCTCTTTTATTAAATTTGAAAACGACGAAACTTACACGAAGGACTATATTTGACAACTTGATAAAGGATGAGGGTGACGGATGTCACACCAAACCAACGACTAAACCCACTACCACAACTACCAATACACCACCTACAACTACTTCACCACCTAAATCCCAAACATCTGCTGGTCCTACACAAGTGCCAACAGATGTTAACACAACCACTGCTGCAACACCACCATCACCACCACTCATCTTGTACAAAAGGAAGACAAAATCAACTTTTGTGGTACAAGATGAAAACATACAAACATCACCACCTTCCACTTCAACCACCAGATCTACACCTATATCAGCCATCCCACTTTCATCATACTCACCACACACCTCTCAATGCACATCTCACATACCACCACCATCCATCACACCATTGGTTGTTCAGTATCCTCTTGAGCTTGATCTACTCAAGGGGGAAATGCAATCCTTCTACAATACTGAACATCCATTAGAAAGATCATTCCCATCTCTTCCAAATTTTCCTGCTCCTCAAAACATAGATCAATATCTTAAACTCAAGACTGAACAGGTTGATTTAATCATCAAGGAGAGATGTAAAGGGAAAGATGACAGGACTGCTCAGGGCATCCATTCAGCAGAGCTTAGAAAACTGAGAAGGATTGAAGATTTTGCTAAGACCCTGAGCAACTCCATGTCCACCATGCCTCTTAGCAGTGATTTGGAAAGGGTGGTTTGGGAATCTCTTATTGAACAAATCTTGGCAACCATGCCCTACAAAGCAAACAAGAAATAGTTTGCAGGCTAGACCACTCATGCTCTTCAAGAAGAACTTATGAGAATTGAAGAAATGGCTAAGAATCCCCCAGCAAAAGTCTCTTCCCATGATTTTAGGAAAGGCAGAGATCCAGTCAGAGCTTTGAAGTTCAAAAGAATGAGGGAAGAAATTGTGGCTGCTAAATATGGGGAGATAAAGTTAGTTGCAAGATGGGCTGAGCTAAGGCTGGTTGAAACATACAAGAAGTTGGAAGAGAATAGAAAGAAAGATCCTACACTGCCCAGAAAACCAATTTACTCAGATGCTCCAATGGTTAAGAGACCTCAACAGGCCTTTACACTTGACAGCTTATTTGATACTTCTGACCTATCTGTTGCTGCCAAGAGACAGTTCAAGAAACAGAAGGAAATGTCTGAAGAAGACCAGAAGAAGTTTGCTGATATATTTGTAAAAGAGGACCTCTTCAACCAAGTACATTATTTCTCTGATCCCACAACTGAAGAACTCAGGAAACTCATTGGGAGACCTCCATCACAAAACTCATCAAGACAGCCATGAATTAACTCTGCTCAGATCAGATGGAGAAGCCCAAAATTTGAGTATGGATGATGCACATGGCCTATGTGCAGATGATCTCCAAACATTGCTAAACTTAGAGCTTGAAAGAGATGCAGAAGACTTCTTCTCATTGAGCTTTGAATTACAGTTCAAAGGGCAAATCTAAGAAAGTATGATGAGGAATAAAGATCAACACAAAGCTTAGTTTTGGCATCATCTATTCTAGGGGAGATTGTTGGGTCTACTGACCTGGAGAAGAACAGATGATTGAAAAGCCAAAATATACTATACAATTGATCCTTAATAATAACAGCATTTACAAGTTGCTTCTCCCAAAAGACTGTTGACCCTAACATCTGTTGTACCCTAACAACTGCTGTTACAAAGGTCTGATAGATAACAACTACTAGAGAACAACTGCTGATCAAAGGTCTGATGAAGAACAACTTCTGATCAAAGTACTGAAGACTAAAAGTCTGTTGGAGCCAACAGCACTTAGGCTCCAACAGATGATTCAAGACCATCAGAGGTTTCCTATCAGCTGTTTGCCTTTCAGAGTTTTCAATGTAACAGTTATTTGTATCATCAGATGTTTTATGTTGTTATTCTATTAGAGGTCACTGTCTTAGGTGACGTCAGCCTAGGTCATCAGAGGTTTAGATTGTCTATAAATAGAACAGTGCATGTACTGTTCTATTCATCACTCAAAACATTCTCTTAGACAAACAATCACAGAGTGATCAGGCTGAGGGGGAGTACTTGTATAATCGTTGTAATCATTTGATATATGAAAGCATTCGATTGAAAAATAATTATTCTCTTGTTTTGATGTATAGTTTATCATTCTGCTGCACTTTCCATTTATAATTTACGTCTTTCATTACTCTTATTACTTAAACAATCAAAACAATCAAACTCGGATCCTAACAGACATGCTTATCGGTAAGAGATGCTGCGAGACGAATGGCATCCTCTACAGTAGTAGGCTTGCTTCCCATAACCGTATCATGGATCTGAGGTGGCAGTCCCTCAATATACTTCTCAATAGCCAAGGATACCGGGGTTACCATACGAGGAATCAGCAAGCTCAACTCGTGGTAACGGTTGTTGTAGGGAACGTTGTTTCCACTATCCTGCTTGAGGTGATAGAACTCATCCTCCAATTTCTTCATCTCGTTACGAGGACAAAACTCAGTAGTCATGGCAATTTTGAAATCGTCCCAAGACATAGACAAAGCAGCTTCTGTCCCTCGAATGTGTTTTTCACCGTTCCACCAAGTGAGTGCCCTCTTTTGAAGAACACTCGAGGCATGACGAACACGCGGGTTGTCAGGACAGTCGCAATTAATGAAAGTATTCTCCATACTTTCGAACCATTCGAGTAACCCAGTGGCTCCCTCAGTGCCATTAAACTTGTTGGGATGGCAAGAGTTGAAGTGCTTGAAAGTGCACTTATTCTCTGTGGTTCCACCATTTCCACCCGCATTCCCGTTTGAGTTCCCATTCGAGCTACCGTTTGGGTTAAGGTTTGGAATAATAGCATTAATGATGTTAGGGACAAGTGTTTCCAACTTATCATTAAGCATGGACGCAATACGACGATCAGGTTTCAGTTTAGCCTGACGCTTTGAGGCTCTCTTACGAGATTCGCGATCAGATATCTACAAAAGTGCAACAATAATTATGAGATTTGATTCCAAAAATCTTGGAAATGTCATAGTTTATATCAAGACAAGTAACACATAACATGAGATATAGTAATTATAAATTGATATAAGAAAAATTATGAATATCATAAAGAAAATCATGATAAGACTTCAAATGAAAAACAAGAAATGAGTTATTAGGATTGTTTCCAAGGAATCTGGTGACTAACTAAAGTAATTGAAATATTATTAGTGACTTGTGGGGGCGTACTTTAGCCTATAAGTGAATGCTCATCCCGAGAGTTCCTAGGTCGGCATAGGGGTCCCTCGTCTGATTGGGATTTATGCGAAATGCCAGGCCTAGACAGAAAACTCAGAATACAGGCGCTCACCCTTCCAGATTGCACGTGTAACATCACACAATTTTATATATATATATATATATATATATATAGAACTCCCTCGTTTATTCATCCGATTCATGTTTACAGTATCTTTACCATCCATTTTGTTAATTTTTTTTTTGTTTAAATAATGACTTATAATCAATATTAAATTGGATTGTATAAAAAATTCTGATTTAAAAACGTTAAAAAAATGTTTGCCTGTGCCAGGATTCAAACCTGAGTCCCTGGCGGGCTAAACCTTAACCACACCACACAAACCACTACACCATTTGGTGTTTTGTGATGTTAATTAAAACCAATTAAACTTAAACCCTTTCAAGGTCCCTTAGTCAAACCTGAAAAGTCAAACGTAGTCTCCTAGTCAAGTCAAGTCAAGTCAAAGTGTTAGTAAATATGGTCTCCTAGTCAAGTCAAAGTGTTAGTAAATATGGTCTTCTAGTCAAGTCAAAGTTGTTCCTAAATTCTAGCCTAGTCAATGTAGTCCCTAGTTACAACTCCAAATTATACACTATAAATACTATAGCCTACCATTCAACTCTTTATACCATTCAATAAAAAAAAAAACATTATTATCCCATCTCCTATATACTAAATTTTTCATCCATCATTATCTCCTCTAGCTAGTTCTGAGTTTTCCAAGGCATTATTACTAAGTGTTTGCACGCTCAATAAAACGCACGAACTCATTATGCACCTAAGGTGAGTTTTACATAGCCCCTATTCCATTCACTATTTTGGGGTGAAACATGTTACAACATTCAATTTACAATTCAATCATAAGTGTCTATGTGTTATTCTATGTTGCATTATGTCTTAAACATTACTAGGGTAAGCACATTATTCTAGCATAATCATTAACATTGATCAGCCGACGGTATACAATGATAGATCTATTGGACTGACAATCCCACCCGGATACGTGTACCTCCTACATAGGTAGCGTGGGTGATTGTTATCGAATTTATAACATAATCGAGTGAACCATGAGCGTATGGGATGGACCACAATATTCTAGTCACAAGGTTTGATTATGCACTCGATTTACCCGATTGTTTTGTTTTCACATATGGACTAGACTTGCCATGACACTCGAATTGTACAAGTTTTTATTCAATTATCAAAACCTATATAATTCTCACCAACTTTTGTTGACCCAAAATATTTTCAAACTTAACATGTTTCAGGTTATAGCTTGCTTGGAGTTTAGAGTTAATGCTTGAAGATGCATATTTAGTATTTCTCATTTAATGTACAAATTCTTGTAGAACAATTATATGTAATGTACTTAAATCAATTATTGAAATTTATTATTTACCATGAGCTACTGAGCAATCATCAATACGTGACATCCCGATGTTTCCGCCATCGGTTGGGGTGTTACAGATTGGTATCAGAGCCATGGTTATATGGAATTAGGTTATTAAAAAAAAATAATCTAGTCTATAACCATAGGATTTTAACCAGTACTTGCTCCTTTTACTTGCAACCTTACTTGTTTCTATTCTCTATCCTACTTCTTATCCTTACTTTAGTCCCTACAAGAAGAGTGCTCTCCATCACAAGATCTACTCTTAGACTAGTAGGACAAATCCTCAGGTTTAGCCTGAACCACCTTGAAGATCTCGTCGAAGATCTAAATTTTAATAACGAACACGTGCAATCTGGAAGGGTGAACGCCTGTATTCTGAGTTTTCTGTCTAGGACTGGCATTGCGCATAAATCCCAATCAGACGAGGGACCCGGATGCCTACCTGGGAATTCTCGGGATGAGTGTTCACTTATAGGCTAAAGAATGTCTTCATTATGTTATTAGAATCTAGAAGTTTTGATAAGTCAACGTTTTCGTTTATTCGTTTTAATTAATGAATAAATGATTACACTCACTTTCCTTAAACTAAGCTCTAAAATCTCAAAATTTTACAGCTTAAATCAATCTCATTTCATAACCATCTATGGAATTCACAATCACACTTCACCTTACCATCTTAGCCACTTTTTAAATATTCAACACCCTACCCAAATCATATTATTTCATTTCTCCACATGTTACTTATTTTTTTAAAAACTATAACCTCATACCTTAGCACAAACTAAAGATTTCTAAATCTTGTTATATTTTCATTACCTAGTAACTTTACAAAGTACATATTTTTGTCAAAAGATGTCCTCAAACTTAAATTCAATTGTTTATTTATTGACGTAACAAACAATTTTCTATATAATGCTTTAAACTATTAAAAATCACTTAATAGAACCTTGATCTTCAAAACCTAATGTCATGTTTGAAATCTCCAACTAACGGGAATATTTTAATTAAAGCCCACTTAGCTTGTACTATTTAACAACTTTTGCTTTATCTATAAAACCAATTTTGAAAATAAGATTTTTTTTATCCATAGGAATAATATCTAGTCTCTAAATTCTCCATCAACACTCACTCATTTTCAACTTGTTCAAATTTTTACAATATTTGGCATATACCACAATCATGTTTTCTTATACACTTGATTATAACCTTTGATCCAAACCCCAAAATTTACACTGCTACATAATCTCCTTACTATAAAATAAACTCTTTATCAACTATCTTCACATTCACTATCTCTCACAACCTTGATTCTGCTTCAAGATTTTTCATCATCCTCTCAAGAACTAAATTCATATCATTCACCTTCTCACAGATGAGCTAGTTACCCATGATAACCAAACTATTGAAACTTGATTGTGTGTTGCATCAAACATAATCCTTAGTTATACATGAGGATTCGACTATCTACCATATTTGAACATTTGAAACTAGAATTCATGGAATATAAACTATTTGCTATAGACACACCTAGAGTCATTAACCTTGTCTAGGGCAACTCTATTACAACTCGTATGCTATACTTGATACTTGATTGCTTACATGTACATATTATCAATTTGCAATTCATGTGTGTAATAATTGGTACACTTAATAGAGGATGAATTACTTGCTCAACAGTTAGTAGAGTACCAAATAACCTACTCAACGATTGGTAGAGGTCATCATGCCTTCTCAACAGTCGGTAGAGGCCCTACAACCTGCTCAACGACTGGTAGAGGCTATCGCACCTGCTCAACAATCGGTAGAGGTTCTTACTCACTGACTGGTAGAGGTCTTTTTCCTACCCAACAGTTGGACTTATTTTTGGATACATTGTATACGATTCAATCACAAGGCTATTTTGCATTACTTACATGTGTGTTTAGAGTCATAGAAGGACACAAAACCCTAATGTAAGGTAAATTGGTGATTGCGGTCCGGAACGTAATCATGAATTTACAGGTACATTAAGGTAGTGTGAAATTCTGCTAAGGTTTTGGGAGATACCCCGTATGTTTTCGAAGTATCAGAGGTGTGATGGGTTAGCTGCGGTACACCCTATATATAAACACTAATGATACGTGGAAAGGGATACTGTAGGGACAGACCAATAACAAACCCTAGTTATTTGGTAGTCCATCTAGCATTTATGGTTTTCTTATACATTCCTTAAACTCTTACCCTACTCTGAACCATAGTCACCCTAACTATCCTCAACACTATTCAAATGTTTCTTCTTAAAATAAACTTCGGGACGAAGTTCCTAAAAGTAAGGGAGACTGTAACATCACACAATTTATATATATATATATATATATAGAACTCCCTCGTTTATTCATCCGATTCATGTTTACAGTATCTTTACCATACATTTTGTTAAAAAAAAATTGTTTAAATAATGACTTATAATCAATATTAAATTGGATTGTATAAAAAATTCCGATTTAAAAACGTTAAAAAAATGTTTGCCTGTGCCAGGATTCAAACCCGAGTCCCTGGCGGGCTAAACCTTAACCACACCACACAAACCACTACACCATTTGGTGTTTTGTGATGTTAATTAAAACCAATTAAACTTAAACCCTTTCAAGGTCCCTTAGTCAAACCTGAAAAGTCAAACGTAGTCTCCTAGTCAAGTCAAGTCAAGTCAAAGTGTTAGTAAATATGGTCTCCTAGTCAAGTCAAAGTGTTAGTAAATATGGTTTTCTAGTCAAGTCAAAGTTGATCCTAAATTCTAGCCTAGTCAAAGTAGTCCCTAATTACAACTCCAAATTATACACTATAAATACTATAGCCTACCATTCAACTCTTTATACCATTCAATAAAAAATAAAACATTATTATCCCATCTCCCATATACTAAAGTTTTCATCCATCATTATCTCCTCTAGCTAGTTCCGAGTTTTCCAAGGCATTATTACTAAGTGTTTGCACGCTCAATAAAACGCACGAACTCATTATGCACCTAAGGTGAGTTTTACATAGCCCCTAATTTACATTTTGGGGTGAAACATGTTTAAACATTTTATACACTATCATTGTTGAAACTTGTGATTCAATTATATACATTTTATACATTATCATTTACTCATTCTATCATTTGACTGTAACAAAAAGACACAGTACAATCATTAACATTGATCAAGCCGCCTGTTTAGATTATAGCGCTATAGGTCTGACAAACCCACCCCCCCCCCCCCCCGCATAAATTCAGGGATGATCGATAACAGTTACACTTTTACTAACTTGCGAGTTAGGTCTCAGTCGACACAAGGTTTGATTGTACAAAAGACGCATTGTTACATGTCGGACTCATATTCTATCATTACTCATTATTATGCTTCAAATATGATTGTTACACAACATATTGTTTTCAACTATATGCAAAACCTATGTATTCTCACCAACTATTTATAGTTGACCCCCCCATCTTTCCAACTTAACATGTTTCAGGTTATACTTGCTTGAAGATTTGAGTTAATGCTTGAAGATGGGTAGCTAGTATTTTTCATTTTGAGATGTACAAATTCTTAGAACAATTGTATGTAATTTATTTAAATCATTTAATGAAATTTATTATTCACCATGAGTTACTGAACAATCATCAATACGTGACATCCCGATGTTTCCGCCATCGGATGGGGTGTTACAGATTGGTATCAGAGCCATGGTTATAGGGAATTAGGTTATTAGAAAAAAAATAATCTAGTCTATAACCATAGGATTTTAACCAGTACTTGCTCCTTTTACTTGCAACCTTACTTGTTTCTATTCTCTATCCTACTTCTTATCCTTACTTTAGTCCCTACAAGAAGAGTGCTCTCCATCACAAGATCTACTCTTAGACTAGTTGGACAAATCCTCAGGTTTAGCCTGAACCACCTTGAAGATCTCGGCGAAGTTCTAAATTTTAATAACGAACACGTGCAATCTGGAAGGGTGACATCCGGTAAATTTTCTTTTCATTTCATTCTTTCCGTTTCCTTTCATTTGGGGCTTTGTGCAATTTTCGGGACGAAAATTCTTTCAACGTGGGGATGATGTCACACCCGACATATTTGGCTTAAACATTTTAGTAACATCTAAGTCTACCTTAGCGGGAAACGTTTATAAACGGACTTAACTAGGTTAGTTGAGTTGGGTCAAGTTAGGATTGTCCAGGGTTCAATGATCTGGCGGATCACTGGGAGTCATTTTGGAAATACACTAGTACCGGGTCCCGTTGTTGGTGAAATTACATAAACTAATTAAGTGGATGTGTAGATTATTGGTTGTGTGGTGGATTATATGCATAGACGTGTTTAAATGATGTGTAGATGATTATCCATGCTTAAATATGTTAAACATAGACTAAGGTTGCATGCTCATATGTTAAGGTGCGTAAAAATGCGTTAAACACGACAAACTGGAAAACTAGATAAACCTAGGTTATGGTTCTACCACTTCGAGTGGTCAAAGATGAAAACATGTCTTGGTTCGACCCTTTGTAAAGGGGCGAACCTGGAATATGGAATTGGAAGAATTTCATTCGACCAAGTCAGGGTTCATTCGACCCTGTGAAAGGGTCGAAGGAAGCTACCTTCGACCACTGATAGGGGGCGAAGGTGGAATAGTATAAATACCAAACTTTGTCATTTTTCACCATTTCACAAACCCTAACCGTCTCAAAACACTCTCAAACGATTTTAATCACTAAGAAAGGAGTTTTTGCTCTTCTTTTTCATAATCTAACCTATCTACAACATCTAAACAAGAATCCAAGGTGTGTTCTTAATGCTAAATCTTTTTAAGGCATTTTAATCCGTTTTTATCTAACCCTAAATGTCCAGATCTGTTCTAAGAAAGATTTTATCAATAAAAACCTTTTAAGCATCTTTCTAAACCTAAACCCTATCTTTAAACATAGGATTTGTATCAATAAACATATGTTAATTATGTGTTATGTGATGTTATGTGTTGTTTAATGATTTGCTGTTGTTCTAATGCTAGAAACATGATCTAAGGTTGCTATTGATGTTGGTTTATTGTTGTTTAGGGTTACAATTGGATAGATGGAGATATTATGGGTATTTTTAGGGATTTTATGAAATCTAGGGCTTGTGCATGTTAAGTATTAGTAAAAAAATGAATGGGGGTTTTCGATTACAAGATAAATTGAGCATTTGTAGATGATTATGGGTTTGTATTAAAAAGTTTCCTAATTGGGTAAAGATTTCATGCATGATGTGACATTTCCATAATTTTGCCATTTTGGGAAAGTATTAAAACAAGCTGGTTTTGGGGCCAAATTGGTAGGGTTATGTAGGGATTTGTTAATCATACTTGACTGTTGTGTTTGATGATGTTTCGAGATGTTTCAAATGTGTTTGAAGCGTTTTTAGGAAAATTTATAAAACAGGGGCGAACCTGGACTCATTCGACCATTCGAATGGTCGAAGGAAAGATTCCAGGGTAGAACCTGGGAAAATGTTGGTCGAACCTGATCAAACGGTCGAACATGGAAAAACGGGCGAAGGAAAACTTAAAAACGGGCGAAGGAGACTTAAAATGGGCGAAGGAGATTTTATCTGACTGGTTCGACCGTTCTGATGCAGAAATGAGATTTTTGATACAAACTAAGTGTTTTATGCTTGAACCTTGTTTGTAATCTATGTGTACTTGATTAGTTAGAGTAATGAGTCACCAACGGGATGTCGGGTCGGTCTAGTGTGTCGGTTGAACATTTAAACACGTTTTAAAACATACTTGGTTACGATCTGGACAATCGGGGACTAGATAACCTTATGGTTATTAGTCGGAACACTTATGTGAACATTTTGATAGATCTCCGGTAGAGGGATTGTCAAGGGCTTAGCATTTTTACTAGTAACCGAAGAACGCTATCTAAGGTGAGTTCACGGCCCCACTTTTACTGCTTTAACTTTTGGGGGAGAAAACATGCGCTAAACTATTTTGGTAGCATATGTCATACTATGGTTTTAACTTTGAATTGCTATACGATCTTTGGAAGTCCCGGGGGAAACCATGAATGTGCGGGGATGCACAACGGGGGAAATGTGGATAGATCTATTGGGCGTGACCTGCCCCACTCGACGGCTTGGAGGGCCGGGCGGGTGCATGTTGTCTCGAACTTTGCTAAACATGCTGAACATATTCGGGCTGCTTGAACATATGCTAAACATTGCTAAACGTGTCCAGTAATGGTTTCCAATCGTAGTAGCAATAAAACATACGCCTAGCTAGCGTACTTGGTGACATTGGTATAGTATGGACATGGTAACGTTTTGGTAACTTTGGTAACTTATTGAACAAACCTCTGAACTCACCAGCATTATATGCTGACGTCTTTTTGGCATGTTTTTCTCAGGTCGCTAAGGTAGCAACAATGAACTAGGCACACGAGTCTGCATGGCGTCTAGGCATAGCTTCATGTTTTTGAATAAAGTTTTTGAACATTGTCGTACATGGTTTTGTAATTGGTTAAATGCTTCCGCTATGGTTTCATAAATTGAGAACTATGTTTTGGGTTTACGTATTTCATATAGTGTTGTTTATTGTGACCGTTGACTTGGATCCTGGTTTGTCATGCGCCTCGCGGTAGAACTCCGCAAGTGGAAATTTGAGGATGTGACAGATTGGTATCAGAGCCAATGGTTATAATGAACTAGGACTGCATGTAGAGTCTGGTCTATAGCTGAGTCGCACACACTAGACGGTCACATACTTTGAGTCTATTAGTGGGATACGTACTAACGTTGCCGGGGTGTCCTTACATCATCATCATACTTCTATGTTACATCATCCGCTTTTATTTGGGTTCTTACCTACTCTTGTCTTCTTCTTCTGGATTGAAGAAGGAGAGGTTGATTTGTTGGTTCTAGCACACACATGCCTTCTTACACTTGCACCTATTGTACCACGTTACTAGGCGACGATATTCGGCGACCGGAGTCTGGATTAGGAGTACATTTGGAGGACCATGTAGAGCAGTTTATCATTTCGGGTGCACATGAAATTATAAACTGAAATGCATAAAAATCCTGATGGACTTTGAGTTTGGATGCATAGTCCTGGATTTGCCCTAAGTTAACTCTTATGAATTTCTAGTGGTTGACACTAGAAGTGAATCTGAATCCCTCAATTTCTTGATTGGTTAGATTCAGTCTGGTGCTCGCGGTGGTGGACGTCATGGTGGCGGCGGTGGTCGTGCTGGCGGTGGTGGTCGTGCCGGTGGCGGTGGTCGTGGTAACATCAACATGACCCAAGCTGAGCTGAAGAACTTGCTACAGCAGCAAGTGAACATGGCTATGGCTAATTTCCAGGCAGGGATTAATGCCATGGGTGGTGAGTTGATTTCTGTCGACCTTGCCTCATTCTTGGGTTTCATGTCCTTTCGTTTGTGTTTTATTCGTGTACCGTGTTTCAGGTATTGGTGCCAATCCACCTCCACCTCAGTGCTCTTATAAGAAGTTTCGGGACTGTCAGCCCCATAACTTCGCTGGAACTGAGGGAGCGGGGGGACTGCTCCGATGGCTGGAGAAGGTTGAATCTGTGTTCGTCATGTGTAACTGTCCTGCTGGGGACCGGGTGAAGTATGTTACTGCGACATTTGAGGGGCCTGCACTGTCGTGGTGGAATGCTACTACTCAGAACATGGGATTAGGGGAGGCTATTGCTATGCCTTGGGCGGAGTTTGTGCAACTATTGAGAGGCGAGTACTGTCCAAGGGAGGAGGTACAGAAGTTGGAACATGAAGTCTGGAGCTACAAGATGGTCGGGTCAGAGATAGAAGAGTACACCGTGAGGAGGAATGAGCTGGCGGTGTTGTGCCCTGATTTGCACACACCTGAGTATAGGAGGATCGAGCACTATGTGTCTGGGCTAGTGCCGGAGATTGCTGGGTTGGTGGCTGCTGGGAATCTTCCCACTATTGCTGAAGTTGTCCGATCAGCTCATCGGATGACTAACCTGAAGGTGGCAGAAGGTGTTTTGCCTCCTACGGGTACTGTTGTGAAGGTTACTGAAGGGAACAAGAGGAAGTGGGATGGTGTGGGGAAGAGTGTTGTGCCAGCGCCATCTCAGCCGACGAAGAAGTTTGATTCATCTGGGTCCTCTACTGGGCAGAAGTCAAGTGGGTATGTTGGGAAGCATCCCAAGTGCAACAAGTGTGGTTTTCATCATTCGGGAGTTGTAATCGGGCTCGTTGTCATCGGTGCCATCAGTTGGGGCACCATGCTAAGGATTGCAGGGTGGCGCTCACCCCAAATCAGACTCTTGTTGCTACTCCTACTCCTGCTGCTCAGGGGACTCCAGGAAATCAGGGGTGCTATAACTGTGGTGATACGGGACACTTCAAGCGTGAATGTCCTAAACTGAAGCAGGGCGACAATAGGAAGGGCGGAAACGGTAATGGGAACAATGGGGGCGGAGGCAGGACTGCACGTGCTTTCGTCATTGGATCTGCAGAGGCTAGGCAGGATCCAGACACAGTTACCGGTACGTTCCTTCTTAATGATCGCTATGTTTTTGTCTTGTTTGATTCTGGTGCCGATAAGAGTTTCGTATCTATGGACATTAGTCGATTGCTAGACATAGTACTCACACCTTTAGGGGCTAAGTACTTAATAGAATTGGCTGATGGTAAGAAAATCGAAGCGACACACACCCTTAGGGAATGTCGCTTGGAACTGTCGGGTTTGTCCTTCCCCATTGACCTTATGCCAATACCCCTTGGTAGTTTTGATGTCGTTGTCGGCATGGATTGGTTATCGTTGTATCGTGCGGAGATCGTTTGTTTCGATAAGATTATTCGGATCCCTCTCCCTGATGGAGAGACTCTTTCGGTTCATGGCGAGAAAAGCGGTGCTCCGCTGAGTATCATTTCTAGCATGAAAGCCTGTAAGTACCTTCGGAAGGGTTGTTCGGCCATTCTGGCACTTGTTAACGTTTCTACTAACGATGAGAAGAAGATCGGGAATATCCCGGTGGTTCGTGATTTTCCCGACGTGTTTCCTGAGGATTTGCCTGGTCTTCCTCCCCATCGTCAGGTTGAGTTTGGTATTGATCTTACTCCGGGTGCAGCTCCTATTGCTCGAGCTCCGTATCGTCTTGCACTTCCCGAGATGCAAGAGTTGTCCAGCCAGTTGCAGGAACTCTTGGAAAAGGGTTTCATCCGACCGAGTTCTTCCCCGTGGGGAGCTCCTATTTTGTTTGTCAAGAAGAAGGACGGAAGTCTTCGCATGTGCATTGATTATCGTGAGCTGAACAAAGTGACCATCAAGAATCGTTATCCTCTTCCTCGCATTGATGATCTCTTTGACCAGCTCCAGGGTTCCAGTTACTATTCAAAGATTGATTTACGGTCCGGTTATCACCAGTTGCGCGTCAGGGAAGCTGACATTCAGAAGACTGCTTTTCGCACTCGTTATGGCCATTTTGAGTTCTTGGTCATGCCTTTTGGTCTCACTAATGCACCAGCGGTGTTCATGGATTTAATGAACCGCGTTTGCAATCCTTACCTTGATAAGTTCGTCATCTTGTTTATTGACGATATTCTGATTTATTCCAAGAACAAGACGGATCATGAGGAACACCTACGGTTGGTCTTGGAACTTTTGAGACAGGAGCAGTTGTATGCCAAGTTCTCGAAGTGTGATTTTTTGTTACGGGAAGTTCAATTCCTAGGGCATGTGGTTAATAAACTGGGAATTCATGTCGATCCGGCTAAGATCGAGGCTATTAAAGACTGTGAAGCACCAAAGACGCCATCTGAGGTGCGGCAATTCCTAGGTCTTGCGGGTTACTATCGTCGTTTCATTGAGGGATTTTCGAAGATCGCTCAACCCCTCACTACTCCCACCCAGAAGGACCGAAAGTTCGACTGGCATGAACCACAAGAATCAGCATTTCAGATGCTGAAGCTTAAACTTTGTTATGCACCTATCTTATCTTTACCTGAGGGTACGGATGACTTCGTTGTGTACTGTGACGCTTCTATTTGTGGTCTCGGTTGTGTGTTGATGCAACGCGAGAAGGTTATTGCTTACGCTTCTCGTCAACTCAAGGTTCATGAGAAGAACTACACTACTCATGACTTGGAACTGGGCGCGGTGGTCTTTGCGTTGAAAATCTGGAGACATTACTTGTACGGTACCAAGTGTGAAGTATATACCGATCACAAGAGTCTTCAGCACATTTTCGACCAGAAGGTGTTAAACATGCGGCAGCGTCGCTGGGTTGAACTCCTGAACGATTACGACTGTGCTATCAAATACCATCCTGGCAAGGCGAAAGTTGTGGCGGACGCCTTGAGCAGGAAGGAGTCTGCGAATCCTCGCCGTGTTCGAGCCTTACAGCTCACCATTCATTCGTCATTGCCTGACCGAATCCGTTCTGCACAGTTGGAAGCTTTGAAGGAGGAAAACCTTAAGGTTGAGACTATGCACAGTGCTGACAAGCATCTTGAACTCAGGACCGATGGCTTACACTATTTTCAGGGACGTGTTTGGGTCCCATTGTTCGGGGGATTACGCGAGCTTGTCTTGGAATAAGCTCACAAATCTCGGTATTCTATTCACTCTGGCTCCGATAAGATGTATCAGGATTTGAAGATACTTTATTGGTGGCCAAACATGAAGGCTGAGATAGCTTCTTATGTCAGCAAATGCTTGACTTGTGCTAAAGTCAAGGTGGAGTATCAGAGGCCGTCTGGTCTCCTGCAACAACCAGAGGTTCCAGAATGGAAGTGAGAGCGAATCACGATGGATTTTGTCACCAAGCTACCAAGGTCGCCTAGTGGTTATGATATGATCTGGGTGATTGTTGACAGGTTAACAAAATTGGCACGTTTCATACCTATTAAGGAAACCGATGGACTCGAGCGGTTGGCTCGACTTTACCTTAAGGAGGTGGTTGCTCGGCACGGGGTGCCTGTCTCTATTATCTCTGATCGTGATTCTCGTTTTGCGTCGCGTTTCTGGAAGGCTCTGCACAAGGCTTTGGGTACTCAGTTGGATATGAGTACGGCTTATCATCCGCAAACTGATGGACAGAGCGAGCGGACGATTCAAACCTTGGAAGACATGCTTCGGGCGTGTGTTATCGATTTTGGCAAAATTTGGGAGATTCACCTACCGTTGGTGGAGTTCTCCTACAACAACAGCTATCACTCTAGTATCAAGGCAGCTCCGTTCGAGGCTCTATACGGACGGAAATGTCGATCACCACTTTGTTGGGCCGAGGCGGGCGAGAGCCAGCTCACTGGTCCGGAACTTGTGTACGAAACTTCGGAGAAAATCATACAGATTCGTAACCGTTTGGCTGCTGCGCGGGATCGTCAGAAGAGCTATGCCGATCGCCGTCGCAAACCTTTGGAGTTCCAGGTTGGGGACAGGGTACTTCTGAAAGTTTCACCATGGAAGGGCGTCATACGCTTTGGAAAGCGTGGCAAGCTTAACCCTCGTTATGTCGGACCATTCGCAATCCTGGATCGGATTGGACCGGTGGCATACAGACTTGACTTACCGGCGGAGCTCGGTAGTGTTCACAACGTCTTCCATGCGTCTAACTTGAAGAAGTGTTTGGCTAATGAATCTCTCATTTTACCACTGGAGGAGATCAAGGTTGATGATCGTCTTCGCATTATGGAGGAACCTGTCGAGATTCTCGACTATAAGATTCGTAGCCTTCGTCGGAGTAAAATCCGCATCGTCAAAGTTCGTTGGAACTCGAATCGTGGACCGGAGTTCACGTGGGAACGGGAGGATCAGATGAAAGCTAAACATCCTCATCTTTTTCCGAAACGCGCATTCGAATCGAGGCATGTTACTGCTGAAGCAGAATGAATCTCGGGTTGAGATTCCTTTCAACGTGGGGATGATGTGACATCCGGTAAATTTTCTTTTCATTTCATTCTTACCGTTTCCTTTCATTTTGGGGCTTTGTGCAATTTTCGGGACGAAAATTCTTTCAACGTGGAGATGATGTGACACCCGGCATATTTGGCTTAAACATTTTAGTAACATCTAAGTCTACCTTAGCCGGAAACGTTTATAAACGGACTTAACTAGGTTAGTTGAGTCGGGTCAAGTTAGGATTGTCCAGGGTTCAATGATCTGGAGGATCATTGGGAGTCATTTTGGAAATACACTAGTATCGGGTCCCGTTGTGGGTGAAATTACATAAACTAATTAAGTGGATGTGTAGATTATTGGCTGTGTGGTGGATTATATGCATAGATGTGTTTAAATGATGTGTAGATGATTATCCATGCTTAAATATGTTAAACATAGACTAAGGTTGCATGCTCATATGTTAAGGTGCGTTAAAATGCGTTAAACACGACAAACTGGAAAACTAGATAAACCTAGGTTCTGCTTACACTTCGAGTGGTCGAAGGTGAAAACATGTCTTGGTTCGACCCTTTGTAAAGGGGCGAACCTGGAATATGGAATTGGAAGAATTTCATTCGACCAAGTCAGGGTTCATTCGACCCTGTGAAAGGGTCGAAGGAAGCTACCTTCGACCACTGATAGGTGGCGAAGGTGGAATAGTATAAATACCAAACTTTGTCATTTTTCACCATTTCACAAACCCTAACCGTCTCAAAACACTCTCAAACGATTTTAATCACTAAGGAAGGAGTTTTTGCTCTTCTTTTTCATAATCTAACCTATCTACAACATCTAAACAAGAATCCAAGGTGTATTCTTAATCCTAAATCTTTTTAAGGCATTTTAATCTGTTTTTATCTAACCCTAAATGTCCAGATCTGTTCTAAGAAAGATTTTATCAATAAAAACCTTTTAAACATCTTTCTAAACCTAAACCGTATCATTAAACATAGGATTTGTATCAATAAACATATGTTAATTATGTGTTATGTGATGTTATGTGTTGTTTAATGATTTGTTGCTGTTGTAATGCTAGAAACATGATCTAAGGTTGCTATTGATGTTGGTTTATTGTTGTTTTGGGTTACAATTGGATAGATGGAGATATTATGGGTATTTTAGGGATTTTATGAAATCTAGGGCTTGTGCATGTTAAGTATTAGTAAAAAAATGAATGGGGGTTTTCGATTACAAGATAAACTGAGCATTTGTAGATGATTATGGGTTGGTATTAAAAACTTTGCTAATTGGGTAAAGATTTCATGCATGATGTGACATTTCCATAATTTTGCCATTTTGGGAAAGTATTAAAACAAGCTGGTTTTGGGGCAAAATTGGTAGGGTTATGTAGGGATATGTTAATCATACTTGACTACTGTGTTTGATGATGTTTCGAGATGTTTCGAATGTGTTTGAAGCGTTTTTAGGAAAATTTATAAAACAGGGGCGAACCTGGACTCATTCGACCATTCGAATGGTCGAAGGAGAGATTCCAGGGTCGAACCTGGGAAAAATGTTGGGCGAACCTGATCAAACGGTCGAACGTAGAAAAACAGGCGAAGGAAAACTTAAAAACGGGCGAAGGAGACTTAAAAAGGGCGAAGGAGATTTTATCTGACTGGTTCGACCGTTCTGATGCAGAAATGAGATTTTTTATACAAACTAAGTGTTTTATGCTTGAACCTTGTGTGTAATCTATGTGTACTTGATTAGTTAGAGTAATGAGTCACCAACGGGATGTCGGGTCGGTCTAGTGTGTCGGTTGAACATTTAAACACGTTTTAAAACATACTTGGTTACGATCTGGACAATCAGGGACTAGATAACCTTATGGTTATTAGTCGGAACACTTATGTGAACATTTTGATAGATCTCCGGTAGAGGGATTGTCAAGGGCTTAGCATTTTTACTAGTAACCGAAGAACGCTATCTAAGGTGAGTTCACGGCCCCACTTTTACTGCTTTAACTTTTGGTAGAGAAAACATGCGCTAAACTATTTTGGTAACATATGTCATACTATGGTTTTAACTTTGTATTGCTATATGATCTTTGGAAGTCCCGGGGAAACCATGAATGTGCGGGGATGCACAACGGGGGGAAATGTGGATAGATCTATTGGGCGCGACCTGCCCCACTCGACGGCTTGGAGGGCCGGGCGGGTGCATGTTGTCTCGAACTTTGCTAAACATGCTGAACATATTCGGGCTGCTTGAACATATGCTAAACATTGCTAAACGTGTCCAGTAATGGTTTCCAATCGTAATAGTAATAAAACATACGCCTAGCTAGCGTACTTGGTGACATTGGTATAGTATGGACATGGTAACGTTTTGGTAACTTTGGTAACTTATTGAAAAAACCTGTGAACTCACCAGCATTATATGTTGACGTCTTTTTTGCATGTTTTTCTCAGGTCGCTAAGGTAGCAACAATGGACTAGGCGCACGAGTCTGCATGGCGTCTAGGCATAGCTTCATGTTTTTGAATAAAGTTTTTGAACATTGTCGTACATGGTTTTGTAATTGGTTAAATGCTTTCGCTATGGTTTTATAAATTGAGAACTATGTTTTGGGTTTACGTATTTCATATAATGTTGTTTATTGTGACCGTTGACTTGGATCCTGGTTTGTCATGCGCCTCGCGGTAGAACTTCGCAAGTGGAAATTTGAGGGTGTGACACTAAGTCAACCAAAATCTAAGGCATTAAGGTTTACTAGACTTGTGTAGAGAAGATAAAGTTTTTTTTAATAATAACTTGAATAATAGTTTTGAAATAAATATATCACGATTTAGAATTAAATATGTGACTAAAACACTTTTGTCTCCCACACTTAGAAACATTTTTTATTTTATAGAAAACATATCCACGAAAAAGATTTTATAATTTATATTTAATTAAACAATTTATTATTTCTAATTTAAATATAAATAGAATAAATAACACAAGATATGATCCAAAAATGATATTTTCATGAAAAATAATTATTTTCTGATGTGAAATACTGAAAATATTATTTCCATAACTTCTTTCAATTTATTTGTATTTAAAACATATTTAATGTTTTTAAATAGTGTTTTAATGATAAAAAAATAGTAAAAATAACAAAAATAATTATTTTCTGAGGAATTACATTTTATTTCAGTTTATTATACATAAAAAAAATCTCCAGAAAATTTGAGCCTAAAATCACTTAAAATGAATTTATAATCATTTAATTATGATTAAAACAATTAAATTCAGAAAAAATATGAAAATATTGTATTTTCCAGAAAATAAAAATATGATAATTTTCTTTAAGGTGTCAAAATGTTTCCCCTAAATTTTTATAATTTTTAGGGTAAAAATGAATTTTCTAGGAATATTATACGATTATAGCATATATATATATATATATAAGTTTTATTATTGATTAAAAATGAATATAAAAAAAGAACAGCAAAAAAATGTTGTTGTGTTGCGGTGTAAGGGAGTCGAACTCAGAGCAGTTCAGACCCCAAACCCTTTGTTAACCACTACACCACAATATCATTTTGTTAATAAACCCAACAAAAATATTATTTAAGTAAACCTTAGACTTCATCTTCTTCCCCAAATCATATCTTTAACCCTAGATTTCAAGACCTTCAATTCGTAATGGTTAGACCCCGAATCAAGAGGGCTTTTAAAGAACATGATTAAAGAAGCAAAATGGCACTAAAAATAGACGCTTACAATATGTATTTCGACCGGAAACAAGGCTTCAAGAACACGACTAACTTCTACGAATTGGAAGCTTTTTGGACGTTTTTTCTTGGGGCTTTTTAGTGGGTTTTGAAGAGCAAGAGTGTAGAAAACTAATGCTACGCTTGGTATTTATAATAGTCTTGTAAAAGTGGCGTTTTGCAAGCTTTATTAAAATCCGGCGGTTACCACTATGAACTCGAAATTAATTGTGAATTATAACGCGTTTTTGACCCATTTTAGAGAGGAATTCAAGTGATTTAGGTGAAGAAACGTAAACCTTATAACTATTTCAAGTTACAACGCCCTAAAACACACCAAACAAGACTCGCCGGAGACGAGTTTCGGTCGCCGGAAAAACGCCCGGCTGCTACAGTGGCCGGAAAATATATTTTTTTTTACTTTGAAACATGACAACTTTGGTCCCTCTAGTTAGTTTGGTTAGTTTAATGTTTGATTTCCTTATTAAAACTTAACCAAAGTTAAGTATTCTAACCAAAAAAAAACCTTTTAAACTTTAAAACTATATTTTTTTTATCTTTTATAAACTTTTACCAATATTTTTAAGTTTTTATTCATTTTTCATCGTAAAACTTGACGTTTTCCAATATCCCTCGACCAAATTATTTGAAGTTTTATAATAAAACGTATGTAAATAAGATTTTAACGAATAATGTCACATAAGTTTTATTTGTAATTTCAAAAGATCGTCATACGAGGACTAAAATGAAATTACGATAAAATTAGAAAATGAGCAAATGTTACAGACAGAGTTCAGGAACACGTGTCTAGATGATTTTTGCTTGTCCAAAGGGATTGTTAGACAGTTTAGCATTCCTAGAACTCCTTAACATAATGGTGTTGTAGAAAGGAAGAACATGACATTAATTGAAGCAGCTGGAACAATGTTGGCTGATTCAGGCCTACCACTTTATTTTTGGGCAGAAGCAGTTAACACAGCTTGTTATGTTTAAAACAGGGTCCTTATCAACAAAAGACATTCCAAGACAACATATGAGGTCCTTCATAGCATTAAGCCTCTTATCTCCTTCTTCGGGGCTTTTGGATGTCATTGTTTTATTCTAAACATTAAGGATTCTATTTCAAAATTTATTGCTAAAGTTGATTCAGGTTACTTTCATGGTTATTCTTCCACAAGGAAAGCATACAAAGTCTTCATGGTATCAGCAGGATGTGCTGGAATGAGTGCATGTCACAGATGATCAGGTTAAAGACCACTTGAACCCTAATTCCCCAAAAGTGGCATCCCCAATCTTAACTGATAGGGATCACCCAAAAACACCCCCTCCACAATCGTAAAAGCCTACCCAATCATCTTCTGATGCTACAAGCATAGATTTAAACCAACTATGCAGCTCAAATGGTCCTTTGAACCAGATGATCCACCATCTCATATCATCACATCTTCAATCCTTTACAACTGCAATAGGATTAAAGAATGCTACACAGTTGGAGATGGTCAACAATGCTTTAGAGATGAAAACAAGAGAGATGTCCAGAAGAATTGAAGACAATAGAAGACAATTAGAACATTTATCTGGTGTAGCTCCTCCTGCTCCCTGGTTTCCAAAAGTAGATGAAGCCAAAAGGGGGAGAAAAACAAAGCTCCAACTAAGATTTCCCTTAAAGATTCAAAGAAAGCCATAGAAGCTCAAATGCTAAAGGAGGCCAGAAAACAAAGCATCAGACAAAACAAGAGATTGCCCTGAAAGAAAGGCAAGATTATCAAGAAAAACAGGAAAGGCTCCTTAGGCAACAAGCTGAAAAACTTTCCACAGCCAAAGACACAATTGCTGAAGAACATCAAACAGCTAAAGACAATCCTTCAGTAGTTGGTACTAAAACCAACCCTTCAGTAGTTTCAACTTAAACCTAATCTCAAACTTCTACTGTACCAATTACCTAAACAACAACTCAACCAATCCTAACTCAAGTTCCTTTGCCCACAAATGCACCAATTCTCAATCCTCAACCTCTTGCATTCTCATCAGAAGATATGGAGAAGAGACTGTTGGAAATACAGAGAAAGGGTAAGAAAAATGAGATATGGAGTAGGATAGAAGAAAGGGGAGATTTGAGCTATGAAGATAAACTCAAGGAATATGAGAATGAGCTTCGAAAGATGGATGAATAAGAAAGGCTTGCTAAACAACAACTACAAATTGCTGAAGAAGACAAAAGACAGCAGCTGATGAATTGGATTGTCAAGAATAGCAAGGCTAAAAATACTCTCTCAGAGATCTCTCATCAGAAGAACTTGAATACAGGGTGAAACTGATTCAAGGCAGGCAAAATGTTGTAAAGGATAAGAAGATGAAGAGAGCTCAGATAATTGAAGAGTTGGCAGCAAATGATTATGGCACAAAGGCTCAACTTTCAAAATGGAAAAACATTGATATCCATGAGACCTACAAGAAGTTCAGAGCTTTGCAGAAACAAAATCCAGAAATGTTCAACACATCAGAAGTTTATATAACTTCTGAACCTGTAAAGAAGAAGCCAACATCCAAACCAGCTACCAAGAAACCCAAACAGGCAGAGAAACAAGTCAAGACTGATTTCAAGATGATACTCTTAGAAGGCAACACCATTGTTGACGAAGACTTGTCATATGAAGAAAAACCTCTGAACATACAAGATAAGGATCCAACCACTTATGCCTATCAGCTGAAACAAACCATCACTAATCAAAATCAAACCAAGGTAATCACTGAACATCGAATACCAATTCCAAGTGAAGACCCTAGTTTTTCAAAGGTTGAACACAACAGAAGATCCAACCTGATTATCTCTGAAATAGAAGACCAGCCACAATCAGGCCTATCTTTACCCGATAAGAAGAGCATAATCCCTTACAGATGAAATTTCAACACTTCTCAAGCCAAGATTATCAAATGGTCCTTCACTTAAAAGTCCAAGTTCATGTGCTTTGAAAGAGAAGATGCTACATTCAAAGTACTAAAGCACAAAGATGAACTGCAGAGCCTATTTACAGAAGATCTACTTGCAGTCCAACAACTTGAACCTGAGCATGGACCAATTTTCAAAAGATTACAGATCAAGGATATCAAAGACTCAATGATGAAAGAAATTCAGAAGATCCTTGAGATCAGAAGAAAAAGGGGATCTAAATAAAGATTAGATAAGGTTTTGGCTTCATTAATCCAGGGGGATTGTTGGGTCAAAAATGATTGATAAAGCATTTCAACCTTAGTCTAATATCCTCTCTGCATTTTGTTAGCAGACAAAGTAATTAAGGTTTGAAGGGAAAGTACTAAAGAAAGAAGCTGAATGAAAGTACTGAAGACGAATGTCCTGATAATGAACCAGACAAACATCCGATGAACAACTTTGATGATTTACTCATCAGAAGTTGTTTACTCTTCAGCAGTTTCAGTAGAAGCTTTCCACCGCCCTGAAACTTTAGTAGTTTGTTATTATATTAGTTTCTAATTACTTTATAGATATTTCTTTACTGAACCGAATACTCTAGTCTGTTGTAGTATTTTAGTATTAGATTTATACTTCCCACGTACGTTTACTATTGTCTATAAATATATGGGTTCACACCATATATTAGAGACAGACTTCCACTTTATATTATATGAGAATCATTTAAGCACTCACAACTGTTATATCATTTACTGTTTTTGTTTCTCATATACTTATGCTATTTTAGTTTATCAAATTGAGGAAAAGCATTTACTGATCTTAAAAGTGAACTATTAACTTGAACAATTACTTTTTCCGCTGCACATTTACTTTGATGTATTAATTGTTCATAAGAACTACTGAAACATAGATCCTACAGGTTGTGATGGCTCACCAATGGAGATGGTCTAATGCCCCATAATGCCCAATGCTGACTAGGATGCCACGTGTCAAAAGTTGTCCAAGGGAGTGGCATTATCATAATGCCCCACTACACATGGTCTAAGGCCAACCGTGGTGGGCTCGATGAGGGGCGCCAAGTCCCCCATAGCGTCCGGGAACACCGGCCCCCTCCCCTGCGCTATGGGGCAAAAACTTTTCTTACGTCACTAGCATAGTGCGGTGCCCCCCACATCCACCTTCTTCTACACCCAATCAAACCATAAAAAAAAATCTTTCTTTTTCTAGAAAACTCACCATACCATAACCCCCATAAACAGTGGTGGATCCAAGATTTTTTTTCACTGGGTTCCATTTTTTAGATGCTCCAACTTCATATGACAAAACATAAAAAAATTCGGGTTGGTACGGGGGTTCAAGTCGGTTTAGGGTTCGGGTCGATTTGACAGTTCGGTTCGGTTCAGGTTTCAGCAGGTTAAAATTTAACATCCCTATAATTATTCAACCATAAAAACATACTAGATTCACACTTCCGGTTTCCATTGGTTAAATCATCTTGTCTGATTTATTTTATTCTTTTTGAATTTCTAGATTCACACTTTTAGCTTCGATTTGATATTGTTATAAGGCTATATAGGGTGGAGACAATCTCCCCCAACTCCCCTAAGTGCCACATCAACGCCACCTCATTTTCCCACTTTCTTCCCCCAAAGTTTGGAAATGGTTTCCCCCAATTCCCCCTTCCTTTTTTTATTATTATATAAAGTTTGATTAAAAAAAATGGGCCAATCATACTTCTCGGCACAACTGGTGGATTTTCACCGAAATAAAACCGGGAGGGGCGGTGTTCCCGATCAGGGAACCTGCCAAATCAACCCACCTAGTTAACTCCCCGAAACCACACCAATTGATCTAATTCTTATTCATAAATCAATCTACAAATTAAGTATTAAGTTATCAATTTATTACCTAAATGCCTAATATATAAACAAATTCCGGTTGAAACTACGTGTAGTAGCAACATCTCTCACATCAACAAGACTTTAAATTCCGGTTGAAACTAATTTTTTTCCTGGATATATTAAATCTAACCACTTACACAACATAAAACTTGATTTGTGCATATGAGTATTAGCTGTAATCAACAATTACCTTTCTTGATCAAGCTTATAATGCCCTCAGAAGTAAGGTTGAAAGTCGCTAAATATGCGACCCATCACATATCCAGGATTAATAACCACCAACTTCTAACCATTCTGTTGTGCCTGATGGAGAATGAAATAAAACTTATATTTCTGCAATAAGAGATTTATACAACATTTTTGGAGACTTTTTATAAAAAAAATGAAAAGTGTTGGGTTTGGAGAGGAGGCAGGGAGGGAGAGGGGCCGGTTGGGTTTGTTTGTTTGGAGGAGATGGGTTTAGGTTTGCAAACCCTAGGTTTTGTATAAAAAAATAGAAACGAAATTACGAAAAGTATGCACCTCAAGATTTGAACCGAAGACCTACTGAATGTTTTAGAGGGTTTCAACCACCAGAGCACTTAGCATCTATATGAACAGGTTCCTAAATGTTTTTTCTTATGGGTTCCTTTTAGTTTTTGATATACATTAACACTATAATTTCGAAACCGACTATGTTCCCGGGAACCATTGGAATAGCCTAAATCCGCCCCTGCCCATAAAGCCCCTACCACTACACACTCCATTTATATAAAGTCTAATATTTCACTTTATTAATATTATAATGCTAAACCCCATAAAAGCCCCTCCACTACAATGTCGTAATAAGATTTCTTTTGCTTTAGGTAATGAAACCGGGCATCTAATTAACATTTGCTATTAACTTTTGCGTTTTAAATCACACACATGCAATGTTTTAAAAACTGGTTTTTTAATTATACCGGATTTGTCTAAAAAATGGTTCAACCGGTTGAACTGTAACACCCCAACCGATGGCGGAAACATCGAGGTGTCACGTAAGAATGAGTATACAGTAGCACATGGTAATCAGATTTTAATTGAAATTATTTTAAAGTGCAAATATCCAAAAGTGAAAATACATAATGAGTTTTAAATGGAAATCTAATACATCAAAATAACCAAATAAGCATAAACTTCAATTTGCCTTCTCATGCTAACACTCTAGTCTTCACGCATCATTATTTCCTATTGAGTTGTAAAAATGGGGGGTCAACTAGAAGTTGGTGAGAATACATAAGCCATGTCAAGCAAATAAGTTTAAGTATAAAAGTTTAGCAATTCATATGTCTATCGTAAGTTTAAGTCTACATGAATAAACATGAAATGTTGAATCGACATAATCAAACCTCCGACTAGTTTAGGTCCATCCCGTCATCCACGGTTCACCTTAATAATATGTTGGAACGATAACAATCACCCGTGCTCCCCATAAAAGATGGTCAACGAATCTAGGTGGGATTGTCAATCCAATAGATCTATTATTGAGTATCGCCGGCTTGGCCATAGCTAATGATTATGTATTGTTGAAACTTGTTGAAACGAGTCTAACTGTTGTTGTTGTCTAAATCATGAGGTATTAAAGTTTACAACTAGACATGTATGTAGAATTGCTTAAGTATAATGTTGCAAGTATAAAGAATTGCATAAACATGGTTACGTAAACTCACATTGGCTAAGGTGAATTATCCTCTAAGTGTTGTGATTGTATGCGAGGCAAATCCCAAAGACTCAACAACGTAGCTAGTCCAAATTGAAGAAATAAAAAAAATTAAAAAGAAAGAATATCAATCTTCCAATTCGCCAATTACAAGAGCTTATAATCAAAGCTTCAATTGTAGAAGTAATAGACTATAGAAGAAAGGTATGAGGGAAAGTTTAATCGGATTGAAACAATCGATTTAGAGGTGCCAAGTATAATGGGTCATAGGTGGGTTTTTATACTAGTTTTGGATTCAATTAGCCATTAAAATTGGTCAACACCATAAAGTAAGGTTTTATGATGAATTGACTATTTGACTAAGACTTTGACTGTTTGACTAAGACTTTGACTCCAAGAATTATGTTGTCAAGACTTTGACTCTTGACTCAAGGCTTTATTTTGAAATGAATTTATATCTTCCTTTTTTGAGATTGTAAATGTAATTGGAAAAATGATTAGCTTTAAATAAGAAATAAAAAAAAATCATTAGTTTGAATTAGAAAATAAAAAAAAAACCGTCTTATAAAATGACGATTTTATAAATAGAATTAGGATAGGACATATGTCATGATTGAAGATTTTTTTTTTAAGTACAATGATAAAAGGAACTTAGAAAAATAGAGTGCACGGATAAAGATAAGAATACTTAGAATTAAATTAGACTTTATATCATGGATCGGGAAATACTTTAATGCAAAATAAATGGGAAAATTCGTGAGGTTACAGTCTCCCCTACTTTTAGAAACTTCGTCCTGAAGTTATAAAAAAACACCGGGTTGACAGTGATTGGGTAGAAATTAGGGCAACTGTGGTTTGGAAAATTTGTGTTAAGACATGACATGAATTTATAGGTAACAGAATAAACTATTTCGAATAATTTGGTAAGAGGTTTGATAGGTGTGGGTTTTAAGGGTTGGATTAGGTTCGTCTAAAATAGCAAGGAGAATAAGAATCTAGCAAAACACTAAACTTTAAGTTTTAGGAATCTTAAAAGAAATGCATGAGTTAATTGACTATAGACATACTAAACAGGTAACTAGAGTTTATAATTGGTTATCTACCAAAAACCTTGATAGAATTTCACACTACCTTAACGTACTTGTAAATTCATGATTACGTTCCGGTCCGTAATCACCAATTTACCTTACATTAGGGTTTTGTGTCCTTCTATGACTCTAAACACACATGTAAGTAATGCAAAATAACCTTGTGATTGAATCGTATACAATGTATCCAAAAATGAGTCCAACTGTTGAGCAGGAAAAAGACTTCTACCAGTCAGTGAGTAAGAACCTCTACCGATTGTTGAGCAGGTGCGATAGCCTCTACCAGTCGTTGAGCAGGTTGTAGGGCCTCTACCGACTGTTGAGCAGGCATGATGACCTCTACCAATCGTTGAGTAGGTTATTTGGTACTCTACTAACTGTTGAGCAAGTACTTCATCCTCTATCAGTTGTTTGATTAAGTGCACCAATTATTATACACATGAATTGCAAATTGATAATATGTACATGTAAGAAATCAAGTATCAAGTATATCATACGAGTTTTAATAGAGTTGCCCTAGACAAGGTTAATGACTCTAGGTGTGTCTATAGCAAATAGTTTATATTCCATGAATTCTAGTTTCAAATGTTCAAATATGGTAGATAGTCGAATCCTCATGTATAACTAAGGATTATGTTTGATGCAACACACAATCAAGTTTCAATAGTTTGGTTATCATGGGTAACTAGCTCATGTGTGAGAAGGTGAAGGCTATGAATTTAGTTCTTGAGAGGATGATGAAAAATCTTGAAGCAGAATCAAGGTTGTGAGAGATAGTGAATGTGAAGATAGTTTATAAAGAGTTTATTTTATAGTAAGGAGATTATGTAGCAATGTAAATTTTGGGGTTTGGATCAAAGGTTATAATCAAGTGTATAAGAAAACATGATTGTGGTATATGCCAAATATTGTAAAAATTTGAACAAGTTGAAAATGAGTGAGTGTCGATGGAGAATTTAGAGACTAGATATTATTCCTATAAAAAAATCTTATTTTCAAAATTGGTTTTATACATAAAGCAAAAGTTGTTAAATAGTACAAGCTAAATGGGCTTTGATTAAAATATTCCCGTTAGTTGGAGATTTCAAACATGACATTAGGTTTTGAAGATCAAGGTTCTATTAAGTAATTTTTAATAGTTTAAAACATTATATAGAAAATTGTTTGTTACCTCAATAAATAAACAATTGAATTTAAGTTCGAGGACATTTTTGACAAAAATATGTACTTTGTAAAGTTACTAGGTAATGAAAATACAACAAGATTTAGAAATCTTTAGTTTGTGCTAAGGTATGAGGTTATAGTTTTTAAAAAAATAAGTAACATGTGGAGAAATGAAATAATATGATTTGGGTAGGGTGTTGAATATTTAAAAAGTGGCTAAGATGGTAAGGTGAAGTGTGATTGTGAAATCCATAGATGGTTATGAAATGAGATTGATTTAAGCTGTAAAATTTTGAGATTTTAGAGCTTAGTTTAAGGAAACTGAGTGTAATCATTTATTCATTAATTAAAACGAATAAACGAAAACGTCGACTTATCAAAACTTCTAGATTCTAATAACATAATGAAGACATGCTTTAGCCTATAAGTGAACACTCATCCCGAGAATTCCCAGGTAGGCATCCGGGTCCCTCGTCTGATTGGGATTTATGCGCAATACCAGTCCTAGACAGAAAACTCAGAATACAGGCGTTCACCCTTCCAGATTGCACGTGTTCGTTATTAAAATCTAGAACTTCGACGAGATCTTCAAGGTGGTTCAGGCTAAACCTGAGGATTTGTCCTATTAGTCTAAGAGTATATCTTGTGATGGAGAGCACTCTTCTTGTAGGGACTAAAGTAAGGTTGCAAGTAAAAGGAGCAACTACTGATTAAAATCCTATGGTTATAGACTAGATTATTTTTTTTTCTAATAACCTAATTCCCTATAACCATGGCTCTGATACCAATCTGTAACACCCCAACCGATGGCGGAAACATCGAGGTGTCACGTAAGAATGGGTATACAGTAGCACATGGTAATCAGATTTTAATTGAAATTATTTTAAAGTGCAAATATCCAAAAGTGAAAATACATAATGAGTTTTAAATGGAAATCTAATACATCAAAATAACCAAATAAGCATAAACTTCAATTTGCCTTCTCATGCTAACACTCTAGTCTTCACGCATCATTATTTTCTGTTGAGTTGTAAAAATGGGGGGGGGGGTCAACTAGAAGTTGGTGAGAATACATAAGTCATGTCAAGCAAATAAGTTTAAGTATAAAAGTTCACCTTAATAATATGTTGGAACGATAACAATCACCCGCGCTCCCCATAAAAGATGGTCAACGAATCTAGGTGGGATTGTCAATCCAATAGATCTATTATTGAGTATCGTCGGCTTGGCCATAGCTAATGATTATGTATTGTTGAAACTTGTTGAAACGAGTCTAACTGTTGTTGTTGTCTAAATCATGAGGCATTAAAGTTTACAACTAGACATGTATGTAGAATTGTTTAAGTATAATGTTGCAAGTATAAAGAATTGCATAAACATGGTTACGTAAACTCACATTGGCTAAGGTGAATTATCCTCTAAGTGTTGTGAATGTATGCGAGGCGAATCCCAAAGACTCAACAACGTAGCTAGTCCAAATTGAAGAAATAAAAAAAAACGAAAAAGAAAGAATATCAAGCTTCCAATTCGCCAATTACAAGAGCTTATAATCAAAGCTTCAATTGTAGAAGTAATAGACTATAGAAGAAAGGTATGAGGGAAAGTTTAATCGGATTGAAACAATCGATTTAGAGGTGCCAAGTATAATGGGTCATACGTGGGTTTTTATACTAGTTTTGGATTCAATTAGCCATTAAAATTGGTAAACACCATAAAGTAAGATTTTATGATGAATTGACTATTTGACTAAGACTTTGACTGTTTGACTAAGACTTTGACTCCAAGAATTATGTTGTCAAGACTTTGACTCTTGACTCAAGGCTTTATTTTGAAATGAATTTATATCTTCCTTTTTTGAGATTATAAATGTAATTGGAAAAATGATTAGCTTTAAATAAGAAATAAAAAAAAATATTAGTTTGAATTAGAAAATAAAAAAACGCCGTCTTATAAAATGACGATTTTATAAATAGAATTAGGATAGGACATATGTCATGATTGAAGATTTTTTTTTTTAAGTACAATGATAAAAGGAACTTAGAAAAATAGAGTGCACGGATAAAGATAAGAATACTTAGAATTAAATTAGACTTTATATCATGGATCGGGAAATACTTTAATGCAAAATAAATGGAAAAATTCGTAAGGTTACATGAACCATGTTATACTGGGCGGTTCAACCGGTTTGATTACTTAGCTATATAATTTCATAAATTAAAACATTAGCACAAAAAATAATCTAAAATTACATAATTACATACTAAAATACTATCAAAAAGTTAATCAATAATTAAAAATAATCCAAAAGATAATCTAAAGTTTTTAATTTTTTTAAAAGTTATTCATTAATAAAAAAATAATCTAAAAGTAACCCAAAAACTAACCTATGCCGGTACCGGTATAGCGGTTCAAACCGGTATACTAGATTTTACCCGCGGTATAAAATCAATACCGTTTTCCATATTAACCGGAGTGTTTAGTACCTAATTTCTATCCCAAAATGGTAATACTAGTATAACCGGCCGGTATTTACCGATTTTTAAAATCTTGTTAAGTGATTCGCTAATGAATATTATAATTTATTACACCTTAACAGAATTACATGGAGAACTAGAATCCACCCTTCTCAGATCCTACCTTAGCTTTTGCTATTGGTGTGATTAACTGAATATGATGATGATTACACCTTAACAGAATTACAAGGAGAACTAGAATCGTAAGGGAGAGGAGATAGTTGAGTATTCTTGTCCTTTGCCCCATGACATGCAAAATGACATCGACATAAGACTGGTGAAATGCATCTTCCCCATGTGTTAGCATAGTCTCCAAATGACGAAATGCATACACGATTACACTCGAATTTCGTGCATGGAAATAAATATCGAGTGTCTTCACACATTTTCTGCGCCATCACCAACTCATCCATGCCTGCATATGTGTGAGTGTATATTTCGTTACAAATCAATATCAAAGAATTTTAAAAAATATAATTATGTGAAACTGTATTATGTCGAAAACTTTTAATGTAAAATAAAGAAGTTGGCATTACCTATGATCATGAGGGAGAGTAGAAATCCAATGAAAATCAATGATCTCATCTTCAAATTTGATTTAGTTTTGGTTTATGATTTACTAGATATTTGCCCGCGTTACACGCGGCTCAACAACGTACAATTATTTTGAGGGGTAAAACATATAAAAAAATGTAGCAGAAATATTTTATTAAGATTTAAAAGAAACCAATACACATTCTATTCAAATATCACTAAATATTTCTTTATACACCACATTTTTTGTTTTAGTCTTCACTTTCCCGTCAGCATCAAGTATAAGTAACTTTACGTCTGCCCTACTTTTAACTCTTGACAATGCGACATAACACTATAAATAAAATGTCATACAGTGGCATATACAAAGTGCCACTGAATGCTCATGCAGAACTGTGTGGCATACAAAAAAACGCCACTACAAACAATGCCACTAAAACTTTCAGTGGCACCTTTTTGTGTGCCACACATTTTCTGCAAGGTCTTAGTGACACTTTTTGTGTGCCACAATATTAACTACAAAATATATAACACTACTTTTAGTGGCATTTTTTTTATGTGTCATACATCTTGTGCCATAATTATATAAAATAAAACTAAAAATGAAAACATATGAAATTATAATATCATAACTTAATTATAATTATTATAATTTTGATGCAAAATATATCCCTAATGTTCAAACGCGTAAGAAGTTTCAAAAAATATCAAGCGTTCACAAAAAAAAAAACGATCTTTCGGTTTGTTAACCCCATCCCATTTGGGGGACATTTGATATCGAACTTGGTGCATGCATCAGCAAGATATTTATTGACTTCTTCACCACCAAGATCTTTAGGTATGTTAAGATTTGCTATTTTCTCCAACTCTCCAATGATATCAATCCGTCTGAAAATATTTAAAATGTTTGTAAAATAACAAATAAAATAAAATCAAAATACATATACTTGTTAAGCAAATGACCTGAACGGAGGAGTGAAGTGGATTTTAATAGGTTCATTATCCAATCCATTTGCATGATATTTAATTTTGTATCCACCTGTCAGCTCCTTCACCATACCTTGTGCCATTTTGAGTTATTATATCTAGTTAGTCACACAAGTAAGATCAAACCTCCTCAACCATTATACTGAAATATATAAGATTATTATTTAAAATAAACTTAACAAACTTGTTAATATTCTCGGCAGCTGCAATCATTATACTTTCGATCTTATATTGTTATTCACGACCCATCAAAACCATTGACTTAAATAACTTTATCTCTATACGAAAACAAAAACTGAAACTAAATTGGTTTAACAATCAATACATACCCACTCTAAGAGCCAAGCTGACTTGGGAAAGCCATGCTCCATGTTGATATCCAAACTATCTCTGCTTACGAATTGCCAAACGCTTTTGCTCCACACTTCGAATATGAACAATACAAATGTGTGTGTTAATATTCAAGATATCAAATGTTAAAGAAACATAAGAAAATAAATGTAATTTGTACTAACATCTGTATACGTAGATATGGTAGGGACTAAAATTAGACGGACAGTGTTGAGCTATAGCCATCAACACATTGGGGCTCTGTAACGACATATATCGTTGTATAAAAGTCTTCTCTAAGTCTGAAAATCAACACCCATATAGTAGATTAGTGGACTGGCGTTCTTTTATACAATTTATATTATTAGTCACTACTTACCAAAATATCCGTGAGAAATAGCATTAACCTGAGGCTCAAATGTAGCATCCATTGGCTCAATTAACCAGATGAATATGGATGTAAAACAGGAACAGTTAGATGAAAACTACCACTTACTATCTCCCTTCTATTTTCACACTTTCTTGTGAGCTGCAATTAGAGCTTCATCTTCCTATAAAAGCGTAATGCTGATTTAAGTTGTAATTAAGAGCATACATACACAAACAGTCAAAGTTGGCCAACCATATATATTATAAAAATCATTTATTGTAATTAACTACCCACCTCAAGTATATCGTTGACATTGGCGTTCTGGTCTTTGCAAGCGATATTTTTTCACAAAGCAATGACGAATGTAATACGAAATCAAACGCCTTATGAACTAAAATCAAATATTAAGTTCAGTAGCTAAGTAGAATAATAGAACTTAGAGAGCGTTCTTGTAGTGACCGAATTTTTGGCAGTATTTGATTAGCTTGTATTTATTTTTTATATAAAATGTGTTAATGGGTTAAAGCTGGGTTGTAACGCAATAAATAAAATTCACGTTTTAAAGAGTTACTCGACACGCCTCAAAATTTTCAAGAATGCATATGTAAAGTTGAACTAAAATGCCTATGTAAAGTAATTTTAAAAGCCACCTCACTGCTTTCTTTTTGTAAACAAACATATGAAAGGCTGCACTAAAGTTGTTGATGTTCCTCCATACTGCTGCAAAAAAGTTAGCAGCTTTATTCCAATATGTAACATTTTGACCAAAATGGGTCAATTATGCATTTGTCAAGGTGCACTAAAAGCCGCAACAGAGCTTTCTTTGTAAAACAACTATGCAAGGCTGCACTAAAATCTTAATGCTCCTCATTTCAGCTGGAAAATCTTAACCCCCAAGAAGCGAAACAGCCACACGAACCGAAATAATTACGCGAAAAGAATGTGTATGACCGGGGAATTTAGCGCCTAACTCTTTTGTAACTAAATTACCCATATATTAAACTCATATCAAAACGCATACAAGGCGCTAACACCACCCCCACCCAGTATACACATTTCACCAAATGCGCACACACCATGTACATATTTATATAACAATCATTTATTTATTTTTATAATTATTTACTCTTGCCCCAACCCTTTGACTGCAAATATCACACAAAGTATGTTGAGAATATACCTGAAAGTTTATTTCAGATGACGCATCACTCGTTCAGCAGAATTGCACAATCATGATAGAGGGAAAACACTTTACTTGAACTAACCTGTTCCGACCTACTAAAAAACTTTATGCGTGGCTACTTTTGCAAACGATCATATTGTCGTATCTTCCAAGAATCATCCTGCCACATGAAATGTTCAACAACTCAAACTTTCATATATGCCAACAAAAAGTAAATAATCAAATGAATTTAAAAAAAAAAACATCAAAGGCTCCTTTAATCTTAGATGGCCAGCATCACCAAATAAAAAAAATAGTTCATTTTGACTTTTAGGAATCAACCTAAGGCTTCAAATTCAAATACGATACATATGTCTTTTTCTTCTTTATTAAAACTCATAATCCTAGTGAAAAAAGTCCATTTTGACTTTTGGGAGTCAACCAACGATTCAAATTCAAATGATACAAAACTCTTGTTATTTACTAAAATTTCAATATTCCTAACAGACATCAAATCAACTTTTCCTTAAAAAAACATAATCGGTAGGTTTCCAAGCTCAATGCACTATATATAATAATTTATGCATTAAAAGATATTTTGACTTGACTTGTTATAGATTAAAATTAAAGATTCATTCAACTTTTATACAAAAACATGAAGTACTGATCAATAACTTTACCAAAAAAGAGATAAAAAGACTCAAACTGAAAGAAAATCAACAAAAAAAAAGTTCAAAATCCTAAATTTGGTTTTGTTATTGTTAATATTAACATCACCTTCATGGTCAACAATGGTGTTTGCTGCAGGCTCTTCTTTCTCTCATTTGCCTAAATTTGGTTTTGTTATTGTTAATATTAACATCACAACATCAGCAAACAAATCCAAATCATACAACAATCTAATAATTAAGTTTACATCCATAAGGAGACCGTGTTGGGAGAAGTATCATCACATTACGCGCTTATTCCCGCTGCTGCATCACAAACCTGTATAAACAAAAACAATCACTTTATCCTAAACAAAAAGACAAATAGTACATTGAATCTACATGTTTAACCTCATGTTGTTTGTTAGTTGAACCCCAAAGAAGCGACAATCATATTGTCCTAAAACACCATCTCCACTTTCGGTTATTTCACGGTCCAACCCTGATGCAAACTAATATGAACAATACAAACAAAAAGTAATCAAAGTTGTCAAGAATTTAAAATAACCTATTCTATCCATCCACTCTCTTGGTCAGCAACTTCAAAAAGCCTATTATCACACACATTCAACCCTCAAAATATTATGATGACAATAGGAAAAAGTAAAAAAAAAAAAAAAAAAAACCGAAATAACCGAAAACCGCACTAAAAAATTGATTCACACAACATTCAATTTATCAAGCAAAAAACCTTACCTGGCAATCTTTTCGTTCGACTCCAAGAAAGAAAGCCAAGAGCTGGTGGATTCGTTCGACTCCAAAAAACCTTACCTCAAAAGATATCAACGAACATCAATTGACCCTAAAAACAACTAAATCGATACCTAAATCATAAAGCCCTAAATTGAAACCTAAAACAATAACAATCCATTGCCAGCTTTCTTAAATGTTTGATTTACCCATAAATCGTAGCCTTAAACATTACCCCTAATTCCAAATCTAACACTTAAACCAATAATCATAATCAGTCTTGAACAAAAAAGTATAACAATCCATTCGTAGCTTTCTTAAAACATAAATTGAACAAAAAAAAAATCCCTAAATCGATACCTAAAACATAAACCCCTAAATTGAAAACTAAAAGCATAACAATCCATTCGTAGCTTTCTTAAAACATGAATTTAACCATAGATTGAAACCTTAAACATTAACCCTAATTCAAAATCTAACGATTAAACCACTAATCAGTCTTAATAAATCAAACTTAAAAACATCTATTGAACCCTAAAAACATAAATCGGAAACTACAACATAAACCCTCTAACATTATAAAAAAATCAAAACAATAAATAAAACTCAACAATAATAGACGCAAAGTAAAGAACAATGAAGATAAATAATTTAAATCAACAAAAACATATATAACAGACATTAATCGAGACACAAATCACCGAAAAACAGGAAAAAAATAAAAAGAAACAAATGAAGATGGAGACCTTCAGGCGATTCGAGGATCTGATTCATTTAATATCTTCTCTAGGGTTTGAGTCAGAGGACATGAACGATGGAGACCCCATATCGATTGGAGATGAATGAGAACCTTCAATCGCCGCCTGATTAGGGTTTTGGGTTAGAGGAGGCGATGATATGAATATGCTTATGTCCGTGTTTTTTTTTTGGGTTTTATATTTTCTGTTTTTTTTTTTTTTTTAAATCAAAAAGTTTATTAAATCCCACAATGAGACACTTGGCACAATATGATTGGCTCCACAATTGAGGATGAATGTGGGAGTGCCAAGTGTACTCATGGACTTTTGTTTATTAGGTATATAGATTGGTATAACATGCTTATATATAGAGATGAAATCAATGTTCATGAACCATTAAGTTTATTAGCATTTACTGCTGAATTTAATATTCGTTTAAGGTACAAGTTATTTGTTCATTGCGGCCTGATATTAAGATCGACATAGTACATGTCTGGTATTGGCACTCGGTTTCTAATTCTTTTGTAAGCGTGTATTATTCGTACTTTTTTTAATTTTGTTGAAAGATTTGTTTTGCTATATTTTATTTAAGTATAGATTTTTTGATCTAGGTCTGGTCTTGTGGACTGAGACCCATTATCGGTAGACCAGGCATGGTAATTTTCTACATATTGGTACTCTCCTACTTCTCCCCTTCTTTAGAAATACCCTAATGACATTAACCATGGCCGGCCTTTGGTGGGCCGGAGAGGCCAACCGGCCAGGGTCCAAAAATATCTGGGGCATATATATATATATATATATATATATATATATATATATATATATATATATATATATATATATATATATATATATATATATAGGGTCAGGATCCTGTACAAAGTACATTTTTCGTGAGAAGTGTGAGAAGTATTAAAAATTGATACTTAGGCATCATTTTTTGAAATTAGTCGTGATGTTTTGGATTGTTTTGCTTATAAAAACACCAAACATAACAATTAAAAACCGAAAACAATGTATTTTAGGCTTAAAACTTAAAACACCATGCTAAGAACATTAGCAGTGTGTTTTAAGCGTTAAGTAGTGTGTTTTACCTGTTTTTTAAATTTAATGACTATAATACATTGTATTGTGTTTTAGATTGTTGTGTTTAGTGTTTTTCAAGTTAAAACAACCTAAAACATCATTCCTAAATCCAAATCATGATGTCTACATGTCAATTCTTAGTCCTTCTCACACTTCTCACGAAAAATGTACTTTGTACAGGATCCTAAACCTATATATATATATATATATATATATATATATATATATATATATATATATATAGGGGAGGGTTATCTTGAGAACGCTAAATATCGCGAGAACCGTGAGAACAAATGAGAAAACCAATCAAAATCATTTTTTTTCAATACAAACCTAATTATAATCAAAATACAATATTAAAAAACGAATTTTCTTTCCAAATAATTCATCTTTTCTTGCAAAAACACTTTCAAATTAACTTTTTACACATGTGTAAATGAAACAGTTTACACATGTACAAACAGTAAATTTACACATGTGTAAAAACAATTTATTTCCGTATACGTTTAAATTTTTACGTGTAAATTGTGTTTTTGGGATTGTATTTTAGTAATAAAGATAAGTGTAAAAAGAAAATTTTGATTTGAATGGTTTTAGATGGCGTTCTCGCGGTTCGCACGAAATATAGGTGTTCTCAAATTAACTTTCCCCTATATATATATATATATATATATATATATATATATATATATATATATATATATAGGATAGAGTTTAAATTGAAACCAACCTTTAAGTAGGAACTATAGTAACCAATCTGAGCCATCCATCTTCAATGGCATGATTGTAAATAAGTAAAACTTTAATTAATTGTTATTTTAATAAAGGGTTATTAATGTCTTTTGTTCAATATCATTTATTAGGTAATTAATAAGAAACTCCTGTATATTTGGGAAATAGCAAATTAGTGTTTATGGTATACCCAAACGTATTTATTGTATATACTATTAAAATTATATCTCGGTATATATACAACAGTGTACATTGGTGTATATTCGTTTTTTCACTCATCATCATCACCAACACAAGATATACAATGGTGTATATTCGTTTTTTCATTCATCATCATTCAACATCATCAACACAGATATACATTGGTGTATATTGGTTTTTTCATTCATCATCATCAACACAGATATACATTGGTGTATATTCGTTTTTTCATTCATCATCAACACAGATATACATTGATGTACACAGATATACATTGGTGTATATTCATCTCGTCCTACCGGGAGACTCATATACGTTGCTCGACGAGGAACCTACAATAAAAAAATGTAAAATTAAAAATGAATTTTACAATATTTAAAAAATATAGTTAGACATGCTACAACTCATATACGGTACACCTGTGTATATTGAGTAACACACAGGCTGTGTCATACTGCACATTCCATTTTTTATAATGAATATACACCTGTGTATATTTAACGTCAAACAAAATACTATCAGTTTATTATAACGTCTTTTATCACCTATAATACACTTGTGTATAATAATTAATAGATTTGTTTAAAAAATAGAGTCAGACATGCTACAACTCATATACGGTACACCTGTGTATATTGAGTAACACACAGACTGTGTCATACTGCACATTCCATTTTTTATAATTAATATACACCTGTGTATAGTTAACGTCAAAACAAAAATACTATCAGTTTATTATAACGTCATTTATCAACTATAATACACTTGTGTATAATAATTAATAGATTTGTTTTTATACACTAGTGTATAACAAACTATGAAACTAAGAACAAATCTTATTGTATCTATACGCTAATCGAATAACAATATATAATACACAAGTGTATAACTCTTTACTCATTCCAATTTTGTACGTAAAAAAAATGAACTGCAGAATACAAAACAACTATTTCGCAAATCAAAAAAATAAACCACACTATAAGGCTAATCCAAATACAAATCACAAAAAAACGTGAATTCGCACAAAAAACAATTAAAAAAATAAAAACAATACATAAATACCTTGATTCTCAACACTATTTAGCAGCAAAGGTTGTGATTGTGTTTCATGATCTTCTATCGCGTGAGAAACCGATTGAATGTTTTCATGTATATAATTATTATCCATAACTTGGAAAACTTAATCGACGGAAGTCGGAAGTTTATTCTATTAAATCACTTTCAATCGAACGTGATTTTTTGATTTGGGATTATAAAGATGAATTCGCAGGAAGTTGAGAGATTTGAGGAAAACAATGGAATGTTATTCGCATGAAGTTTTTAATAACTTCCATATATAAAACTTTTATTTAAATTAAAATATAATATATAATTGTTTAATTACATAACTACCCCCTAGATCAAGATCAAAGATGAAGGGCTCAGATTGGTTCCTAAGTTCCTAACTAGACTCTTGGTTCCTATTTGATCTTTTTCCTATATATATATATATATATATATATATATATATATATATACTATATTATAAAGCATATTGGAAGGCTAAAATGGTAATTTGACATAATTTTCAACATGTACAACTCTTTAGAGCTTATTGTACAAGCAATTTAAGCTTCAAATGTTGAGAAAGTGTTGAAGCTACTAGAAGCCAAAACCTAGAAAGAAGGTATCCTACCCAAATGTGTTATCCAGAGAAATCAAAATTGGGTTTTGAAATTTGAATAAGATGCGTTTTTATTTTTTCTCAACCATATTTGAATCCCCGCTCTTCCAAAAAAAAACCCTAGATCTGGCCTCTTTTTCTCTATGGCCATTCTCCTCCCAAAAGACCATAGCACTCGCCACTTCAGAAAATTCATTTTTGACCCTTATACGATTTAATCAATTGTATTGAGCAGCAATGTAATATAAAAACAGTAAGAAGATATGGTAACAAGATTTTAGCATTCGAAATCATCATACTAACGAAGCATTTTTTGTAAGTTCTTGAAATTCTTCCTAGCCTGCTTTGAGGTTATTATACGATTTAATTAGTCCATGCTATAAAGGTGCCGAAGAAGCTTTTGTGATAATGAGAAACATGTCGCAGTTGTAATCCGTGTAACGATTTTGTCATAGTGTGTTTTGCTATTACTTTATAACATCAAGTATTTCGCATGCCTTACTGAATACATTATTCTTGCAATGTTGTTTATCGGTTCGTACCCCGCCTTATTTTGTCACAATTGTAATGAGCAGGTGGCTCTGCTTGGATTATCCAGTTTCGAGGAAGTGTTGAAGCGAGCGTCGTCAAAAACCATGTCGAATCTGGGTGAATTGTTGCATTACAAAAGTTGCAGGTTTGCAAATTTTAGTTAATTTTTTGGCTCATTCTAAAGTTACTTGAAAGCTGTTGTAGAGCTTTGCTTCATTCTAAAGTTACTTGCACTTTTTCTCTTTGATTGAACTGGTTCCATTCCCTCTACTCATCTTAAGATGTTAAACAAAGGCTCAAGGCTGTCCAAGCTATCAGATCCAACTTAGTCCTAACAGGTTATTGCACCAGCTATGTTTGCGACCCTTCAGCTGGCAAATAGACACTTTTGATTTAGTTATGTCTTTTAAGTAGTTTATTCTTAATTTGTGTTATTTTTCTTTGAAGTTCTGACAACACGAAGCAAGGATTACTAATGTTTTGGTGACCGAAGGTGCTGGATGTATTGGCTTTTGTGGGCTGTTTTAGGTAATAATCATACCTTAGTTTACTATTATGTAGTCTGACCTCATTGATTGGTCCAAAACTTCATCCATAATACACCGTGTCTTTCTAAATATTTAGAATGTCATTTTTATATTTTTAGCATTATAAGTGAAATACTATCATCCAGGTTAACAGTTGAAGTATAATTTTGTTTTTTAATCTTATTTCAGTAAGGTTCTTTTGCTATCATATAAATATGCCTAAATAATAAAAAGATAATTTTGTGTAGCCCTGAATTTTAAAGGCAATCTGATATGGCAGCATAATTAGTGTTATTCAATTTGTAGGAACTAGGAAGTGCAATAATGCATGTACACGAATTTGATGCTATCACATATATGGTTTATTTTACCATATTTTATCTCCATGTGCAGTATGGTCATAAATCTAATTTAGTATAGTATACAATCATATTTTATGCCTCAGTTACCCTAGGTAGCATAATTTGAAGTGAAGTTTTTGTGAAAACCACTTTCTACCCACTTTACTTTACAGTGGTTGGGTGATGGGTCAAATAGGTTTGAATCGGGTCGGATTTCAATTGGCTCGCCAACACTTGTCTGACCGATGTTTTATTTTATTTAAAAGTTAATGTATTTAATACTATTTGAGTATACATTGTAATACACTTTTGACAACTATATAATCTACCGAATATTTGCCCAAGTCATGCCTTATTGACGTCATCAGAGCTTTATCAGGCCTCTAGAAGTGTAATAAGTTTGCAAACATCGGTTGGCTAGGTTCCTTTTCCACAAGACCACACGCTTTGACATCTCTAGACTTGCTCGCTAAATAAACATCAATACTCATCCTTGACGATTCACGAGCAATTAAATTTTTATTCAGGAACGAGAGGATTGATGAACAAGCAGAAAACAAGTAACGCTTTAAAAACGTTTTTGCCGCCGCATCGCGCGGGTTTTTTACTACTATATATATATATATATATATATATATATATATATATATATATATATATATATATATAGGAAAAGGATCAAATAGGAACCAATACCCTAGTTAGGAACTTAGGAACCAATCTAAGCCATTCATCTTTGATCTTGATCTAGAGGGTAGTTATGTAATTAGACAATTAAATATTATCTTTTAATTTAATTAAAATTGTTATATATGGCAGTTATTTGACATCATGATATATATATATATATATGGAGAGAGAGAGAGAGAGAGAGGAGGGCAGAGCTCGGTGGACAGCGGCGGAGTATGGTGGTTTACGGCGGAGCTCCGGCGGGCCATCCTCAAACCCATCAACTACCACCCCCCCCTTCTACACCGATTACACCCCAACCCCCTGTTATACACCCAGACTGATTCGAAAGAGGGAAAGAAACCTACATAAGGAAAGAGAAAGAATAACTTCCTTTGCATCCGCAACCTTAGCTTTCTCCACTGGTTCTTCCTTTTTCCAGAACAAAACACCGGCGAACACTTATAGAACGACGTCGTCATCGTCGTCGTCCGTACGGTTCTCAATTAATAACCGTCCGATCTCTCCGAACAGATCGATATCCTCTCCGTCAAGGATTAATAACAATCAAGCGGTTAAGAAGACGTGTATGTGTTCACCTATCTGACGGCGACTCTGGTAATTTGTGTTTGTTTGTTTTGAGGTTTTGTTTAAGTAGATGATGATAAAAAAAAACTGATATAAACCAATGTATATTTTGTCTTGGTGATGATGAATGAAAAAACAAATATACACCAATGTATATCTGTGTTGATGATGTTGAATGAAAAGAAAAAAAGTGATATACATCAATGTATAACTGATGTACACCGTTGTATATATGTGTTGATGATGATGACGAATGAACAAAAAAAAACTGATATACACCAATGTACACTGTTGTATATATACCGAGATATAATTTTAATATTATATATTCAATAAATACGTTTGGGTATACCATAAACACTAATTTGTTGTTTCCAAATATAAAGGAGTTTCTTATTAATTACCTAATAACTATGACTTTGAACAAAAGACATTAATACCCCCTTTATTAAAATAACAATTAATTAAAGTTTTACTTATTTACAATCATGCCATTGAAGATGGATGGCTCAGATTGGTTCCTATAGTTCCTAATTAAGGGTTGGTTCCTATTTGAACCCTACCATATATATATATATATATATATATATATATATATATATATATATATATATAGTGTAACTATATAGAGAAAACCCCGCAAAATGAAAAAACCCCAAGAAACCCAACCCTTAGCCCATGTTGTGCCACATCACCCATTATATTATAATACTCTATAATATTCAAAGGGGCACAATAGACATTTCCACTACCCCCTTCTCTCTCTCCCTATATATATATATATTGTTTCCCCCCTCTCTCTCTTCATTTTATTTTGAAATTCAGATCCCTCATCTCTCTACCCTCTCTCTGTCTCTCTCTAGAACCACCACCACCATCAACCACCACTGTCTACCACAACCATCATCGCGTAACCAATAAACTCGACCACCATCATCTATTATCTGAAAACAACACAACCACCATCGTCATCATCTCGAACGATCCTACAACAGAGCTTCGAACAACCTACAACAGAGCAACTGATGAACGATCCTACACAACAGAGCATCGTCATCATATCAAGGTTATTATTATTATTATTATTATTATTATTATTATTATTATTATTATTATTATTCTTATTATTATTATTATTATTATTATTATTATTATAAAATGGATCTGGATCTGGATATTTTTGGTGTTGATCAAACTTGAATCTTTATGAGTTTTCAAATATTTTTGACGTCAAATAAGAAAAAACACATACCTTTCTAGATCTCTTTCTCCCTCATCTCTTTGATTCTTGTAAATCGGCATCAAGTTAATAACTTTCTTCATTTGGAAACAGATGAGATCAAAGGTTTGTCTCATCTCATCTTTCAACAGAATGGTGTATCAAGATAATGGCTCTTTTTAGTATTATATCTTTTTTAAATCAGGATTATTGTTGACGTGTCTAATTCTTTGTTAATTTTGCATCAGTATTAAGTATGTAAAATAGATATCAAGATATGCGTCCTTCCTCATGGTTAATATGTTTATAATTTTTCTATTTCCATTTTGTTTAATATATAAAGAAAAATAAGTACTAAATTAAATAATAATATATGTTTTCTTTTGTTATTTCGTTTTATTAAATCCTTAATATTTTGGGGATAGTTTTTGGTTGCATACCAAGTGTTTGATCAAATGTTTGAATGAAAAAAAAAACTTATGTTAACCTTTTTTATTTTTATTTTATTATTATTATTTTGTTTATGTTAGATTGTTATTGGATTGGGGACATGAGGTTGATAAATCACATGTGATTGATGAATAAGTGTGTAATTTTTTATGTTAGTATATGCTAACACATGTTTCTGATGTCCCATTATGTGTTTAAGGAGCCCAACTAACACATGTTTTTGTTCTAGTGTTGGTTCTCAGGTGTAGGAATGTAATCTATATCTCTGAAGCAATTCCTTTGTTTCATCTTTTTTATTCAGGAAGCAAATAATGGAGAACGCAAGCGAAAGAAACTAATGGATGATGGAGAAATGGGTATATTTTTGTATTCTATTTAATATTTTTTTTGGCAAGTGAAACTAATGGTGCATGTCTATTTTTTGCGGTCCGAGTCTTGTATGCTAACACACGTTAGTGATGCTAACATATGGTAGTATATGCCGAACTAACAGGTGTTAGGGTCTATATGACATACGTTATTTTTAGTAAAACATATGTCTTAGAATATGCTAACACATGCTACTGATGTCTTTTATCATATTATATATTTCATGAATATGAAGATAATTTTTTGGTATATGGATTTAGATTGGTTATGATTTGATTTTTTAAATTTATTATTGTTGGATTTCAAACCTTATTAATCGTATTTGAGTAGTTGTATTAACATATTTGTAAAATTGAGTATGATACACTTGGCACTGCAAATTTGGTGTTGTTTATACACATGTTAGTGATGCTAACAGACGCTAGTATATGTCTAACTAACATGTGTTAGGGTTCAATTGACATACGTTAGTATATACCCAACTAACATGTGTTAGGGTTCATATGACATACGTTATTTCAATAAAACATATGTTTTAGAATACACTATACGTGTCAGTGATGTCTCATTATGTGTTTTGGAGAGCCCAACTAACACGTGTTATCTTTTTTGTAGGTGAAGAGATGTTTTGTGTTAAAAATTAAGATTGGTATCAAGAACGAAGCATAACTAGATCTTTTTTATGTTGTTATGATAGTTTTTTATCATTCACAAATAATTATGTATGTACGAAAAGTTTTTTGATACATTTTTAGTATTGATTGTAATAATCGTTTTTATCATTTCTTAAATAAATATACATTTTATGTGTTCTTTTATTTTGTACCTTTTAGTATATGTTGTTAACACATGTTATCAATGTCTCACACGAGGTCAGAATTTTGTATCACAATACTAACGTACATTAATATTGGTGCTGGAAAAAGTGTCATAAAGTAAGAGAGAGGTGACTTGACAAGGGTCAAAACAACCTTTTTAAACCTAGGATTCAGAAAATTAAATTATAACAAATTAATTTAAGATTACCATAGTGCCTTTATTTCACCTTTTTAAGCAAGTGGGCCACTTGCTTTTGATTATTTAATTGAAATTAATCATGGACCATTGATCAAACTTGATCAATGGTCACCTGGAAAAAGTGTCATAAAGTAAGAGAGAGGTGACTTGACAAGGGTCAAAACAACATTTTTAAACCTAGGATTCAGAAAATTAAATTATAACAAATTAATTTAATATTACCATAGTGCCTTTATTTCACCTTTTTAAGCAAGTGGGCCACTTGCTTTTGATTATTTAATTGAAATTAATCATGGACCATTGATCAAACTTGATCAATGGTCACCATAGAGTTTGCAGGATTTTTCCAAAAGATGGGTTTTCCATATTATCCACCCCCTATATATATATATATATATATAGGATCCGGATGATATGAGAACTACCTTGAGTTATGAGAACTAGGGAACTAATCTTGACCACACATTACCATATTATCAATATAATAATATAAGGGTATGATAGTAAATTACCATCCCCTACCCCACCCCCACCCCACCCCACCCAAATCACCTTTTATATATTTAAAAGATTTACTGATTTTTTTTTAAAAATCACACACTCTCTCTCTCTTCTCTCTCTCTCTTCTCTCTCTCTTCACCCTCTTTCTCTGCTCTCTCTCGTCTCTCTCTGCTCTCTCTCGTCTCTCTCTATCTCTTTCTTCTATCTCTCTAAAAAAGACGGTGGATCCGAAGAGGTTGAAGACGGTGGTGGTGGTGGCCGAGGGGTGGTGGGAGACGACGGTGGGAGGTGGTGGTGGTTTGCAGGGGCGGCGAGGTTTTTTGAAGACGAACAGAGAGGTTTGCAGGGGTTGCAGAGGGTTTTTGAAGAGGGGTTGAAGGGGACGATCTGTTGCAGAGGGTTTTGAAGGGGGACGATCTGTTGATGATGGTGACCCATTATAAACAGATCTGATAGGGAAACGGAGATGGGGATGAAGGGGAAACGGAGGGGGTGGAGGGGTTTTTCCGGTGGTGTTTTCCGGTGGTGAGATGGCGGGGAAACAGATCTGAAGGGGAGGAGATGGCGGAGGGGGAGGCGGAGGGGGTTTTCCGGTGGTGTTTTCCGATCAGGTATCCCATTTATTATTATTATTATTATTATTATTATTATTATTATTATTATTATTATTATTATTATTATTATTTCTGTTGTTATTATTATTATCATTATTATTATTATTATGTAAAAACACCGGTGTAAAATACGAAATTTGTAAAGGTATTGATGTGTAGATCTTTTCGTAGTTTTGGTTTTTACACTAGTGTATTTTATTTAGAAGTTTGTGATATATGTTGTTTTTTGGGGTTTACACTAGTGTTTTTGTGTAGCAGGGTTTTTTGGCAGGGAGTTGATGTGAAGGAGATGATGTTTTGATGGATGATGATGCTTATTCGAAGATGCAGCAGGGTTTTTTTTTTTAAATAATGTGTAGTATGTTTTTTTTTTATAAATGTTTGGTTATTACATTGATGTAATGTACATTTTTTATAAATGTTTTGGTTTGCATTTGTTGGAGTAGTTTGTGTATGGTAGATTTACATTGGTGTAAAAAAACTACACCAGAGTAAATCATGGTGGATTACATCAGTGTAAATCATCCTCATCATATGTTTGTTTGGTATTTTACACCAGCATAATTTTTGTAAAAGTTTGTGTATGCCAGTTTACACTAGTGTAAATAATTACACCAGTGTAAATCATGGTAGATCTTCTCAGCAGATTTTATTTAAAAATATGATTTTTTTGAATAATTAAATAAAAAATTAAAATAGTATTATAATAATTATTTTCTCTTTCATGGTGTTTTTACCTAAATACCCTTATTGTACTTTTTTGTATTAAAATATACTAATAATTTTTTAATTGGCATGTAAAGACAAAAAAAACATCTAGATTAAATCTTAACCATAGGATCAACACAATCAATGGTCCACAAGAGTTCTCTAGTTCTCACAACTCAATGTGGTTCTCACACGATCCTAACCCTATATATATATATATATATATATATATATATATATATATATATAGGTAGAGGATTCGGTAAGAAAATTGTTTTGTGTAGGAAGTGTTTTCAACCGTTGGATCAAATCTGATTAAATATTTAGATCAAGGGCATAATAGACTTTTTATTCATTTTATTAATTATTATAACCCACTAATTTAGCATCAAAATTATGGATTTTAATGAAATTCAATTATCCTAAAATAACTAATTCTTCCACATTTTCATAATAATATTCAATCTCTATAACACTTCATCGATTCTTCATTATTTTTCAAATATATAATTTTTATCTATTGGTTGTTCGATTATGGTAGAAGGTTTATAAAACACTATTTACAACACTACTATAAAAACACCATCAACAAATTATCTAAAACCCAATTATAAAACACAATTTATCAAGACCAGCGTTTTAAGATACTTAATAACACAAAACAAAAAATACAAAACCGATTATATAAAACACTATTATAAAACACCATTAAAACATTAAGAAAACAAAAAATACAAAACCGATTATATAAAACACTATTATAAAACACCATTAAAACATTATCTAAAAAATAATTATAATACACCATTATAAATACCAGTGATTGAAGATACCTAAGAACAAAAAATTAAGAACAAAAAAAGTATCTAATAACACTATTATAAAGATCAGCGATTAAGAAGGAAGAACACAAAATCACAAAACTAAAAAAAGAATCCGATTAATCTCTACCATAGACTCATCACTAATTAAAACATTATTACAAAAATCTGATTTCCCTCCATTTGAGTCGTTTTTTGTATGAATGCGTCTGGATCAACAAACGGTTTGGGGTTTTTTCTTTTTTTTCCTGCGTAGTGTTTTTATCCTGATTTGGATCTGTAAAACAAGACTATAGTTATTAGGTTTATATGACGGTTGTTAGTAAGAAAAAAGAAGAAGATACAAAGAGGAAGAAGATGACTAAAACCTGCTTTGTTTTTTTAATTTTCGATTCTATTGAGAGAGAGGGAGGGGTGAGTAAATAAGAGAGATAAACAATTTAGCTTGAATTAAGGAGGAGTTTCTAGATAAATAAAAGAAAATGACTTTTCTGCCCTCTTTTAAAACACTTATTGGACCATCCTACCTCTGACAATTAAATTATAATTAGTATAATATTAACTAACCTAAACTTTTAATCTAAACCATCGATTTCTAGATCAAACGGTTAAAAACACTTCATACACTTCCTACACAAAACTATTTTCTTACCGGAACCCTACCCTATATATATATATATATATATATATATATATATATATAGGGGAGGGTTTAAATGAGAACACCCATCTTTTGTGAGAACCACGAGAACAAATCTCAGCCACTCATTTAATTCCCTTGTGTTTTATTTAAAAGGGTAAAGTGGTAATTAGCCATAACTTGATTCTTTCATGACATTTTCTCTAGATCTGTACCATTATCAACCCTCAACCATTCACCAATCAATTCTTGATCCCTGCGATCTTCAAACATCATTCAATCGATTCTAGATCCATTCAATCTTCAACCATCCTTTAATCGATTCTGGATCCATACGATTTCTATTGATCCAGGTATGTTCTCTGTTGTTCTTAATTCAAAGCATACGACCTTTAGCCATATCGATTATGGATCCATACGATTTATGCAGATTTAGGTATGTTCTTGCATCAAGTATTTGTATTAGAAATCTGGAAAGCATGAAGAATGAGTAGTGTTAGTTTGTTAATTACCTGTTTTATTTCATTATATAGTTTTCATTTTGTGACAAATTGGTTATTGTAGTGTTAATAATTGTGATTACCTGGCTAGTGTAGTGCTAATAATTATGTAGAATACATAATAATATTTAGGTTGTAGATTTGTTAAGGTTTTCTAGTTTTGAAGTGGAATTAGGGCATGCAATTTTGGAATTATTTAAGGAACTTTGATATTTTAATGATTAATTGGTTCTAGATTCTTGTGAGTAGTTAGTTATTTTAGTGTCATTGCATAATCACATGATGGAGTGTAGAAATGTTATTGTCGTTGGGTTTGAATGGAACTAGAGCATGCAGGTTTGAAAATAATTAAGGGCTTTAATATATGGTGGTTGATCATGAGTGCTTGAGTTTTATAGAAAGATCTAAATGTAATGCAAATTGAATTAATAGATGTACTGGATAAAAAAGTGCTTATACATTCATACATTGTGAAAATCCTTCTTCTAATAGATCTAATAGATTAAAGTGTGCATATACATTCATCCAACATACTATGTTTGTTTTATTCTTTTGTTTTACACATATGTGATGCTTATTTAATTTCCAGGATAGGGTGGTGCGGGCACTAGCTAGCGATGTTTGATATTACGAGGAGGTGACATGTGATTATGACATTGTGGCGATGCGACTAAGAGGGTTCCTATTGTCTACAACAGTACCACCGGAGGAAATAATCAAGCGGGTGTAGTATTAACACTACCAACAAGTGTTACATGCCGAATTTAGTGGGCGGATTTGAAGCCTAGCAATACCACCAATGAAGCTGTTGAAAGTTACATTGTAGAAATCAATTTGAATCTTGCAAGTCCTTTGATTATAGGAGAAAAAACTATTTGTAGACATTATTAATCCAATGAAATTACCACTTACATTTCATTTCTGTTGTGTTTGTGTATTTTACATCTTTTTATATTTTATCATGTCATGTTTACAAAATTATTATATGAATGTGTTTGTTTTCTATCGTGTCAATTTATATTTACATATGTGCAGTGATTTACGCATGTGTAAACTGTTAACTATTATTAATATGTATGTTTTACACATGTGTAAATTATTCTTTGTCACATATTTGTATCTATTTTACATATGTGCAACTAAATTGCATATGTGTAAAGTGTTCGCTATCATATATTTGTGTATGTTTTACATATATGCAGTTGATTTACACATGTGTAAGTTCTTCACCACATATTTATGCATGTTTTACACATGTGCAGCTGATGTGTAAACTGTTCTATTTCATATATTTATGTCTATTTTACATATGTGAGGCTAAATTACACATACGTAGAGTGTTCACTATTACATATTTGTGTTTTTTACATATGTGTAGTTGATTTACACATGTATGAATTGTTCACCATTTTATATCTATATCTGTTTCACATATGTTCAATTGTATTACACATGTGTAACTTGTTTCCTGACACTTATTTGTTTTTGTTTGACACATTTGCATCTGAATTACACATGTGTAAAATGTTCACAATTAATTATATTTGTTTCTATTTATATATGTGCATTTGTATTACGCGTGCAAAGTTTGTTCACTTCAATTTATTTGTTCATGTTTTACACACTTGCGGCTATATTACACTTGAGTAAACTGTGAATAAACCAAGATAATATCATGCAAAAATCTTAATCTATTATATTGACCAACAAGTAGGATTTACACATGTGTAAATGTCTATTTTACCCATATGTAAAATGCTCTCTGCCACTTATTTGATTTCGGATCACACATTTGCAGCTGATTTACACATGTGTAAATTGTACAATGTCTTTTATTTTCTCTTTTACCAATGTTATGTTGTATTACATATGTTTAAATGATTGCTTTACACATGTGTAAGTATCTATTTTACATATGTGTAAATTGCTCATTATCAGTTATTTGTTTCTGGATTACACATTTATAGCTAAATTACACATGTGTAAACTGTGAATTAAATAAAGATAGTATTTATGTATAAATATTAAGGATTTAAACCAAAATGGTATTATACATATATCAAAAGTATTCACTTCCCAACATGTCATATAATCATCGAGGTACGATATCCACGATTACATAAAATAAAAGGCTATAATCCTTGACACGCGGTATGCGTGATTACATAAAAATATGTCATAACTCAGAATATCAACTACTCTCTCTTTTCATTTTGTTCACTCTCACACTCCAATGCGTTCTTGATCACATCTTCCCGGTGAATATTCACTTTTGAAAGTACAATTTTTGTAACGTTTTCTGGGCTTCTACTATTGATCTCTCAAAGTTCTCCCTTGTCTGACAATAGAATGTACCAATTTTTCTGAAACGTTTCTGTTTCAAGTGACAAAATATGAAACCGTTAAATCATTAGCTATATTAAACAAATAACCCTACTGACCTACACATGTGCAAATAACCCACTTACACATGTGTAAACTGCTTGTTGTTCTCCGAAAAAAAACTTCTTGCTCCTATCCATGCTATTCTTTAACTTTCATAACCTGCAAATACAAATACAATGGTCTAACATAATATATATGAAGCTCACATGATATATCTAGATAAGTTCGAATATATACTTAGACATTTCATCAAATACCTCATCTACAACTACTCAAACAAAAATAATTCAACAAAATCACCCCAACCAACACTTAGACCTTATACCTTTCATCAAACACCTCATATGTAAGTAGCATTTTTAAAACAGATTATTTACACATGTGCAAACCTTTATATCTATGATTGTTCTTAACCATTATGATTTGCTTATGTGTAAATCTCATGTATTTTTATGTAATATGTCTTACACATGTGTAAATTATTCAGTGCCATTTATTTGTCTCAGTTTTACATATCTTCAGTTGTATTACACATGTGTAAATTGTTTCCTTCGCTTACTTGTTTCTAACTAATATATGTTCAGTTGTATTACACACGTGTAAATTGTCCATTGCCACTTGGTTGTTTCTAGCTAACATACATTTCACTTATTTGTTTTTGTTGGACGATTGCAAATATAGGGTTTTAATTCAAGATATATCTGGATAAATTCTAATATATGAGACATTTTAGCATACGCCTTATCTATAACTACTAAAAAAAATAATTCAACAAAATCAACCCAATCAACACTTAGACCATTCCATCAAACACCTCATATGCAACTAATTAATAAAACATAAGTGATTCAACAAAATCAACACAACAAACACTTAGACCTTTAATCAAATACCTCATCTACAACTAGTCAACCAAAAGAAACCCAACAAAATCAACACAACATATACTTAGACAATTCATCAAACACCTTATGTGCAACTACTTAAACTCAATCCTTCAAGTTCCTTTCACATGTTTATCATAATATATACATTCTAATCACAATAAAACTGTCACACCCTCAAATTTCCACGTGCGGGGTTTTACCACGAGGCGCGTGACACACCAGGATCCAAGTCAACGGTCACAATAAACAACACTATATGATACGTAAAAATGACATAATCAAACCATTAAGTTTTCATAAATGATCCAACGCTGCGGAAGCGTAAAACTTTATTACAACGTGAAATCAAAAGTACAAAAGTCTGAAAATGCTAAATGAGATGCACATGAATCCTAGACGCCGTGAGACTCCGTGCGCCTATCAACAGCTGCTACCTTAGCGACCTGAGACAAACATGCTAAATACGTCAGCAAATAATGCTGGTGAGTTCACAGGTTTTTAATGAATACCGACTCCAATGTATACCAACTCCAAGTGAAAATCGATTCCAACTGAATACCCATGGTCAATCCAGACCACATGCATGCAAAACATATGAATACCTGTTACTACTGCGATTGGAAAACCATTACTGGACTCGAATACTGTGAATACTGAATACGTGCCCGAATGAATACTGAATACTGAATACTGCATACTGAATACTGAATACCTAAGAGACAATATGCACCCGCCCGGCCCTCCAAGCCGTCGAGTGGGGCGGGTCAAGCCCAAATAGCGCTATCCACATTTCCCCCGTTGTGCATCCCCGCACATTCATGGTTTCCCCCGGGACTTCCAAAGATCGCATAGTAATATAATGAATACTCCAAAACATAATGAATACGTGAAAACATAATGAATACTCCAAACCCAATGAATTCATGAATACCAAAACATAGTTGAAACGCCTTTTTATGAAAACATAGTTGACTCACGTTTAAAGGACACAGCATGTTTTCTCCCCCGAAAATGTAAAACCAGTAAAAGAGTGGGGCCGTGAAACTCACCTTAGAGTGCGTCTTCCGATAACTAGAATTCCAACACGTGTATGATAATCCCAACTAATGACAACCTATCAATGAGTTTACATAAGTGTGATGACTATTAACCCGAAGGCTAACCAGTCCCCGATTGTCCAGATCTTAACCAAGTATGTTTTAAAACGTGTTTAAATGTTTAACTGACACACTAGACCGACCCGACATCCCGTTGGTGATCCGTTACCCTAACTAATCAAGTACACATAGATTACACGCAAGGTTCAAGCATAAAACACTTAGTTCGTATCAAAAATCTCATTTCTGTTAACGTAGGGTCGAACGTAGCTTGGAGTGGTCGAAGGTGACTTTGATTGGTCGAATGTGGCCTTGAACTTCCACCTTCGCCCCTTTTTCTCCCACCTTCGCCCATTTATGGTTCGTTCGCCCCTTTAGTTTCCAGGTTCGACCCTGGAGAACCACCTTCGCCCGTTCGACTGGTCGAAGGTGCTCCATGTTCGACCCTGCTGTATAATTTTCCCAAAAACGCGTCGAAAACGTCCGAAAACATCACGAAACACCATGAGTTGCAGCAGTCAAGCATCATTAACATATTCCTACGAATCCCTACCGATTTTACCCCAAAATTTATCCGTTTTACAAGTTTCCTAAAATAGTAAATTATGGAGATGTCACATCATCATGCATGAAATCATTACCCAATTAGGAAACTTTCTGAAATTAATTAATCATCAGCTCAACATACTCAAATCATCATGAACAAGAAACCCCCTATCATAACTCTATCATTACCATCAAAAACAAGCCCTAAATCTAACTAAAAATTCCTTTAATCGACAAAACACCATCAACAATCAATTGTAACATATTTCAATCATAACTCACCATTAATAACAGTCCTAGGTTGTTGTCATATCATCTATATAGCAAGTAATCGTCAAACAATGCATAATACCACATTAACACATGTTAATTTGCATAAAACTCATTGTTTATGAATAGGTTTTGGTTAGGAAGATATTAGGAAGGTTTTTACCCATAAAACATGTTGATATCAGATCTGGACTTTTGGGGTTTAGATGAAAACAAGTCAAAATTGTTTAAAAAGGATTTGAAATGAAGAACACACCTTAGATCTTCACTTGTAATGATTTGGAGAGTTAGGTTATGAAAAACAAGCTCAAAAACTCCTTCCCCAATGATAATAGTTGTTAGAGAGTGTTTAGAGGCGTTTAGGGTTTGTGAAATGGTGAAAAATGACTAAGGATGGTATTTATACCAGGTCCAGGTTCGCCCCTTTTATATGGTCGAATGTGGAACTTTTCCACATTCGCCCCTTTGTAATGGTCGAATGTGGAATCTTTCCACATTCGCCCACTTTGTTTCTACATTCGCCCACTTTCTCAAGTTCCATTTCCACATTCGCCCACTTTCCACTTTCAGGTCATCAGCACTTTTTAACACATGTTAACAGCACTTTTTAACACATGTTAACTTTTTCCAGATTTCCAGTTTGTCGTGTTTAACGCATTCTAACACATCTTAACACATAAGCATGCATCCAATAGTCTATACTTAGCATATTTAGGCACGTATAATCATTTGTACATCGTTTAAGCAAGTATAAGTATACAATCCACCACACGACCCATAATCTACACATATACTTAATTAGTTCATGTAATGTCACCAACAACGGAACCCGGTACTAGTGTATTCCCCCAAAATGACTCCCAATGATCCTCCAGATCATTGAACCCTGGACAATCCTAATCTGACCCGACTCAACTAACCCAGTTAAGTTTTTTTATAAACGTTTCTCGCTAAGGTAGACTTAGATGTTACTATTATGTTTAAGCCGAACATGCCGGGTGTCACAAAAACCAACAACAACAAAATAACTCATTTTTCAACAACAATTATCACTCATGCAGTTTCAAGATGTCAGCTTTGATAATGGCTTATTAGTGGAAGAATGAAAAAAAAAATTCAATCTACATAGAATAAACAAATCTATACACAATATATAAAAACAAACCTTAACATATTCTATCTACACAGAATGATCGAATCAAAGTTAACCTAAAAAACGAAATTGGTACTAGAGTTAAATTCTTGAAGTAGAAAGACCATGACATGACTATAACAATTGATGATTGATTGATTAGGGTTTAGAAGCACAATGTATAAAGGTTGTTCTTGATAGTCGAACGATGGAGATTAGGGGTATTGTTTGGAGAAGAAGATCGATGGAGTACAGAGAAGAATGGGTTTTGATAAATGGAGCTATGTTTTTTTATTTGCTCTTTACGATTTTGCCCTTTTGCTTCTTATTTTGTTGTTCCCTACACATTTAATTCCCCATTTAATATTAGCCCTTGATTGATCATAATCAAGGGATGAAAATGGTTCTTAGTGTTCTCACAAATTTCCTTGTTCTCATGATAACCCTCCCCTATATATATAATAACTTAAATACTAGTAACCCGTAACAAGTTTAAAAGCCTATTACTCATTTAATTTAACTAATTAAAAAAACAAAAAGAATAGAAGCAAACAAAATTTTCCCCCAACCTAATTCAAAAGCTTTGGACTAAAAAGAATGTTAAAGTTGCTTCATTCAGCCTCGGTTACCTATTCGCTTAATACGGTATGTCATTAACTCATTGTAATACTTTAATCGTCGTTTAAAAAAAATTAGTTTACGTTATTTATTTCGTCAAGGCTTAAGGGTAAGAGACACATTTTTCGTGGCTTGGCCTAGGCACCTGAATTCTCAGGGACGCCCTGAAACTAACCTTATATCTAGTTGTTCGAAAATCAAACAAATTAATAAGGGTACAAATAACTAAAATGCATTTTCCCCGTGTTATAACTTAGTCTCCGTGTGGCACAATACATGCGTGATGACATTCGAATTTCATGAGTGGAAATAAACATTGATCGTGTCTACACAAGTATCTTGAGCCATCGCCAAATCCTCATACCTGCTTAATATGTATAGGTGATTGTTCAATACAAAACTCATTTTATTAAGAGAACTCGAGAACTATTAATTAAATGCAAAAAAAAAAAATCATAACTCAAAATTTAAATGCAATAAAACTTAACCGACATTTACTACACATATGCATTAGAATTCGCATTTTTTTTATATTTTTTTGTTTTTTTTCCGAACGGGGATAACGTGGGAAAGAGAAGCTCTGAACCAGTTTTTTAGTTTTTAACTTAAATTTTGAGTTATATTATTTTTTAATTTTTTGTAATTTAGGTAGGAGTTGTCACACCCCGACTTTTCCCTCGTCGGATGCGACGTTTGGTGCCTTTGCCAGCGCAGCGGAAAGATGCATCTAAGACTCTGGTTCCCTGAACGCCAATTCTAAACCTCTAGGATTCCCGATCCCAACTGTCACCTACTCCAACCGTGCCGTTACCAAAGTTTAAACCTGAAAGACATACTTAAAAAGTCAACATAAAGCTGGTGAGTTCATAAGTTTGCAACAATAGTTCCACAAGTTTTTATAAGAGAGTTTCCATAAGTCTGAAAAGATCATTCCCGTTAATACTATGTCATAAGAACGTTAGCTAGACGTTAAGTGTTTTTACTACTACGGTTGGGAACCCATTACTAAACCGGTATAAGTGTTGAAGCCAGCCCAGACGGACGGGATTACCGATGCCTCGGCAACCCCAAAGTGTTAGAGACAATATGCACCCGCCCGGCTCCCAGCCGTCGGGTGGGGTTTGTAAGGCCCAATAGATCTATCCACATTTCCCTCGTTGTGCATCCCCGCACATTCATGGTTTCCCCCTGGGACTTTCCGTAAAAGCCGTATAGTAACATAAAGTGCCCATAGTATAACATGATCTTTAAAACAATGTAGGTAGTACTCATGTTTCTTTCCCGAATGTAAAACCAGTAACAGCAGGGCCGTGACACTCACGCACCCATTTCATTTTTCAAAAACTTGTTCGTTTGGAATTCCTCAGGTTTTCATAAAAGAAGCATGTCTTCCACCCCGTAAACATTTATAAAACAGTAAAAAGTGGGGTCATGAACTCACCTTAATTTCCATGCTAAGCTAGCAAACAAGCCCGAAGCTTTGACTGACCTCCTCGTGCCCTATAACCAACAAAGGACACCTTAAAGTCTAACACATATAAACCTAGCCTATTATCCGGCTAAAAGATAGTTTATCCAACTATCTAACTCGTGTGTAAAACTCGAGTACTAATATGCTTTAACTCGACGAACCGATCGTGACTTATCTTACTTATGCGTTGACACACGACATAGTACCCAAGTTGCGCACTTGTCACTATTCGTGTGCACACCACGTTGGACTATATTATGAAACGTATAACTTTTCCCGAGCCGTAGCTCGTCTTATAATTATATTTTAGGAAAACATTCTCTGATGAAAATATAAGTATAATAACAATATCGCTTCTTTTCCAAACTTTAAAGGTTTCGAACATAAACTTTATATAATTCTTTCTCAAATAGGTTGAGCGTTTTATAATTCAAAACCGCTTAGATGGAAATGTTTTAATTACCAAAATCTTTGAAGATTGACACAAGTGACGCTCAACAAATATTATGTATTTGTTTTGGAAATATTGTTCGACGTTTTCCTTTAAATGTTGCAAGAAATCATTTGTCGAAAACCTTTTACGATATTGTAGAAAACTACATTTGTCAAAATACTTGGAGGTTGTTTATAATGAAATATGCAACAATTATCGCTTTCGTTTACGCTTATAAATTTTATAAAATTTCGGCAGAGTTTCCTCTGTTTTTGTACAAACCAGGCAACACAAGTCGCCTACAATTTTCCCAAAAATCAATATCAAACACAAATCCACATTTTGTTTATCCGCAATTCCAAATCAGACGAGACTTATACGTTTCGACGCTTTTACATAAACTACACTTATTTGAATAAGGACACGACAATATATATGTATATTATAGTCCAACCAATCTAGTCCGAGGTCCAATAATACCAAGTCACACTTTATATACTTATCAATAATAATATTGTCGGTTCGTTCGCGAGACACTATTTATATATATTTATATTTTTATAAAAATACAATGCTTATAAAAATGAAATAATGAAATATGTACAAATTCAAGTATACCGAATCACACGCGAGTAACCAGAAGCCGCCTCGAACTGCGTGTAGACCGGAACCAAAGTTTGACCAGCTTTGACCGCGCGTTGACCGAGGCTTGACCATCCAGATCTGACCCGAACAAGACCCGTACCGAACCCGATCTCGTACCGAATCTGACCCGAACACCAAAACCACCAAACCTTGATCCGAACCACAACCTTAACCCAAACCCGATTCTGACCCGCGTTGAAACCATCTCGAAACAAGACCCGACCAGTCACGAAGACTCGAACCAGACCCGGGCCGAACCTGATCTGGGATCTAACCAACCCGGCCCAAGACCCGAGACCCGCGCGCCGCTTCCCCTGCAACCACCACCACCTCCGGACACCCACCACCATCTCCGGACACCCACCACCATCTCCGACCAACCACCACCAACTGAACCAACCGAACACCACCATACACCACCAACCCGTCACCCCTTAAACTGAAACAACCCCCCCACCATCGGCCTTCACCTACCCACGCAACCACCATGACAACCTCCACTAAAAACCCCACAATCTGAACCCGACCCCATCACCACCGGACCACCACGAACCACCTTCTGCCTCCACCGCTGCCACGACCGAGCGGCCACCACAACCAACACAAAACCCACGAGAGTCTGACCCAACCCATCGGACCCTTGTACCGCTGCCGCCTTCAACACACAACCATAACCCGACCACGAACCCGAGCCAATCCAGACCTGCACGACCCGGCTTGAACCCGACCTCCCATGAACCGGACTACAACCACCACCATCTCCAGCACCTAACCCGTCTCCACCACCAAACCTCCCTGTCGGACCACTTCACCACCACCGCCGGCCCCTTCAACAACCACCAACCCCCCTCTTAACTTAACCGAGCCACCACAACTCGAGTCCCAAACCCGATCAGAACCCAAAGCAACCCAACCCGGCCCCTGTGGGCTTTCCGAGCCACCACGCCGCCGCCACCACCCCCATGGTGGCCGGCCGGCTTCTGTAACAGAGGGGAGGAGGAGAGGGACAAGGGAGATGAAGAGAGAGAGTAAAGAGAGAGAGAGAGAGAGAGCTCGTGAGAGAGAGAGAGAGTGTGTTTTAGAGAGAGAGTAGAGAGAGAGAGAGATGAGCGGCAGAAAAATGGGGAAGAAGAAGAGGATAAGTGCCTTTTATACCTAGGGTTAGGGTTAGGTAGGTAGATACCGCGTATCGAACCCGTATTAACGCAAAATGCCTCGGTTTCTATTCTAGGCCCAATAATAAATTATAAAAAGTAGTCGGTTTTGTTCGAAATACAAAACCGAGCATGAATATAAATATTTTGATGTCCGACGCGTGTTTTCAGAACACGCGTTTAAATCGCGTTAATTTAACCGGTCGCAATTTCGATCGTAAAAACAGTCAGTAAACTTCCGAAACTTAATAATTAGAAATATTTAAAATAAATATTTAATTTTTAATAATAAAAATCACATCGGTATAGATCGGAAATTGCCGGTTGTCACAGGAGTTCTCGAGTTCTCTCTCTAACTATGAGTTTTCAATTGAACCTTCCCCTTATATATATATATATATATATATATATATATATATGGTAGGGTTCAAATAGGAACCATACCTTAAGTAGAAACCATAGGAACCAATCTTAGCCATTGATCTATAATGGCATAATTGTAAATAATTAGAAAAAAATTTGTTAATTATTTTAATATAGGGGTATTATTGTACATTTGTAATTCCCTAACATTCTCCTATTTTTGTTTATACAATAACAAACTTCTATGGTTCAATGTTGTTTTTGTAACAAACTTCCATACTTTATTAATTATTTTAATTATTTAACAAACTTCCATTACGATTGATTTTTTTCATTTAATTCAGTTTTTGTAATTTGTTTACACACATGTTTTTTTTGTCGTTCAATGTTGTTATTTTTAATTAATTATACAGTTTTATTTATTGGTTAACGTCGTTCATTATTTTAAGATTTTGTTTATTTTGGTAACCGCTTTATCTCGCTTAATAGAATGATGACAGAATTTGTGATTTTTATTAAAAAAATGTGTAGGTTTCATTGTTTTAATATTATGTTAGGAATGTATATTTGACGTACACATGTGTATATTAGTTTCTTTTTCTCTTTTCATTCATCATCATCGACACATATATACAATGGTGTATATCAGTTTTGTTTTGTTTTTCTTCATTCATCATCACCAACAACACAGATATACATCGGTGTATATTCGTTTTTTTCCAGCTTATATGACTATAGTTTGGACACATATATACATTAGTGTATATCTATGTCGAAATGTAAGTTAAATACATCAGTGTACACCAAAAGAGATGTTGAGGTTTCTTCCTTTTTGTATAAGAACGAAATATACATTGGTGTATATCTGGGCTGGGGATTTCACTTAATCACATAGTTGAAATCACTTAATCATGCGTTCTACACCAAATCCAAAAAAAAAAAAAAAAAAAAAACATAATTACTTCTCTTTGTAAGGACTTTTTGTTTCCAGAACTTGAATTCTTTTATTTTAGGACATTAATAAATATTTTAACAAATTATTTTCTAATTCAAGTTCTATCATTAGACTCGCATGAGTGGAGTGATACAAAATTATAATCATGATCCAAGAATACATCAAGCAGGTAGTGCACATGGTGGATATTCATAAATTAAAAAATCGATTCATAAATTAAAGTGAAATACTGTAGTAATAAGGATTATTGGGGCCGTTCAAAAAAAAATAAGGATTATTGGGAGTATAAAAAAATAGATCCCTTATTTAAGAACACGATGGTTTAAGAACGCAAGAAAAATAGGGTTGGGGATTTCTTAATTTTAGTTTTAATTTATGGAGAGAGATGGAAGCAGATGAAGAGATAATCAAGGAATAATTTTTTTAACTTCCTATTATGCCCTTTTCATTCAAAAATAAAAGTCAATAAGATGAGTGGTCTAGATTGGTTCCTAAGTTCCTAACTAGGGTAGTGGTTCCTATTTGATCTCAATCCATATATATATATAGGGATGGTTTAAATGAAAACACTCATCTTTTGTGAGAACCATGAGAACAAATCTCAACCATTCATTTATCCCCCTCTTATTTTAATTGAGAAGGGTAACTTGGTAATTTACCAATCTTCTTTCTTTACTAGCCATCAAACATCCTGGTTCTCATTCATATTATCAAGAATTAGGGGTTTAGTCACGATCTTAGATCATGAATTACAGGTATCTTCATTCGTTTCTGATTGGGGTCGGATTCTAACTCAACATCAAGAATTCCTTCTATGATATTCGCCCATTCCAATAACAGGTCGCTTCACTCGTTTTTTATTCAACGATTTTATTTTATCAATTCTTTAATTTGTATCATATGTTTGTATTCTTCAATCACGACTTCGATCTGCTTGTTTATTTTTCTAATGATGTGTATTCTGAACATATGATATGTTCATATGAAGATTCATACAATAATTCCATAGTTTGACCTAAAATATATGATAGGGATTAACCTAAAACAAATGATGATGATGATGTATATCTAAATTGGGGTTTGTGTTTGATAGGTTTGTGGGTAACATTTTGATGATGATGTATTGTTTGTTTGAAAAAATGGGTGATGCGCGCTATGTGTTCGACGAAATGCTTAGGCATTGTGTTGTGATGTCAACGGTTTTGTATTCTAAGTATCCAAAAATTTGGGTTGTTGAGGTGTAAGATTGGTTTTTGATGAAGCACTTGTTAAGGATACAGGGAGTTTAGGATGTTATGATTTTTGGGTATCAATTGGCCTTTTCAATTACTACTTACTTTTTTTTTTGTTTATTTTTTGTACCATTTGATGACTTATCATGTTTTTTGGTAATTAAACTATTTTCATTTATGTGCTTAGTCCAACAATAAAGTTTAAATAACAATCCAACATTAAAGTTTGAGTATTGTTAGCCACAGTGAAGTGCTAATGCCCACAAGCCAAATTAGTTTGAGTATTCAACATATCATTTCATGTTCTCCATTCATTATCTAACTCACTCGTTCATAAATTTTATTGATGATAGGGTGTATGCTTCCAAGGAATGTTTGATACCTCAAAAGATGTGGCACGTGCTTATTACGATGCAACAATGCGACTAAGAGGGTAAAAAACTCGCAGCAAGTTTCAAATGTCATCGGTGTTCCTATTGTATTCATTGAGTTTATGTTGAAAATGGATTAAGAGCTCATACCATTTGTTTCTGGATTACACATTTGCAGCTGATTTACACATTTGTAAACTGTTCAATGTCTTTTATTTATATTTTACCTATGTTAAGTTGTATCACACATGTTTAAGTGCTTGTTTTACCCACTAATTGCTCACCGTCACTAATTTGTTCCTGGATTATAATATAGCTCGTCGTTTGAGTGGTCCGGGGGAGAAAGCGAAGGTTAAAGTCAAGAAGAATAAAAGGAAGTGCAAATTATATGGCAAAATTTCATACCATGATTCTTGGAACTGTCCTTCAAAAAAAGCAAATCGATGAACGTAGTCATTGTGATGAAAGAGCTTTAGTGATCAAGATAGCGAAGAAGATGAAGATATTGATATTGAATGAAGCTTCGTTTTTATATCTATAGTTTTATTTTTGAGTAAGGTGTTCATGTACTAGGATTTTAAACATAAAACATTTTGTTTGAATTTGAATATTTATTAATGTTGGAATTTACAGTTATTACACTTTATTATTTCAATGTTCTAAAATTATGTGATGAGGTTTGTTTTCCTTGTTTAGTTAAATTATTTGTTTTACACATGTGTAAATTGCCTTCTGTCCCTTATTTGTTTCTGAATTATACTTTTTCAGCTTATCTACACATGTGTAAGTGTCTAGTTTTGTTCAATTGTATTTTTTACACATGTGTAAGTGTCTAGTTTTGTTCAATTGTATTTTTTACACATGTGTAAATGCTTGTTTTACACATATGTAAACTACTTGTTGTCACATATTTGTTTCTGGATTAAACATTGAAGGTGACTTATGCATGAACAAATTACCTTATATCCCTTATTTGTTTCTGAATTATACTTTTCCAGCTAATATAGACATGTGTAAGTGTCTAGTTTTGTTCAATTGTTTGTTTACACACGTGTAAGCCTCTGTTTTACACATGTGTAAATTGCTTGTTGTCACCTAGTTGTTTTTGGATTAAATTTTTAAGTTGTTTTACACATATGTAAACTGTTCACTGTCTTTTGGTCCTAGTTTTCCTGTATTCGGTTGTTTTCCACATGTGTAAGTGTCTATTTTACATATGTGTAAATTGCTCACTGTCACACATTTGTTTATATATTAAACTTTGAAAAATATTTACGCATTTGTAAGTTGCCTTCTGACCCTTAATCTCCTGTTGGTTTACACATGTGTAATTGTCTAGTTTTGTTCAATTGTTTGTTATTACACATGTGTACATTCCTGTTTTACACATGTGTAAACTTTAGATATTGCAACCAAACTTAAATGCATACTCAACAAAACCAAACTTTCCAGACAATGCAACCAACACATTACCAACATAAACATCCATGTATCATATATCAAAAGTTATAATCTATGATTACATGAAAATAAAAGTGATGATCCATGTTAGAGATTTGCATGGTAACATAAAAACTAGTCATTAAATATCAACTACTCTAGCTTTTCATTTTGTTCTTTCTCCTGCTGTAATTGTTCTTTCTCAAGCTGCAATGCTTTATGGATCCCACTTTCTTGATGAATATAGGCTTTTGAAAGCACAATCTTCACGGCATATTTCTTTCTTAGCAAGCTCAGTTATTCTTTCTGTTTCTTGCTTTTCTTATTTTTTTAAACTACATTCCCATTTCTTCAAACAACTTTCCTTATGCACTTCCATAGGTCTTATCAAGAACACACCACAATCTACACTGTTTTTCTTTGTTGCCCGAGATAAGTTTAGCTTTATTGGTTTCACCGCTTCCAAATCATTCCATTTCGCATTACCAACCGATTTCCAGTAGACCATAAACATGTGTTTCTGTTTCAATAAAGACCATTTGTTAGTTTTTATCATGTACTGTATAAATTAGTAAACAAAACAATTTTTTAGATATTTCATGTGTCATTTCATTTCTAGACTTACCAGCACTGTTTTTGTTTCAATAAATGCGTGAAAACAAAGTGAAACAACTTCAAAATTACAAAACCATTAAGTCATTTGTTTTTACTGCTATTTTAAACAAATAAACCTACTGACTTACACATGTGTACACTCATCCTTTACACAATTTTGTAGAAAAAAGTTCACGCTCTTATTCTTGCTATTCTCTGACATTTATGACTGCAATGGTAGGGTTTTAATACAAGATATATTAAGCTAACAAGGACATTTCATCAAACACCTCGTCTACAACTACTTGTATCTGAACTACACCACTCTTATTCTTGCTATTCTCTGACATTTGTATCTAAACTACACACGTGTACATTGCTCAGTGTCACTTCTTTGTTTCTGTTTTACACAAATGGATCTGAATTACACATGTGTAAATTGTTCACTATAACTTTTTTTTTCCCGTTTTACACAACATAGCTGAATTACACATGTATAAACTGTTAATTAAACCAAGATTGTATATAGCAAAACTCAAACATAATTATATTTATATTGATCAACAAGTATGATTTAAACCAAAATAGATTTGTCCAAATATCAAAATTGGTAAATTACCAACAAGCCGTAATCCTTGGCAACCAACAAGTCATAATCCTTGACCTACAGTAACAACGATACATATAAGCAAAAATTATAATCCTTGCTATATCCTAACCATATTAGCATAGAAACAAGTCATAATCCATTATGTCATCTACTCTTTTTTTTTTCTTTTCATTTTTGTCTCTCTAAAACTCTAATGCTTTCTCGATCACATCATCTCGACAGTGGATATTCTCTTTCCATTGTACAATCTTCGTATCATTTTCTAGGCTTCTACAATTATGACATCTAAAAGTTTCTCTTTGTCATTTCCAACCAAAAGTAGAATTTAGCTTTTTTTTTCCATGTGTGCCTGGTCAAAGTAACAAAAGAAAATACCATTAAGCCATTTGTTTTTGCTACTATTCTAAACAAATAATCGTATTTACACATGTATAAATGAGCAAAACTGTCTGCTTACACATGTGTAAACCTCATAACTACAACTATTTAAACATACATTTGTTCTAATGACGTATTTTCAATGTGTACATCAAATTTACACATCTGTAAATTTCTTAGTTACACAGATGAATAGTAACTAATTTGATTTACACATGTGTACATAACTTTTAAGCATAAGGATGTACACATGTGTAAACCTACATATATATCTATACAATTAATATATGAAACTCAATGTGGACACATGACACTCCCATGTTGATCCTTCAATTCTCTAGCCTATCATATTGTGCCAAGTGTCCAAGTGTGAGAATTTATAAGATTTTCCTTTTTTTAAATAAAAATCCAGAAAAATATAAAACCCTAAAAAACACGGACATAGCATAGATCAGAACATAATCAGCGCCTCCTTCAAACCTAAACCCTAATCTGGCGATTCAAGGGCGATTCAAGCTAATCCCTCATCTCCAATCCAAGGTAATCTCTATTTGATTGTTATTTCAATAAATCGATGTTCATATATCTTTTATTCTTTCTTTTGTTTGACTGATTTTCCATATATGTTTTTAAACTTTCGATTTATGTTAATCCCTCTTTTGCTCGGTTTTCTGTTTTAGTTATTGTTCTTTAGTTTTTGATTATTATTGTTCATTCGTATTAATCGTTTTGTATTTGAGAGATGATTTAGGGTTGATGTTTTATGTTTAAAGTTAGGGGTTTTTAGGGTTCAACAACTGTTTTAATGATTGACTGATTCTTCTATGTTTTCCTGATTGTATCGACATTCAAAGTTATTTTTAATATAGGCTTTATCTTAATTTATTTGTGTTCCCACCCTTTATTATAGTACATGTTTCCTGTTTTTTTTATTTTGTTCTGTTTTATAAACCAATAGTATTGGATATTCATACACTTCTTTGTTTAATATGTTTGTGAACAGAATACTAAATCTCACCTCTATGCTAGATTTGATGTTTGAATAGAATTTATATTTTGTAGTTTACTTGGCCCTTTTTTATCTTTTGTTTTCTACAAGTTGCAGGTCTGACAACAAGCTTTGACCGGTCAAGAAACAGTGGCAACCGTGATACTCAGGTCTGATGACGAAACGTGAACAAACCCGACGAAAAGTTCAAGATCCGACAGTCCGAAGGGTGGCGTTGGAAGCAAGGGTTTCGTCGCGAAGGTACAATCGTTCCTCATCGTATTTTATTTCTTTCGGATTTCTAACATGCGAAATATATTTTAATGAAAGTTTGTATTTTCATTCGAGATGGTGAAATCGATTTAAAGGTTTGATGAAATAGGGGAATTTAAAGAGTTTTTTTGTTGAAAAGATAGTTGGATACCATGGAAGGTACCATTGGATCATGAATTTCACTCATTCCATCCCCTTTAATTTGGAATTAGTACTAATTTATTTTGTTGCATCTTATGTCTAGATCAGAAAAGGAACCAGCTTCGACACTTATGTGTACCCTTTTTTTATTTATATCAGGTTTGTTATTGTTGTATAAGTTGTTGGACTTGAATACATAGCATAATGTTATTCTTACACTATTGTGCTTATGCAACATTATGACAAACTGGACCAGTTTGAATGTGGATCTTGCTAAATTGAGGAAGCTAGGCAACATACTCCAACCTGTTATCGGCTTACACTCTTTCAAGGTCTGCTTATGCTATAGTTTTTTACTCTTTTAATACTTGAATAAAAGAGTTATTTTTATGATTGGGAAGTAAGAAATGTTTAGTTTAGTGATTATAATTTGATTGTACATTTATGTATGTATAACAAGTATAAACAACAAAATCTATCATTATCAATGAGATTGGTAGAAGGTATGCACTATTAAATTGACTTTCCCCTTTTTTGTGAGCAGAGGAAAATACTAAAACATGCTGGTGATTACACCAGCAACTGCATTAGCAGATGAAGCTAGGTGCATAGATCTTGCACATTGTTTTGTAAATAGTCAATGTGTTAAAAGAATGTTGCAGGCTGATCAGGTACCATATTCATGTATGATATGTTGTTTCGTTACTGAATTTTACACATTCTTATTCATATATGTTAGAGATTTTAATATGCATACAAACTGCTCAATGAAATGTTTCTTTATGGTTGTTGTAGTACATGTATTAGTTGTTTCTTTATGTCATGTTGTTAAGGAGTTAGAATATATTTTTTTCTCCAGCTTTCTTGAGTTAAACACTAGATATATCATGAAAGTATCTAATATTGTTGTGTTTTTTCGGAGCCCGCATTGACATGGTTGCATGATTTGTTTCCTTCTGATGTTCTTCTTTCTCTTAGGTTTTGTTTTTCATTATGTTCCTGATACATAGTAAAGGTAAATCTTGCGATTTTTTGTTGGCTTTTAGGTGTGATTTATTTTAACTCAATCTTTTAATCAATGTGAGAAATTCCTACTACACACAGCTATGCAAAGAGATATGTGAGAGCTATACAAGTGCATAGGGGGATTTTGTAGGTGGTGAGTGGGTTGTTTGTGGGGGCATACTAAACAGAGAAGGCTTTTGGATGGCAGATCATAAAAAATAAAAAACTTTTATGTTGGAGCAGGTTTATTACTACTTCATTTAGCATTTAGTTTATAAAACTTCATTTTTTTAATTTTTTCTTAAAAATTGCTATACATTTGTACTTTGTTTTGGTTGCATGTAGAAAAGAGGTGTCTATTAGGTTTAGGTTGTCGTATATTGATATTAGGATGAATGAATAAGTCGGGGAAGTCAGCTATTTTGATGACTTGCCAATTGCTGAAATATGTTTGTTTGTGCACGAAAAAAAAGTTGATTAATTGTGAGCTTCGATTGACATTATAAGTTTTTTTTCATGGTTTATCAGCTAACATATTTATCATACCGTCATTTAGGTTTGATACGAATGTTGTGATTCTTTTCTCTGTGTTGTATGTGCGATATATTTGAATTATTTATTTTTGTGCTCGAATCTCTCTTAATGGTTAAAGACATGACTACATTTAGCTTTAAGTTATTTAGCGGATTATTTACAACTTCAACGGTTTCACCTATTAAAACAATAAAGCCTTATATTATAAGATACGCATTTGTTTGTAGGGTACTCGGTAGAGCAAGAGGTTATTAGATTAAGAAATAATGGTTGTGAAATTAGTTTTAAACATATTATACAGTTACTTGCAATCACTTATCATGGCGTAATGCTTTAATCTTATGGTTTTCAGTTACTTGGAGCTTATTACAAGGCCACTATATCAATTAGTGGAAGAGAAGTCATTAACAACCTTGAACCCAGTTTGAGGTTGAAAATGAAGGTATTACTCAACTAATTTGTGTGACATGCTAAATTACCTTATTTGAAAAGCATTGGTAGTGATTTGTGTTTTCTTTTCTTTTTTTTTTAATTTATTTTACTAAAGACTATAACAAATCATAGATTTGGATCTGGTTATTGATTTTGCTCTGATCCTTTAACAAAAGGTAATATGGTGAATAACACTTTGCACCAAATCAATTGTGTTCTGGATTCCATGTTTTAGGATACAAGAACAAGGGTAGTTGGTAATTACTAATTATATCTCAAATCATTTTGGTCCATATTTGTTCTTGGTTATCGGCTTAAGCCATCTTCATTGTACCATTTGAAATTGAACACTTCACACATATGATACAGGGAAAATTGTCCCAGGCCCACCCTATTAACATGAGCTATGCAGACAAGATGAACTTTGTAAACTTTTTTGTTTATTTTTATTTTATTTTGTAGATTTGTTGGGTGCCTAACCTGTGAAATGACAAGATGGGGATGGTGGTATTCATGAGGAAGTCAATATGTAATAATTTTCTTTTACATTATTTCGAATTTCTGCATTTTGAATCTATCATGTTCTAAAACTGTCGCTGCCTGTTAAAGTTTATTATTTGTATCAGTCCATGTATAATCAAAAAATGGTGGTTATTGATGATTTGGAGGCGCTTATAAAAGGTTCTTATGGGGAGGTAGTGATGAGGTAAAAAAGCTCCATTGGGTTAGTTGGGATAAAGTGGCGGTGGCGAAAAATAAAGGCGGTTTGGGTTTAAATAAGTTAGGTACTTGTAATAAGGCGCTTATCTTGAAATGGCTATGGAGGTATCGATGTGAAAGAAACGCCTTATGGAAGAAGATTGTGGACGCTCTACATGGGTTGACTAGGAATTGGGATTTATATCCGGTTCATGGTTGATGTAAAGGTGTATGGCGTAATATTGTTAAACTGGGTCAGATTACAAGAGTCGAAGAAGAGACTTTTATTTCTTTAATAAGAGCCGAGGTGGGAGATGGTAAAAGTACCCGGTTTTGGGTTGATCCGTGGATAGGCGAACACTCTTTAAAGGTTAGATTTCCAAACCTGTATAGAATTGAAGAAGAGAAGCAATGTAAGGTGTCAGATCGGTGTTTGAAAGTGGGTGGCGCAAGTACCTTTGCGTGGAGATGGAATAAAGATCCGACATCTTTAGAAGAAACTATGGAATTGATGGAATGTTATAATTTCTTATGACAACGAAACTTTCTGAAAAGAAAGATTTGTGGTCATGGCACGGTACCGGTTCTGAATTTTCAGTTGCAAACATCAAGGTGTGGCTTACTTCTAAAGAAAATCCAGATACAGAGGCAATTTTTGAGTGGTGCAAATGGATATCGTTGAAGTGCAATGTGTTTATATGGAGGGCGCTACAAGAACGACTACCAACGAGGATCGCGTTAACGAAGAGAAACATTCAAGTGGCAGATACAAGCTATGTTTTATGTAATTCTGCAGAAGAAACAACAGAACATATCTTCACAGCATGTTATTTTTCGACCGCAGTGTGGCAGGCCTTTTCGACTTGGTGCAGAACTCCGATGCTGTTTGCGTTTGCTGTCAGGGACCTAACAGAAGCTTATAAACAGCTGCAGATTCAAGGTTTAGTAAAAAAAGAGGTAATTCAAGGGCTGGTGATTATAGGATGTTGGCGTATGTGGAAAGCGCGCAATGATAGGATCTTTAATAATCAAGAAACTAGCATCAACGAGGTGATCGCTGATATGAAGACGTGCGGATATTTATGGTTAAAAAATAGATATAAAAGTAGGACTTGTACGTGGGATGAATGGTGTAAATGCGATTTGATGTCTCTTTGTTGAATGAAGTTTAATTTTCAAAAAAAAATAATAATAAGTAATGCTTAAATAAACATGTTTGATGGAAGTTACCGTCTTACTGCCCGTTCTAAGTCGGGAAGGTTAAAAAGAGTGACCCACTATATCTTTGATCCAACTTCTGCTTATACACTAATAGGACTGTATTTTATTTTTTATTTTTTTTGTCCTTAACTTATGACCTGCTTTTCAAGAGTATCGACAAGTCATCAAGAAAGATACTATGGATGCCACCATCATTGCAAGATGGTGCACTAGGACTGGTTTGCTTCTCTTTGTAGGGAATTATGTATCGAGAATGTAACATATCATAACTTTTTCTCCTTTTGATCAAGTACAAGATAATTATGTGACTGAATTTTGTAAACGGGTCATATTTTCATTAAGTTAACATGTCAATTTACCATTTTTAGTGAACATGTCAAAACGGATCCTATGTAGCACATAGAACCTAACACTTTTATGATATTAAAAGATCTGAAATCGGTATTTGACCGTCATATAACCATTAAATTTAATATTTATTCATTAACTTTTCTTATTTTACTTATTTATAAATTCAATTTTTTTTGTGCAAAAATTTCAAACTTTGAATTTTTATGCTCCTGGCCTCTTAGACGATGATAAAGAATATGTAGAAGTTATTGAGGAACCTCATTATACAGGTTCATGATACTCTCTTCGTAATTTGTTTGCTATGATGTTGCTGTCTAATACCTTATCTAGGCCTGAGCATGTTTGGGAAAAAACATGGAAGTACCTGTCAGATGGTATTATGCGTAGACACGAAGACTTTTTCGAAATTGAAGGTAAAAAATTTACGTTTAAAATTTTAATTTTTTTTATGTCCCTTTTGTTTTAAATTAACTAGTTGTTTCTCCGGCTCGCGTTGCGGCGCCATTTTTCAGTTTTTTTTTTTTTGGTGCTTTTTGTCTAACAATAGTTTACAAAAGTAAAGTAACTAATAATACAAAATAAATCATAAGCCGCGGCTTTCACATTCCATTCCTTGCTGCCATAACTACATATGCACACCGCGCAAAGCAAGCACGCGAGCGGTTTCCAACCCAATACCACTTGTAGGTCCTGAAAATATCAATTTTTTTTAGATGATGAAAAATGAAATATATAAAGCCATAGCAATTTCTTAATGCTTATAGACATACCTATTCCAAGAAAACCACTTTTTTTAGAAGGCTCAAAGTTGTAACATTAAAACTCAAAAACATTGTAATCATTTCTTTAACTTGGATAACCTTTTCTTTAACACTAACATGGCAAAATTTTGCAGGATTCAATCATGAGATCAGTCGACAGTCAGTTTGTATAAAATCGAGTTGACCGAGTGGTTTGAGATTAGGATGAACATTTTTTAATTCAAATCTCATATTTGATCTGCCAAACTGCCAATTAATCAAGATTTTTATAAGGTAGCATACAGTAATATCCCTTTGGTCTATGGTCTATAGTAAGTCAACTTCTACAAAGTTTGAGCATTTATTAGATGAAATCCCTATATATAACACATTAAATTAGGGATGAGCATTCAAGCCCGAATACCGATCCCGTCCCGTCCCGATCCCGATACCGTACCGAACCGATACCGAACCGAGGGGTTTCGGGATCGGTATCGGTATCCATATTTATGGATTTTCGGTTTCGGTATTATCGGTATCGGTACGGGATCGGTACGGTATCGGTATTTTAAGGCAAAATACCGATACCATACCGGTACCGTACCGATACCGAACCGATACCGTACCGTACCGTATGTGTTCGGTATCGGGATCGGTATTGGGTTTTTGGACTTTTCGGTATCGGTATTGTCGGGATCGGTATCGGTTCGGTACCGATCCCGTCCCGAGCTCATCCCTACATTAAATAACATAGCTCAACAAAAAAATAAACATATTATGTGAACCAACTAACTGTTATTAATTTATAAAACTTGATTGCCAGTAGTTAAACAAAACCAATAATATGAGTATTTTTTAGTCACTTTCTGTTGTTTTCAGCCAAGTGATGAAACAAACTCATCAAACAAAGCACAAAATCAAGATTCTTTTCACAGTTCATGTGCTATGTTCCAGTTGATGGAAAACAAAAATCCCATATCAATCCTTAAAGAATATCACACAAAATTCGTTTCTTCTAGGGAGGGAATATGGAAAATCAAAAGTTGGCATGGGTATGTTGGGAACGGATCATAGGCCCGGTTGAGAAAGGAGGCCTTGGTTTAGGCTCTCTAAGGGATATGTATGTTAGTCTCATACTGAAGTGGTAGTGGCGCTTTAAAAAAGAGGGCGACAACTTATGGTGTAGAGTTATAAAATCTATTCATTCCCAGCCGTCATCATGGTCCTACTTACCAATCAAAGCAGGAATTTCGGGCGTATGGAATATCTGTAAGTTGGAAAGAGAGGTTCTTGAGCAGGACATAAATCCCACGTTGTTAGTGTGAGCAGTTACGGGAAATGGACAAAATGTGCGATTCTGGTTAGACCTATGGTGTGGGGAGAGTGTGTGTTAAAGGACAAGTTTCCCGCTTTGTTCTCACTGGAAGCGCAAAAAAATACTTCAGTTCACCATCGAGTAGCGGGATGGGAATGGAAACGACCTCCAGAGACTGCAGTGGAGCGGCATCAGCTGTCAAACTTGGTAAACTTGCTGGCTACAGTACATTTATTCACAGCTGACGATAAGTGGATCTGGTTACCAAGTTCGGATGGGGCGTTCTTAGTTGGTTCGTGTAGGGACTTGTTTTCCAAATTTGCAGTCCCATATAAGCCATTTGTTTGGGTACGGTGGGCGCCTAAAAAGGTTAACATCTTTGGTTGGCGCGCGGAACAAAACCGACTTCCAACCCTTTTAGGACTACATAAAGAAAAGTCTTGAGCTCTCCCGTCACTTACAGGTTATGCGAAGCTCATGATGAAGATGTGGATCATTTGTTTGCGACTTGCCGATTCTCAAACATAATTTGGCAAAAGGTGTGCTTATGGTGCAACCTCCATCTCTTCCAACTCACCAATGTGAAAGATCTCTTTGAGCTGCACAAATCGATAGTTATACCTACTACGAAGAAAAAAACAGTTCAGCTAATCGTTTTGGCGACGTGTTGGGCACTTGGGCAGCTAGAGGAAGCCATTTCCTACACCAAGCCATCACTTCTTAGCTTAGACCGGTAACCCGAACGTAGATCTAAAAACCTCACCGGAAGGCAGTGCAAGGGATCTTTACAATCATCAATTCGTATTAGTTATTATTCAAATGTCGAAATTCAATAAGAGAATGACTACCCGATAGTGGGATTGTAAGCACCCCTTTTCGTTTCTAAATCAAGTCTTAGTGCATAGGAGAGAAATTCTCCATCCCAAGGTCAAAAAACTACAAATAGAATTACGCACCTTAGTTAAAAAAAATACACGTAATAACCTCTTGAGCTGCATCAGGGATGACAAATTCATCATGTCCATAACCTGCGAATCCACATATAATGTTGAGTATGTTATCCTTTAAACGCCAGTAGCACGGTATGTGCAAACACAATATTTAAGCTTTTTCCGCCTTTCCAAACTACCTGATTCGTATCTAAATGCAAAATTTATATAAAAATATATATTTATAATAAGTCAAGTTATTATATCAAGTATCAACATCAAGCCAAATGAATTAAACCTTGAAATGATTAAGTGATTTAAATGAAACCTTCAACCCCAAACGTTTTCATATTCATTATGTAATACAAGGTTCCAAGACTAAAAATAAAAGTTGGAGTCAAACCAATTTGGAGCTCAATGGTTTCAGTAAAATAGCATTTCTCAAGGCTTCATTTGTAGCTTACTACAGAATCAAACACAAAACAGTAAATTTAGTGCAGCAATTAGCATTTCAAACCATCATATCTATAACAAATATATTATAATCGCTTACTAAACACTTATTAACAAAAGGTCGTCTATATCTAGATTCATATCGTTGACCAGAAAAAAACTTCTAAATTAACAATAAGTGTCAATTACTGAGAAACGAACCTTCAACCTGGAGCTAAAGCATAGAGACCCAACCGACCGATAAACCCTAGAATGCGAACTCGGAAGAGGTGGAGCCGATGGAAACGTCAACCATCGCCACCATCCAACATCATCACCACCGTAGGTGACGGAGCCGGAAGCGGTTCTCTCTCTCTCTCTCTTATTTTCAGGTGAGGAATGAAAAGCTAGAGGCGTCGTGTTTTGGTGGTGGTGACGATGGGTTTAGGAGGTTTGAGGATTTTGCAAAGTCAAGGGACGATGGGTCTGGGAGTTCTGGGGACTTTTGCAAACTGAATAAGCCGAGGTAGAGAAGGGTTTGGGGGAATGATCGGAAAATGCAACACGTGGAGGGTGGGAAGAAAACGTGTAGTTGAATGGGAAGATGCAACCAGACTCTCCAATAAAATTTGCCAGGCTTGGGGTGGTCCAATAACAATGTGCCAACACTTCTAATCTAAAGCACTAAAAAAATAACAAAAAATTAGGCTGTTTGCAAAACTCGAACCCAGGCAAGTTGGCTAACACAACAACAATCCCACCATCTGTACTCAAACAACTATTTGAAATATACTCAAACAAACAATATATATAATGTTATCAACAATAGAGAAAAGCACTATTCATAAAAGTTCAAAAATAAACATAAAGGATAATACTTACAAACTTTATCATTATTAGGGTTGTCTCTTCCTGATGATCAAATCAAGAACATTACATTGCTTGAAATTGAGAAACAGTTGCTTCGGAATAACTTAAGCCTACGTAGGTTTCCTTCTATGCCTTATCCTAATAATGATTCAACAAAATGGTTTGTGTAACGGTACGAGATTACGAATCACCAAACTTGCAAAGTGTGTTATTGAAGCCGAAATCATATCAGGTGGAAACATTGGTATCAAAACTCTTATTCCTAGAATAAATATGATACCATCTGATATCAAGATTCCAGTAAAGTTCCAAAGGCGTCAATTTCCAATACGCGTATGTTTCGCAATGACTGTCAATAAAAGCCAAGGACAGTCTTTATCTAAGGTTGGATTGTATTTAAGAGAACCTGTATTTTCACATGGCCAACTTTATGTCGCATTGTCAAGAGTTAAAAGCAGGGCATGAGTGAAATTACTTATACTTGATGGTGATGGAATGTGAAAACTAAAACCAGAAATGTGATGTATAAAGAAATATTTAGTGATATTTGAATAAAATTTGTATTCGTTGTTTTATACTTTAATACAATATTATTACTGTATTTTTCTTATACGTTATAATTCTCCAACTAGAAGCATGTTGGTGAACCGCGTGTACACACGGGCAAAAATCTAGTGATTTAATAAAAAAAAAAGTCCTACCATTAATTTGCTTAAACTTAGTCTCAAACACATAATTCAACAAAATCAACCCAACAATTACTTAGACCTTTAATCAAACACCTTATTTGCAACTACTCAAACGAAAATAACCAAAAAAACAACACAACACAACACACACCTAGACATTTCATCAAACACCTTATGTGCAACTACTTTAACACGTTCTTCACAAGAACATACAATTGCAAGCTTCTCAACAGATAACAGTTTTAGGTCAACAACATATTCATGTACCAATATTAAACAAAACAGAGTGTAGTTGTCCTTAAATCAACAATGATTCAACATTGTACCTATCCAAAAATTAGATCAAAGCAACGCTTTATTCAAAACCCTAACCTAAACACATATACGATGATCCAATACACAAACAATTATCAATCAAGTACACAAGCTAGTTTCCCTTCTTGTAGTTCTTCACTAGCAGTTCATTCACCAAAACCCTCTTCTAGTCGAACGTCGACGGTGGACTCGCCGGAGCTGCATCAATCACCACCATTCGTTTCTTCTTAATCCTCTCCTTAATTGAATGTTTTTGTAGTAATCATGTTACAACTTCGATTTTTCAGAGTTGAATTCCATTGTTCTGTTGATTGAAGGTAGGTTTTATGGTAAAGATCGATGATGGAAGGCAGGTTTTGAGAAGAGGGTTAAAAGAATTACTTGACGAATTTGCCCTTTGGAGTTGTTCCAGCATGTTTTTTTTCTTGTTTAGAGTCACCTTCTAATCTTGGCCCTTGATCAAAATAGATCTTTGGATGAAAATAGTTCTCGTTGTTCTCACAAAAAATTCAAGTTCTCAAGATAACCCTTCCCTATATATATATATATATATATTATATATATATATATATATATATATATAGATATATATATATATTGGAGAGTTCAAATAAGAAGAAAAAATTATAAGAAAAAAGAAAAATTTTATATAGTGGGATAATCAAATTTCACCCCAAAAGTGAAAGAATTCATTAAGAATAATTAATTAGGCTTGAACTTTAAGCGCGTAATCAACTTTACAAGAATATCTAAAGTCGTACCCTTTATCGCGTATATTCAAATTTTGCAAAGAAAACTTTAACGTCTCCATTGAAACTTGTGACATCCTAAATAAATATATTCGAAATAAATGGCATGAGTCATTGTCGTGATGGTTTAAGTGTTTTTGAAGTTAAGTATCGTTATAGTTTAATCATTATGAATATGTTGTTATATATGTATACATATACATATATAGTATAAGGTTATATTGGAAACCCTTGTTATATGGTAAACTCTGGAAACTCTAATTTTCCGACTTTTTTTTTATATGAAAATTTTAGGGTATGTAATATACATGATTTTAAGCATTTTGGGCCAAAAAATGGAAAAAGCGCCGAGCCATTTTTTTTAAAAAATAAAAAACCGTCTTCGGGTAACAAATGGTTAACACGTGTTAGTTTCGCTTAACATGTGTTAGTCAAAACTTTATTTAAAAAAAAAAAAACTACTCGGCGCTTTTTTGATTTTTTTGGCTCAAAATGCTTAAAATCATGTATATTACATGCCTTATTTTTTTCAAAAAAAAAAAAATTTGGGAAGTCAGAGTTTCCAGAGTTTACCACATAACAAGGGTTTCCACATTATCCTTTCCCTACATATATATATATATATATATATATATATATAATAAGAACATGGTTGAGTTGAAAGAACACCGGGAACCAATTACAGCTTTTGATAATTAATCATCCAACTGTTCTCATCATGCCACGTATATTTTTTGTCTTTTTCTTCCCCACATGATTTTATTGATTAATAAAAAGTATTAAAATATTAAAAAATGGCAATATGATAGAGTCACAAATTATATTTTATTTTATTTTATTGTTTCTCTCACCATTACATCACCATCACCATGTGTTTTTAAACATTATTTTATTTTTTAATTCATTTTTTTAAAACAAAAAATAAAAGATCTGCCTTTATTTTTATTTTTTGTTTTTTTAATTCATTTTTTTTACAACAAAAAATAGACTGTTTCTTTTACGCCAGTGTAAAACTCCCATTAGCAACATCGTTTACACTAATTTACACCGTCATCAGCAAAAATGTATAAATTTTTTTTATAAAACTCCAGCAAAATCTATAAAATTTCTTATTACACCTTTATATATAACTAGTGATAGCTATAACAATGTAAACAGTCCCATTCCAATCCTATCAAAGAAAAAAATTGTATTTTTACACCAATGTAAAACAACTATCCAAACAGCCATTAGTCATAGTATTTTTATATAAACACCTCTGCAAAAATCAACCCAACAAACAAAACAAATTAACAACACAAACACACATAATATCAATACAGTGTAAACATGAACAAATTCAAAAAAAAAAAACAAAACCCTCTACCAAAATCAACCTAACAAACATAAAAATATTAATAATAAAAAAAAATATAAACAAAAAACACAAACCTCTTTCAACATATGAAGCAATGTGGTTTTTCCAGCATTATCAAGGCCTAAATGGAGTGTTTTCCTTCTTCCTTTACACCACCATTCATCACAAAACCACCATCATACACCATCATCACCAACCCTGACAACCATAACACCATCATCGTGAGCTACCAACAATCCACCGTTCTTTCGTCGAAGATTCCCCATAACACCAACCACCGTCGTCGCCTTCGTCTTCTGTCATTGACGTCTAAATAGGCCGGTTGGCTAGAGACTTCAATCGACAACCTTCATCTTAGAGATCTGTGGTACAACATCAAAACATCCCCCGGTGTTCTTTTAGATCTGGATATGGATCCACACCGACCATCATCACCATCTTCGTCACCTACCACCATCACCAACTTCGTTCCCTACCACCACCACTGCCTTCGTACGTCACCTATCACAATCATCGTCCCCTGTTTCAATATTATTATTATTAGGGCATGTTTGGATAAACTTATTTGAGGCAAAAAGGACTTTTTGTTAAAAGGACTTATTAACTTATGACTTTTTAAAAAGGAGTTTTTAAAAAAGTGTTTAGATTAGCTTATGTGGTGGGGAAAAACAATAAGTTGATAAGTTAGTTTGTAAAAAAGTGTTTGGTTTAACTTATTTAGGTAAAATGACCAAAAATGGTATAAGGAGGGAAGGTGTAAGGATATAATAAGGGCATGTGGGTAAATAACTATCAATAAGTTATAAGGAGGTTCAAAAAGTCACTAATCCCTTACTTTTTCAAAACAACTTATCATAGGCTTACAAAAAGTTAAAACAAAAAGTCCTTTTCCTTTTGCCAAACACTTTTTCTAACTTATTGGAAAAGTTATAAGTTATAAGGAGGTGGAAATAAGGAGAGCCAAAAATGCCCTTATTCATCTTCTCTAGAGGGATATGAATTAGAAAGAGAGAAGAAAGAGAAAGGGCTTATTTGAAAAGAAGGACAAAGAGAGTAGGTTATATATTTCGGAAGAAATAGAGAGAGGGTAAGGGTGGGTGTGGGGTGGGGTGGGATGGGGTGGGTTATTTCATGAATATTATTTAATGTTCAATTGAACCTAATTCTATATATATAATGGGAAGAGATAACATATAAAGTTTTTTAACGTACAAAGTGTAAGAAGCATTCTCAGCCATTAGATTTAGGCGGTGGCAAGACGGTAATTAACAATTTTAATCATATTTGGGTTAATCTAACCAAGGGTAAATTAGGAAAAACGCGTTTAAATTTCTATGAAATCGTAACAACAAACATAATCGATGCAAAAATTTTCAACGATTGAACCAGATTTTTCATCGTTTTCAACTCGATTAAACGTTCAGAATGATTAAACAATAAAAAACATTTGATTACAAACAAAAACAAAACGTATTTGCAGAAATAGAAAAAAAAAAACAGAGTATGATAATTCAATTGATAAAATTAGTCGAATGATATTCAAAAATCACTATCAACCCATGTATTATTCACATAAACGAACGATGTTGATAATAGAAGAAGAATTAAAGAAAAAATATGGTCTTCTAAAAAGTTTCAGACGATGAAGATCAGAAACTGTTAAACAGGAAATCATAAAATGCATTTGGTTTTTTTATAAAACGCATTTGGTTTTTTAAACACCATTTTAACTGGTTTTTACAAAAAACGCACTTGGTTTTTACAAAAACGCACTTGGTTTTTGTAAAACGCACTTGGTTTGTAAAATGCATTTAGTATAAATAAAACTCACCTTTTACTCACTTTTCCTCCTAAAACGCACTTAGACTCTTTAAATGCATATTCAAATGTGCAGAGCCTTCTTTTGTCACCTTCTAACCTTCTTTTGTCATCTTCTTTTGTCCAAATCTACATTCAAATGTGTTTTTTATCATCTGTATACAAATGTGCAAAGAATCGGCAAATTAAATTCTTCAAAAATTTAAGCTCTGTTTATGGTAATAGTGATAACAGGGATGGAATAATATTATTGTTAAGAAAATGAAACCCATGGAAACACTTTTCACCACCAGCTTCGTTAATATTATTATTAATGTTATTGCTAATATTATTAGGAAACAGAAGGGGAGACCAAATAATATTATTAAAAAAACGGTGGGAAAGACATCATTGTGAAGATAGAGGTGGGGATGATGATGATGATGGTGGTGGTGGTGGTGGTCAGATCTCGATTGGTTTGTTTCAAAACAGGGAAGAGGAAAATACGTTTAATTGTGGTTAACTGTGGTTAGGTTAAATTGACAGGTGGTAAATTCTAGTGGCTTCTTACACTTCTCATATTAAGAAACTTTGTATCATATACTTTCTCTATATATAACTAGCTGATTACCCCGGGAAGGTCCCGGGGTTGAAAAATTTAATATGATTTAATAAAAGATCATAAAAGAAGAAAACTCAAATCACGAAAAAAAGTAAATAACTTAAACATAATCAATCTTAGTTAAAAAAAACATTTAGTTAAAAAGTTAAAAAAATAAAAAGAATAAACCATATTAAACATAATACAGTATTAAAAGGATAACATTCAACATATAATCATCTTTACATAATTTAAAATATGTTACAGTTTGACTTTGACTTATATAGATGTAGAATTCATAATAGGGGTTGAAAAATATAACCATTCTAATAATACTAATACTAATAGTAATAATTATTACTCTTCTAATTAAATAAATAAAAAAAACCTTGTTATAAGGTGACACCATGTGTTGCAGTGTTGCGCGATTCTTTCTCCTAGCTTCTCTTGATGAAGTATACGTATCCATCTTTAGAAGAGTAAAATTCCAATGGTAGCATGATGATTGGGATGAATTTCAACATCGTAGATAAGAACCTAGTTTAAAAGAAAAAAACATGATTAATGAATAACCTGAACACTTTGTATTTTTTTTTTTTCTGTATGAACATAACCCCACAAAAAATAGTCGTTTTTTCTCCGTTTTTTATATGGCACTATGGTACTCGTTGGAAAGATAATAAAACGCTCGTTAATTTTGTGTAATTTTTTTATTTAAAAAATCTCGAATATAAAAGATATTAATGTTTAAAAATTATGGGAGAAACATAAGAGAGAAAAATTTAAATTTGTTTTTAAATTTTTTTTTCCTAAAATAACTCAATTTAATTTTAGTAATTGAGAATTAAGAGATAGAGAGATAAATTTAGGGTTTTATGTTTATCTTTTTTTAATTAAAAAAGGAAATAATTCAAAAACACTAAAATCTTTCATTTATGATGCCACGTGGCAGTTTCATAGAAAGGTTGAAGGCACCATTGCATGCCACGTCAGCAATATTCAATTCTTTTATATATATTATTAATAATAGATATCTTTGAAAAATTCAAAACAGAAACAAACTTCATATCACTTAAATTACATGTGATTACATGTATAAATTGCTAATAAATTTTATACATGTGATTAAATTACATAAACAAAAATTGCTAATGAAAATACACCTTGAATATATATAAAAACTGTTAGACGCTTAGAGCAATTGAAACTAAAGTTTTGCCATCTTTAGAATAGAACCATGACCCTAAGACCATGGGTAATGGTTAATGCTCCTTAAGGGGCATTTTGCATCACATCATCATTATAATGCCCCCTTCAAAGAATGTGTAATGGTTAATCTCTTTTAATGCCCCCTTAATTATTACTTTCCTTATTTTTTCTCCTCTTTGGGCATTATACTAGAAATGCCCCTCCTTCTTCATGCCTCTATAATGCCCAAGGGGATGGTGTTAAGGGCATTATAAAACTCATTCATACTCACATAATGCCCATTACACATGGTCTAAAAGAAAATACACACTTCTTAACTGAATTTGTTTGTGAAATTATACGAATTAAACAATGACATAATGATATCTTAAAACATTCACATTTGGTCCACAAAATCATCTTCATTAAATTACATTAAAAATTACTACTCTACCTTTAAATCCTCTCTCTCCTAATTAAAATAATAATAATTTTTCATACTTTTATCATTATGTTTTCTCTCTCCTCACTCACAACTACTTACAAAAATATTAAAATATTTATAGGGGTCAATAGTGTCCCCCTAAATATAAGGGTGAACAGTGTGTTTTGATGCACGGGTGCACGCATCATGTTTATTTGCCAGTTTTTATATATTTTTGAGTCGATTAGATAGTATTTTTATTAGTTTTATGTATGTACTATATTATTTTAGTATTGTATATATTTTATTACTTTTTGGTTGTTTTTACTATTAATTTATTTATTTTATATTTTTTGTAGGTGATCGCATGGAGCGGGGCTAAAACAGTACAAATTATATTCGAGACCCTAACACCCGAGTTAAGAGCACCGAGTTATAATACTATTTATAATAATAGTATATTAAATAATAATAATAATAATAATAATAATAATAATAAGATTAAAAAAGAAAGAAAAGAAAATGTATGCCATATATGGCTGAAGTCGGTGGAAAAAGTTTTGGGGAAAATGCATTTTATTTTTGGACACTCCATTTATTGAAAAGAGAAGATGTAGTCGCAGAAAAGGGGGATTTTGATTGGGAGGACAGCAAGCATCTGGCGATAGAGATTATTGGGAGGACATTATTATTCTTGAAGAAAAAAAAGTTCGGAGATCAGAGGAGGGATTTAATCGCAGATCAAGAGGTCGCACAACAAGAAAAAAAAAGAGACAAGAATATTTTTGAAGACTCAAGCTTCATGGCCATGAGTGGCTAATCCCTTTGTATTACATTGGGGATGTAGGCTTTTGATATATAGGGGTTGAACACATTGGGTATTGTTCTTAAACTTTTGTTTATGTTATTGTGTGCTTGAATTAACCGTGTTAATTGATGATTAATCTTATGCTAAACTCATTGTAGTTAATTGATCTTGTGCCAATTTCTCGTGAGATAAGCATGATTCCTTACGTTAACACAAACATAGGATTGTATGTTCTAGGTAATGAAGTATAGTTTAATCTATCTTAGATATTGATAAAACTTGATACCTAAGCCTATTGAACAATCACTCCGTTAGTGCCAATTACATTATTATTCTTTACCCAATTGTTAAAGCCCTAGTATTCAATTGCCGAATCCTTAGTGTAATCATTTTAACCCGATTGTTTACAACATCATTTTTATTTATAATTTCAATTAATTATTAGTATTATAAACAACAACTTTAAAATCAAACTCTTAAATGATAACTTGCACTCTTCATAATTAAACTAGCAACTTCATAAGCACCGCTGTTTGATCAACTAAATAATATTCACTAACCACACGCTCCTTGGATTGATACCCTATTTACCCTATCTACCTAGGTTAATTAGGTTTTGTATGACCCGTAACGACCGGATCATCAAATGGCGCCGTTGCCGGGGAGCTAGTGCGCTTAGTGTTTAGTTTTTAGTTGATTATTGTGATTAACTGTTTAATTTGTCTTTGTTACTTCTTTTTGTTCGTTTTTACGCGTGGTGTGTGAAGTGTGTAGGTGACAGATAATGCATGCATGCCACTTGTGTAAAATCTGAAGATTGGGAATTTAGCAAGACTTGATCGTCATCATCACAATGTATTGGGAAGATGATGATAATACTTGTCCTTGTTGTGGGAGCCCATATCATTTGTGGCGAGATTTGTGGCGAGATTGTGCAGTGGCCCGTAAGAAAATGGAAGCATTCAAAAAACGACAAGATCGTATTATTTTTGGGCTCGAAAAACCTGGAGGTTCACATTTATCTTCTTCACATCGTCAGTCACGCTATTCAAACTCCCAAGGCTATTATCAGTTAAATAACAGGTATCAAGGGAGTTCATTTAGCCAAAGGACGCAACAATATCGAAACCATGAGGAATATGATGACTACTATACTAATAGCCCTCAACCGGCATATGAAGAACCTCAAAACTCACTAGATTCCAAGTTTGATGCTATCATAAATATGATGAAAGAGTCGCAACAGCGAAATGAAGTGAGAGACAGAGCTCATGAAGCTTTGGTCATGCAGGTTCATCAACTAGCCGAGGAATTTGCCCAACTTAAACGTGAGCGTGATGAGTTGGCTAGTGGTGTAGTGGTAGATGCTGATATAGATGAAGATACTGCAAGTCTTTCTGAATGGTTAAACCCAACTGAAGACTTAGCACCTCATGAAGATTTGGTGGCTGAGGTGAAAGTTCATCACGAATCGCATCCCGTGTTGATTAAGGCACCCAATAAAGAGGAGGATGAATGTTCAAAGATGAAGAAGAGGAAGGTGAGCTGGGAGGACATTGGGCAATTTATTGTAAAACGGCCCCGCAACAAGAATGACTCAATTCTCATGCCAATAACTTGGAAGCAATTGTGGATTTGGCATGTGAACTACCGAGTGTATGTTGGAAACTCGGTAGGAAAATGTGGGATAAAACCTTCATGCTTGCACTCGATGGATAAGTTGAAAGAGATTGAACAGATTGGGGCATGGAAGGTAAACTACCGAGCATACATTGGAAACTCGGTAGGCAAATGTTCTTTGAGACCACCATGAATGAACATCAGGTACGATTCTTGTACATTTTGTATATTTATTTATTTTGTTTTATTTTTCTTTTATTTTTAGTTAGTATTTTGAGTCTCTTTTGATTTTTAGGAATGCTTTGAGTTTAACTTGCAATCAGATAACTTGCCTGTAATCAATCTCCATTCAGGCGGGGTAAATCTGTACACCATCGGTGTATCAGGCATCCCAGGATTTTACGTTTTTATTTTTCTTTTGAGTCTTAGTTCAGGTTTGTCTATCGGCCGCGAATGAAATGCTATACGGTTCGATTGGGAGGAATTCCGGAGACTCATACGCGCACTGCCTATATCCAGGGGAGTCTGTTCCTTTTACTGTTGTATTTTATTTTTATTTCTGTTTTATTTTATTCCTAGCTCACATTGAGGACAATGTGTCGTTCAAGTGTGGGGGTGGGGAAACTTCGTTTTTATTTCTTTTGTGTCTTAAAAAAATGAAAATGTCTTGAAAATTGTTCCTAAAAAAAAGCATTCTAATCAGACATAAAAGCAGTTTTTTTTCGGTACCTACCAGTTGTTTCTTGATTGTTTTGGCAGTAAATCCTTAGTCATGGTCTAATTTGTGGAAAAGTAGTATGAACCGTTTTCAGCAGGTGTTTTTAAGAAAAAAAAAGTTTAGAATTGTCTGACTAGATTTAACAAGCTATTGGCAATAAATGCATGCACACATCGGTAACCCATTTCCCCACTTTTGTGAGATCTTGAGCCTACTAGTTGATAGATTGAATTATATATTTTCATTTGTGAGAGTAGGCCAGATGTTTCTCTGTTGCAGAACTTGTGTGGTTTGATACATGCCGAGGTTGTAGACTAGATATGCACATAGATGATAAAGGCAATTTAGGATTACCCTTTTCGTTTGATACCCGTGTATTTGTTTACGTGATTAACCTGTTTACCAACAATATTACCCCTAGTAGCCATGTTGAGCCTTTACCTATTCGTTTGTTAAACCCAAATCAGTTTCTTAAACCGACCTTTTGTGTCACCAGTGTTACTTGACAATCTAAGTGTAGTTATTATGATGTTTAGTATTTATACGCTGAAAAAAAAAAATCAGTCAATTCATGAGGTCGATATACCAAAGTAGGTGATTGAAAAAAAAAAAAGAAAAAAAAAGCAAAAAAAAAGCAAAAAAAAAAAAAGAAAGAAAAGAAAAAAATTATGAGTATTATGTAATACGGGTTGAAAATAACCCGCAGTTTTAATTATTGTGTTTAAGGTGAATAAAAGATTGTCATTGGTCGGTACGTGTCTTCGTTTTAGCCACTTGTTAGCCAAATCTATCCGACCTTTACCCTAAGCCCAAAACCCGTAAGTCATTTAGATATGTGCATTGTCTACAGTTGAGGTGTGATTTTCATACAAGCCTATGATAACAGAATTGCATACTTGGTTTTTTGAGTGATTAATACTAGCGCATTACATGCTAGTCCAGATATTAAACCGAGTGGAGTGAAAAATTGTGAGGAGTGTGTTGCATAAAAATAAAAACCGGAAGCATGTTAGATTTAGTCGGGTAAATTCTGTTTTAATTGAAATCAATTTGACTTGCTGAATTAACACATCTAATGCTGATCTGTAAATAGGGTATGACTTTGGACCTTAGCTAAGGTATGATAGGACGACTGGGGTGCTAGTCTGTGATCATGTCTTGAGCAGAGTGTATATAATTTTTTCGAGACGAAAAAAGATAAGTGTGGGGGTGTGATGCACGGGTGCACGCATCATGTTTATTTGCCATTTTTTATATATTTTTGAGTCGATTAGATAGTATTTTTATTAGTTTTATGTATGTACTATATTATTTTAGTATTGTATATATTTTATTACTTTTTGGTTGTTTTTACTATTAATTTATTTATTTTATATTTTTTGTAGGTGATCGCATGGAGCGGGGCTAAAACAGTACAAATTATATTCGAGACCCGAACACCCGAGTTAAGAGCACCGAGTTATAATACTATTTATAATAATAGTATATTAAATAATAATAATAATAATAATAAAAAGATTAAAAAAGAAAGAAAAGAAAATGTATGCCATATATGGCTGAAGTCGGTGGAAAAAATTTTGGGGAAAATGCATTTTATTTTTGGACACTCCATTTATTGAAAAGAGAGGATGTAGTCGCAGAAAAGGGGGATTTTGATTGGGAGGACAGCAAGCATCTGGCGATAGAGATTATTGGGAGGACATTATTATTCTTGAAGAAAAAAAAGTTCGGAGATCAGAGGAGGGATTTAATCGCAGATCAAGAGGTCGCACAGCAAGAAAAAAAAGAGACAAGAATATTTTTTGAAGACTCAAGCTTCATGGCCATGAGTGGCTAATCCCTTTGTATTACATTGGGGATGTAGGCTTTTGATATATAGGGTTTGAACACATTGGGTATTGTTCTTAAACTTTTGTTTATGTTATTGTGTGCTTGAATAACCGTGTTAATTGATGATTAATCTTATGCTAAACTCATTGTAGTTAATTGATCTTGTGCCAATTTCTCGTGAGATAAGCATGATTCCTTACGTTAACACAAACATAGGATTGTATGTTCTAGGTAATGAAGTATAGTTTAATCTATCTTAGATATTGATAAAACTTGATACCTAAGCCTATTGAACAATCACTCCGTTAGTGCCAATTACATTATTATTCTTTACCCAATTGTTAAAGCCCTAGTATTCAATTGCCGAATCCTTAGTGTAATCATTTTAACCCGATTGTTTACAACATCATTTTTATTTATAATTTCAATTAATTATTAGTATTATAAACAACAACTTTAAAATCAAACTCTTAAATGATAACTTGCACTCTTCATAATTAAACTAGCAACTTCATAAGCACCGCTGTTTGATCAACTAAATAATATTCACTAACCACACGCTCCTTGGATTGATACCCTATTTACCCTATCTACCTAGGTTAATTAGGTTTTGTATGACCCGTAACGACCGGATCATCATGTTTCCACCAAATATTCTCTCCACTCCACTAACAATCACTTACACCCACCCTATATAATTTGAGGGAAACACTCACATACATTTGGTGGACCAAATGTGAATGCTCTTACGTACCGAAGAACAGCACTGAGTTGCACGCTACTTAAAATTGAAGGTCAACAAGTAGGTGAAAAGTAGGGGTGTTCAACGAATCGAATAACGAATTTTCGAATTATTCTAATCGAATTATTCGAATTTTTAATATTTTTACATGAATTCGTATTCGATTCGTATTCGTTTAAAATTCAATTTATTCGATTCGTATTCGATTCGAATAAGAAACTCGAATTCGAATCGAATTCGAATAAATTCGATTTAGTTCAAATTCACCTTAAATAACAAATTGTTTTACTTTTAGTTTTAAAACTAATACAAACTCATTATTTTTAACATATAAAATACAAATCTACAAAATTGATAAACAACAATATGTCAAATACGAGAATAGTAAAAATAGTAGAGAGTATAGTTTTATAGAGTTTTGTGATATATAAGGTAAATATATAAAACATGGTTATGCTAAAAGTTATAGACACTATGGGTTCTTAGAGTTTGACCAAAATTAGAAGAAGTTTTTTTTTTCTAATGTGTATACTTGTGTATATAATAATGTGTATATGTGTATATATATTTAAAAAAATATACATGTACAATTTTTTTATTCGAATTTCGAATCGAATCGAATTTAAAATCATAAATTCGTATTCGATTCGTATTCGATTTACTGGACTCGAATTCGAATCGAATCGAATTCGAATTCTTAATAATCGAATCGAATTCTTGGTAATCGAATCGAACTAAATCGAATTTCGAATTTTTCGAATTCGAATCGAATTCTGAACACCCCTAGTGAAAAGTGCTACCGTCAACCACAGGGATCTGAACTCCGATAGAGTTTTGTGCGGTGCAATGTATTGTCGGTTTGGGGTGTCACCGGGAAGAGGATCTTCGACGGAAACTTTTTGGAAAAATTGTGTAGCATATCATGGAGTAGAGAGGGAGAGAAAATGGGTTTGTTTTTCGGGTATGGTGTGGTGGTCATGGCACGACGGACGGGTTAGATTGTACAAACGTTTTATAAGAAACGATGGTTTGAAACTCGATTTGTATGATTAGCATTGATAAGTTTCGGTCAAACATTAATGGATCTTTATTTTGATTAGCTGATAGTTTATTACATGTAGAACGGTTGGTCATGCTCGATTAATGTGGAGAAACCGAATAGAAAACATTAATTACCGGAACACAGTTGTTTTTTTTTTTTGAACGGCCAACAAATCAATTTCCGAGCACTCTCGGGCACCCTTTTGGCGAATCAGGTACTCGAGAGTACCCGGGCCACCAATTGCCACCAATTCCCGGAAAACCCGACCACTCACCCGCCCGAAGGCACGACAGTGAAATAATCGGTAAAACCGGTCGGGATCAGGACTCGAACCCAAGCCAATGGCCGGGTCATCCCTCATTTCCCCTCCACCAATGTCCTCCAAATGTAGTTAGTAGGAATTGAACCCAAGCCTCCTATAGGAAACTTTAGGCCCTCAACCAACTGGGCTACAAGTGTTGGACACCGGAACACAGTTGTGACTGATTAAAGTTGTTGGCCAGATTTAAACTTCCGTTGGCTAGGGGTGAGCAAATGTCTAGAACCGACCCGACCCGTAATATACCCGACCCGACCCGAAAACCGACCAACATATATATCTGGAACCGAAATGAAACCCTAAAACATGGGTCGGTCATCGGTTCCTTACCCTACGGTTCCCTCGGTCCCAAAGCAATAACCCGACCCGACATATGATGATCAAGATGCAGCTTCTGTTGATAGATCCTTAGTCATTCTCTCCAATTTCTTGATCATACAACTCGATTTTGTTACAGGTTAGTCAGTTTATTATTTTTTAGTTGAATTTTTTTACCTTTTATCTGGGTTTTTTCATTTTCTTTAAGACATGATTTTTTTTATCTATAAGTAATGAAATGGGTTTAGAGAACAGATTTCAAGTGAACAAATAAAAAACGAACCAAATCAAATTAATGAACAAAATTTAGTTATAAGCTTCAAACAATTTGCAGATCATAAGGGTGTACATCAATTTTTTTAGAAGATAGTTTGTGAATACTTATGATTGTTGAGAAGTTTATGCTATTGAGATTTGAGAGGCAAATCTAATTTATATTTAAAGAATTGATCAGTAAGATCATATACCTGGGATGGAGTCGCACAAAAATCAATTGAAAATAAAATAAAGGTTGGCTTGGCTGTATACAGCAGCCATAGAGGAGCAAAACAAGGATCCAATAATAGTGATTATTAGTATTTTTTTGTAGGTTAACTTTAAAGTTACAAGGCTGGGCCCATATTAATATAATATTATTGTAGGTAAACCTGAGCTGAGCCCACAATATTTATAACTTTCGGTTCTGTGCACAACATCTCGGTTTTCATATAAAAAAAACCGAGAACCGACCCGACCTGATAAAACATAAATATTGGGAACCGAAAAAAACCCGTCTATCATTACCGTTTCGGTCTTTTAACATAATCGGTTCGGGTCTCGGTTTTTTTTCGGTCCGAACCTATCTTTGCTCACCCCTACCGTTGGCCGAAAGTTATTGGCTAGTAAACGAACAGGTAAAAGGAGGGAGTCTTTGATTTTTTTTGAACTTTCATAAAATGACACAATTGGTCCCTCTAGTTTAACTTGGTTAGTTTAATTATAGTTTGGTTAAATATTCTTATATAAAACTTTACCTAACTAACCAAGTTTAACTTAAATGTTTTTAAACTTTTATAAATTAAACTTATGCATTTTAACTATTTGATAAAAAAATAAATTTACGTGTTTATAAACTTTAAACTTAAAATTTTTGACATTCCACAAAATTTATGATACACTTTGAACGTCTAACTTTTACCAAAAATCTAACGAACTTTAAAATTTAATATTTTAAAACATATATTTTGAATGATGTTTCAATATGTTTATTTAATTAAAATGTAGATACGATCCATAATAAATGAAAATGATAAGTGTTAAGTTCGATCTTTTATTAAATTTGAAAACAAAGAAACTTACAGGAACTAAAATAGAAACATTTGATTATATGAATGACTTAAATTGATAACTTGATAAAGATAAGGGTATATGTAGGATGAATTTTGATATGTGTATAACAAAATTTGATAATGTGTATAATAAAGTGTTAATGACTAATTAATTAAAGAGATAATAATTAATGTAATAAGAGTTAAGGTATTTAATATTTCATTCTTCTTTTTTTTTTCCCACAAGAACTTTCTTCTCAATTGATCCTACATATATATGCTTAGGTTAATTTCAGAAAATGGTTTTAGTACGAGAAAAAACTTAAATCTTACTTTTTATTAGTAATGGTTCATAGATTTTTGAAGTTTTTAGTTTTTATATGTCATTGTTTATGTTATATATTAAAAAACCCATTAAATTAATGTAATCAAATGTTTTTTTGTAAGGTTTAAACTCTTTGCTACACATATGATATATTATGCGTAGGTAATATTCCTACACAAAATTTGTACATGTGTATTTTCTATAATTAATGAAATTGCTTCATATACTTGTTTTATTTTCACTATAGATGATTAAACAACACATTTAAACAGTTTTCTTATATTTTTTTACTTTTAAATAATGATTAAAATAAATTATTTGTCTTCTCCTCGCACTAAAACCACTTCTGAAATGAACCATCCCCTATATATATGTAGATAATTCTGTAGGAAAGTTGGTTTTTTGTGAGAAGTGTGAGAAGGAACAAGAATTGATATGTAGCTGTCATGTTTGGATTTAGTAATGATGTTTTAGGTTGTTTTGGCTTGAAAAACACTAAACATAACAATTTAAAACACAATACAATGTATTATAATCATTAAATTTAAAACAAAAATAAAACACAATAATTAACACTTAAAACACAATGCTTAATGTTCTTTGCATTGCGTTTTAAGCCTAAAATACATTGTGTTCGGTTTTTAATTGTTATGTTTGGTGTTTTTTAGGCAAAACAATCTAAAACATCATGAAAAAAAAATTCAAAAATAATACATACATATCAATTTGTAATCATTTTCACACTTCTCACATGTTTATTTTTGTTGTGGCTTTGTTTTCAGTAAATGTTGAGCTCCCGCCGTAACGTGCGGGCATCTCACTAGTTTTAAAAATGAATTATAAGTTTCATTTACTTAACTAGTTTAAAGGGGCTACAAAAATAATCACAATAAATTTTACATTCAATACAATTATTAAATGAAAGCTTCCTATTTGTTAGAATTTCTTCTTTTTCTTTTACATAACATTTTCTTCTCATTTGAACTCTCTACTACGTGGCTTTGTATTATACATATATGTATATGTATATGCACAACGATATAACTAAAACACTATTATATGTATCATTTAATATATACCAAAATACATTTATCATTCAATATATACCAAAATATCTATGTACACATATGTATATATTTGGCTCATGTACATATTAATATTGTTTGTACCGTATTTATATGTTTTGTAACCAGACCCTGTTCGGTTGATTATTTGGTGTTGAAAATATAAATATTTCGCTGCGTTTGTTAATTATATATTTAATTAATAACATATATCTGCAACCCGTTTTTTATTAAAAAAAAGTAACTGAAACCTAACAGGGTATTGATGTGTTCTGATTTTGACCCATTTAGAGTTTATTATTGATGTGTGTTTAGAAGTTGGTTGTGAATAATAGAAGCCAGCTTTGATCTATGATTGATTTTGATTTTGATTCAAATTCGAAAGGCTCAATTTGCAATAGTGTTATTGCCATCACAATAAAGGGGTTACTGATGTATCAACTAAAGATAAAAATGTATGTTTCTCACAGGAAATCTTGATTTTGGGAGATGATTATTACACATGTTTGAAACGGTTAATAAATATTTTTCTCTATTGAGTCTTAATGCTATATGTTATGTGAATTTTAGAAGGCATGATAGAGTGAATCATATGCATCATGGTTTGTACTTTTAGCTATACAGACATGTAGACTTTAGATAAAATTACATTTTGTGTTCTTTATGTATGACCAAAATTATGAAACATGTCCTTTAAAATAAAAATTTTAATTTTATGTCCAAATTAATTGTTTTTCTTATAGTTATGTCCTTTTATACTAACTCAGTTAGTAAACTCAGTTAACTATAATCTAACCAAGCGCAAAATAGTCCATTTACATGCTTTTGACTTAAAATTTCCCACCCGACCTAAATTTCAGCCTCTTTAGCAATCTTCTTCCTTAAAATCAATTTAGAGGTTCTTCTACAACCAACTCACCACCATCACCACCTGTCATCACCTCTACCTCAACCCACCACCATGGTACCAGCCTCACTATCACCTTCACCACCATAACAATCACCATTTGCCACTCTCACCACAACCACCACCACCCCACCCACCTCCACCGCTGTCATCTCCAGATCTGAACTGAGCACCCACTTTTGTCACCCACCTATACCACCAAAACCCAACTCCATCCACCCCTTCCCACCACCACGATATTTCATCACCAACAACCCAAAATCAAACTTGCAACTAAGTACAAAAAATAAAAACACTTAAATAAAAATCGGACCCAAAATCAAATTCGTTTACCAACAACCACCGTTCACCACCATCGCTCAACCCCAGTTCAAAATTAGTTTCTTTTCATACATCATCGGAAGAAAATTGTTCACAAACAACAGCAAAAACCGTCCACCTCATTTTTTATTTAAGGTTGTGTTTTTTCAAATTTGGGCTATTCATTTGAGGTCGTGGGTTCTCAGATTTGGTTAGTGGTGGCATTAACAAATAGAGATAAATAGAGATAAATAGAGATAAATGGGTATAATTTGGTGGTATGGGGGTGGTGGCTGATAATGGCAACGGTACCAGTGGTAAAGGTGGTCGCAGGTGGTAATGGGGTGTAGTGATGGTGGTGTTAGGTGGAGAGTTTTTCATACACATGATTTATATAAATGCCTAAATCGATTTCGATTAAGAAGATCGTTAAAGAGGTTAAGATTAGGGCAAATAGAGGTTTTTAGTCAAAAGCATGTGAATGGACTATTTTGCCATTGGTTAGATTGTGGTTAACTGAGTTTGCTAATTGAGTTAGTATAAAAGGACATAATTTGTAAGAAAAACACATAATTTGGACATAAAATGAAAATTTTTATTTTAAAAGACATGTTTCATAATTTTGGTCATACATAAAGGACACAAAGTGTAATTTTGTCTATATTTTATTTACATTTTAATACATAGCTAGATAACTGCATATGCAAAGTGGTTTTTTGTACTCATGATGACCTGCATGGCAACATGTGTTGGTTTGTCTCATGAGGTCCATGTTTTCTTAGGTACCAAATTATTCTTTATTGTTTCAGTATGCCTTAATCAAGAGTTTTATTTCATATTTATGTTTTATTCTAACTCACTCCCCAAAGTCTATAGTTAAATATTAGATTAATGCTTTACATTTAGTTTATAAACAAAACCTTATTTGGTCTATTGGATTTTTAAAGGTATTGGAGCTAAATAGCTAAAGAAAATCATGGCAGCATATTAGGATTCATGCTTCAGCGCATAATGTGGTGCATCTTCTAGGCCAAAAGTATTGATTAAAAAACATTAAATAACTGGCCCTTTGGTTAATAATGTTGTTTTTTCAGGTTAGTTTTAAATTAATTTTTTTATCATGGCTAGGGGGAAGATGGTCTATTGTTAATCTTATCTGTATGTTACTTACAAAAATGGCCTTAACAGGGTGGTCCACATAACCATGCATTAGGAGGGCTTGCAGTTTTCTTGAAGCATGCTCAGTAGTCTTCAGAATTTAAAGCTTACAAGAACTAGGTTTTTTGCATCTTCTCGACTATATTTAAGATGACAAGATGTGATCTTTTGACTGATTTAACATGATGTTTTTGCAGGCTTGAGCTCTTGCTAAACGATTGTTGTAGCTAGGATACGCATTGGTTTCTGGAGGTAGTGATAACCATTTGGTTCTTGTGGATCTCGGCTATTGGTATTTTTTTGTACTTTCAGTTTATGAGTGGGTATATTTGGATGTATCGATCTCAAGTGGTCAAATAATTTGAGTAAGTATTTTAGCTAAAACAGAAACGGGTAAAAAATGCTTAATGCCGCCCTTACAACTAATTTGTAATTACCAACAGCACATTAGTTTTTTATAAAAAAAAAAGTTAAAAGGACAAACCGATAAAGAAGTGCTTGCTTGTCAGCCTGTCCAATTTTGACCCAGTACTAAAAAATTGACCATTTGGTCACGTAATGGCTTGGGTTATCGTTTAAATATTGTGCATAGTTTTTCAGATGGTTATGTTGTCAGGTTGTGCTAACATTCAGTTAATTCCACAACTTATTATTTCAATTACTGTAACTGTATTTAATTATATATTCGTTCATTGTAGGGTCTTGATGGTGCCAGGGTTGAAAATTCCTTGAGTGTCATGGATGTGAATGTTAGCAGGCCTTTTGCAATTCATTAAGCATTTGATAGAACCCAAAGGATTGCATTTTCATTGTGTAGTGGATATTTTAACACTAAACTACTTATTTGGCCATCTCTTTTAGCAATGGTGCTTTAAGAGACTAAGGGGGTGTTTGGTTGATTAAGTGCTGAATCATTAAGATGGTCTGAATGGTTAAGAGGCTCTGAATGGTAAAGAGCTGAATCATTCAGCATCCCTTATCAGCTTAATGGTTCAGCACTTAATCACTCAATTCAGATGCTGAAACAAACAGTCTGAATGTTGTATGATTTAGACCTGAATGATTAAGAGGCTGATTAAGAGGCTACCAAACAGCCCCTAACATTTGTATGCAATTTTTTAATTTGGATTCGGTTATAAACATATAATACGGGCGAGAGAAACTAATGAGCGAGTTATAAAATTTAGAAAATACCTGTTTTTATTTGATATAATCTCTCTCTTTTTGCACAACATTGATGACCAAAAATTTTACATTTGTGTGGCATAATATTATGTACACATTTATCACTCAAGTATACATAAAACCACATTATTCATGGTGCCTAATTCTAGGATACTCCTTATTAGTTTCTAGACCTGAAAACAAAAATAGGTGACTATACCTTCCGCACATTTTTGAGCTTTGGTACCTTGGCACATTACTAGTGTTGGTTTCTCCACCGGATTATCATCTTCCTAGTTTGGTTTCGTAGAACAAACCGCTTCCACCAATAACCTCTTCAAGACGTTAGGACATGGATCTGTGGCAAAATACTCGTTTGACGCAACCACTTCACAGCTCTCCTGGCCAACACATGTCTATTGCAAAAAAAAATAAAAATAAAAATAAAGTGTTAACATATCTTAAGTAAGGCAAGATGGGTGATACGTTGGTTGGGTAATAGGTCAAAACAGGTCAGGCGGTTTACCGATAAAAACTTGTGTTTCCATCTATATAACTAAATAATGTTTTTTTTTTAATTTGTTAAAAAAAAGAAAATAATTAGAAATAAATCTTAATCTTTGAATAAATGATTTCGATGGTTACACGCATTAGTGTTATAGTCACTTAGAGTAGTTTGCATTTTAGTAAACGTCTCGTTTGTGATAAATCACAACCCAAATCAATCTTTTCAGAACAAATGTGATCAAAATAATTTATACAAGTTGTTTATAGCCGCATCGAGGTCACAGGCATATAAAGATTATTGTAAAGACCAAGTTTTACCTTCTCTATGAGCTCATGAGACATTGGTGCATGACAAGTGCCCTGTTGAAAACTCCCACACACTCCTAAAGGAGTCCCAAAGCTTGCAAACTTAATTTCAGATATGGACTGACCAACCCCACAACTTAGGCGAACCTTTGTGTCGTGAAGCATATTCGTCTCACCTGAGCTCTCGGTTTGCCAGTTGTCAATGACCGGGTGGTGCTCAAAAGTCGAAGCACACACGTGGGCGTGTGTTCTTTTCCTTAAAGATATCTTCAATATATTCCCACCAACTTCTTCAAATAACACCAATAGGTTTTGTGTCGGCTTTAACCATGATCGGGGAACATGATACCTGACAAAGAACAAACATATTTTTTATGTACACATATAGATGTAAACAACTTGAAAGTTACACATTTTCTTTTACTATAAAATGGGGATTTGTATGTCTTTTTACCATCGTTGAGTTGGTTGACCGCAACCCGCTTGGCATTTCCCAGGTCTAAAGGCTCCTGGATAGTTGCAACGCCCACACGTTCCATTTGCGTGGACCGTCCAATATCTTCCAATGCTTTGACCGTTGATCCACACCTGACCCCTGCCCATACTCTTCATATCCAAAGCCAGTGGCTCATTACCTTCGGGTGCATCAAAATACGCCTTGTACCATTTCAATGGCTGTTGACCATGCTTGACTAGTGATGCTTGACTCCACTCGACAGATGAGATGCCATTTGGCGAAATTAAATTCTTTGTCTCTCCATTCAACCCCACCTGTTTTTTAAAATTAATGTAAACCATAGGTGGATCTATGCGCAAATGCTATAATATTAAAAATATGTTTTTCCTTAATAAAGCAAGTCACCTTCCTTGATGTGCACAATACCATATGCAGCATGCATAGTTTCAAGACAAGTTTTGACATACCTTGTAAGTCCATGTTGCCTTGGATAAGTCAACCCTTCCATGGTCAAGTCCATCAACCAAAACTGGTCCTAGGACTCCAGTATCCCGTGACTCGAAGTGTGTTCCAACATTCTTCGATAAAGGAAAAAATTTGAAGATCGATTAATTAAACAATTTACAACATCTGTATCAATATTGAAACGGATGGTGCTAGATAACTTGACCAATATAATCACTTACTGGGAGTCCGGCAGCCATACTAAGCAGCGAAATTCTATTTGTTCCACTTTGAAGATCGATTGGTACACTAAGTGTTAATCTAGTCTCCTCTGGGGAACCATAAGCAGACCCTGAAATTTTATACAACTTATCTTGTAATTTGAACCATAATACAAGTTGTAACGGTTAAAATTACGTGTTGAGTCTAACTACCTAAATGTATTCCATTGACAAAAGCTTGAAGTCCATGGCCTCTAGAATGAACTGTAAGTGTCGGTTTTCGCCCTCCATGAAGAAATTTCTCCAGTGGACTAATGTCGATGCTGATTTATGCAAGAATTCAAAATTAGAGATTTGATTTCAAAACAAAAATCTAAACTAAAATATGCTTTAAAAAAAAAAAAAAAAGTTATTGGCATACCTAGTTGAGTACCATAAGTAATCACTTGTATCTCTTGTAACACTAATTTGTTCCAAAAGACCAATTGAAGTCAACGTTGACCCGTCTGCTGACATAGAAATATCTTCATGGTAAGTCTCCCATGACTCTAAACTAGAACTGGTCAGCAACATTTGCATCCGCGTAGTTTGAGTTACAACCTTTAAAATAAATTGACAAGATCAAAAATAAGTTCTCATTTAGCATGTTCTCTTTATTCGCACCAAATTTAACTACCTTCGCTGTATTAAACACGACATTTTTGCAGTCAGGGAGTATACTAATAGACCATGGAGGTAATTTATAATGCCGGTTGTTGAACACGACTCTCACAGCAGAAGTCTGTTCAAAGTTGGACAAAAATGCAGCACAGTTTCCTTGTCCTTCGTATACGTATGCCTGCATACGAGCCCAAATTAATCGTATAACTAAAATTTTATTAAATATTGAAAATTTATAACACGTGCAATATGAGAACTAACGTTTTGTCTTTGTCCTAAAGAAATATATTTAGCATCCGAAGAAAAAAAAGCCGGTTCACATAGCTTAATGGCCCTATGAAGCTGTGTCAAGTGGCCATATTTGGGTTCTCTAATCAAGCCTGAAAATGGTTCAAAGTGGACATTTATTAGTTGCTCAAGATAATTCAAAATTTTGGCATATAATTCAAATAAAATGTAGGTTATAGTTCAGTTTTTCACCATATTCGTCGATGGGAGCATCATAATCGTAGCTTGTGGTGATAAACGGTCCTCCACTCGTGCGTCCAAAGTTAGTTCCGCCATGGTACTGTCACAAAGCCAAAATAGTAATTTCAACAAGATGCATGCGCTAGATGGGCAGTTTACATAGTATAGCTTAAAAGATGGAAAACATGAGGCAAGGTCACACAAGTCAAACGTTGTCCAAAGTGTGTTTTTAACGCACACGGCTCTTTCAAATCGTATTGTTCTAACAAAAATAAATTATTATTGAAATAATATAGTTTCTTTAACAAGTTTGTCAAACACGTTATATAGAGAAATTAAAAAAAAAAAAAAAAAGCACAAATTTTTGGTCAACCCGACCCTGCCTGTATTGTTTCAACCCAACAAGCTCGCATTTAGACAATCAAACCGGTGAAATTTTTTTTACTAACCATGTAATAATTAAAAAACGAGCCACCTTTCTGTACAAAACGTGCCACTGCAAATGCTAAATCAGGAACCGGGCGCTGCTCAATTGGTGCTCCAAATTCAGTAAACCTAGACAAAATGGAAGAGTTTATAATCATAAATATATGAAATTCAATGTTAAAAATGTACAATAGCATATAGCAAATTACCAGCCACTCCACGCTTCCGTCCACATTGTGGGCTTGTAAGGCTTGTTGGGTGTAAAAGTGTCACAATAGAAGCCGTTGCATGTGTTTATCTGTTGCGAATGCATGTTTAGATGTTTACAGGTTCATGAAAGGTAATCACACTGATAATTTCGACCCGAAAATATGAATGGGCCTATATCCAACGGGGTCATTCAAAAGGAATACTAAACCAAAATTGTCCGTTAAGTTTGGCCAGTTTTGCCACATCAGTCCAAACTCCAAAATAGTAGAAATTAGGAATAGCTATTCGGCCCATTTTGACTTAAATACCAAAACATATAAGGACCATTTTAGCGATAAAATGAGGTATCTAGAAAACCAACCACGGGATCAGGTGCATCGTCTTCCTTGCACATGGACCACGGGACGCCTGTGTTCAGTCCAACTGCCATTTTTGCTGCCCAATCCATGTATGCTTTTCCAGGCGGTCCGAATGACTTCCCTTGTGCACCATACTCATTCTCAATCTAATTTAAAAATACATTAAGCTGTTATTTAATCACAACTACACAGTTTTAATAGAAAATCCAAATACCGAAAAGTTGGATATAAAGTAGAACCTGTGACAGGATGATCGGACCACCCTGCGGTTCGAACAAGTTTTCAGCCTTCAACATTTCAACTATCTTCTGTGTAAATCCTTGCATAGCTGCCTATAGTATTAACACCATGAAATAAGCCACAATATCAGGGTCATGTGTCATTTATTTAAATAATTTTTATAAAAAGCTAAAAAAATAACCTTGAATGGCTCATTATCTGTTCTAAAGCTGATACCAGGAACATACTTCAACCATACTGGAAAACCACTACAGAGATCATGAAAAAGTCAATTAACAATAATAAAAAGTCAACAAAAATTTGAAACTTGAAAGTCAAACAACAAGAAGGTATATATATACACCAACTGGACCGGTCCGGTTGGTTATTGATCAGACTGGTTTAACAAGCAAACCGGACCAAGCTTCTAAATTTTTATGTTTTTTTTCGTTGAAAAATCTCATACATAAATTCATTCACTACTTCACACTCCATTTTGTATATGTAATGTTTAATATTGTGTTAACATAGTAAATTCACACCAAAAGATATAAGTAGCTCCATAGTAGGTTCAGTTTCCCTTTTTAAAAAGGGGTGACAGTGCAGCTTGTTGCTCGTCTGCAAGCCATTATATGTAAATTGTCCTTTTGAAAAAAATGTTCTATTTTCCGTTAAAAAATATTATATATATAATTTTAAAAATAGTTATGGCGTAATCTGGATTTAAAACCAGTTCGAGACCCTTAAGGCAGGCGGTTCAAAACTAGTAAAGCGATCGGTTCAATAAGTGTTTCTAAAAGTCTAAAACATTGGTATAAACAAAGTACCCAAAATTCCATTCAGCACAAACATAAGGTCCAATCCGTAAATTCACATAAAGCCCATTTCGTGCCACTGTCTTTATAAACCTCACAAGATCATATCTTCCACTGAAATCATACTAAAATCACAACAAAAAATAAGATGACATAAAATAATTAACCAAACATTATCTGAAATAAATAATACAATTTTTAATGCAGACTAGATCTATCTAAAAAAACAACTTACAACTCCAGGTGAAGGCTCATGAACATCCCAAAACACATAAGTGTCAATAACATCTAACCCTCCATTTTTTGCTTTAATTACAAGATCATCCCACATCTGCACCAAAGTAAACACAAGTTAGAGGGTGCTTAGAACATTGAAACTACACTTGTTTCCAAACACTGAGGGTTGTGCATATGCTGAGCTCGGTGCTGGTACCGAAACTACAGGTATTGAAAATCGCCTAAATAAGGTACCGGTACCGAAAATGCTTGGTAGCCGGTACCATTTGCTCATCCTTAATGTGTGGGGACCGGGGTGGCGTGTGATATATGTATCTTCAGTGACGGACCAAGGATTTTTTTCACCGTGGTCGGTCGGTCGGTTTTGTCGGTGCTGAATGTCTGTTAACTTGTCATTCAAATTTTTGGTTCGGGTTGGATCGGGATCGGTTCACATAAATAACAATATCTTTTCTTTATAACCGGTAAAACTAAGAGCTAAACAGTGAGTTGTGTAAGGTAATCATGACCACAGAAAGGTAAAATATCATACATTGACCATTTATAAATAATCCGAATAAATTGTTGCGAAAATTACTGGGTGGTCCCAACTCGATTTGCTCAGGAGTTACGTGTACTCGGCCTAAGCGGGGAGTACTCAAGGATTAGTTGATCGACGTCTAGGCAGGATTTTTACAACCATGAAATATTTACTCATTTATTAACCTCCTTTTTCAAATGGAACACGTATAGATTGATTTACAATATACATTTTTCACAACTCGAACACATGAAAGCAACCTTACCGTTACTCCAAAGTTAATTCACCACTCAAAATAAGTCGATCAAAGAATGTAAAAAAAAAAAAACTTACTTCAGGGGTACTTCTAGGATAATGTATAGAGCCAGAAATGAGGATTCTTCTTTGGCCATTGATGATCAAAGACCTGTGATCATAGGTAACAATGCATTGAATGAGTTGCAAGTGCATGAAAGATACGAATATGATGAAGAGAGTTAGAAGCTTGAGCTCCATTGTCGGTGAAGGTTTTGTCGGTGGTTTATTTGTATGGAGATGACAGAGAAGGTTACAAGTGGAAGAGTTTATAATGATGTTGGAATCTAAGGTGGTGTGTGAGTGTGTGTGTTGTTGCTGGAATCATACACTAAGACACTCTGGTTATTGATGGTGGTGGAAGGGAAGATGGCAGGCAAGCAGCCAAAATATTATTGTTAATTTCTGATTTTGGAATTGATATGAATATACAAAGGCTCGGTCTATTCCCACTCCCCACCTTCTATTTTCACCCCCTCAAAGCGCCTCGCTTAGGCCTAAGCGAGGCGCTTTGAATTCAATCAGAGGAGGTCAGTACGAGGGGGCAGAAAAAGCTGATTTTGAATTCGAAGCGCCTCGCTTAGGCCTAAGCAAGGCTCTTCGGATCAAAATTTTTTTTTTTTTTTTTTTGATCTTTTGAGTTAGTTTTTTGTTTTTTTTTTAATATAATTATTATAAAAAATGTTCTTTTGACAAACGTCTGGCTAACCTGAATTTCCTTTGGATCAAAATATCAACTTTTTCCTGCCACCCTCGTATGGTTTGGCTAACCTGTCCAGTTATCAATCTCACTTTCCAACAACTGAATTTTACTTGCTTGCATGAAAAGTAATGATCTGAATTTTACTTGCTTGCATGAAAAGTAATGATCAGGAACATTCCAAATAACCGTCCAATTTCAGCTTTTGTTTAACTCATGATATATCCACCAAATCATTTCTTCAAGTTCATTTCACCAAAAAAGGCATAACTGTAATGATCAGAAACATTCCAAATAACTGTTCAATTTCAGCTTTTGTTTAACTATTGTAGCAACTTCCATAGAGAAGTTATCAATCTCACTGAGATGATATCTTCTCTTTAGGTTTTGGAATTAATGAGACAACTTTTCAGTTGTTATCCGAGAGATAGCGGTCAACGATGAAGACAACCTAAAAACAACCGGATACCATGGATCAGAGAGATTCAAGCTAATTAAACTCATATCTCAAGCCGGTGCAAGTTATGTTGTAGCTCATATGTTATTATCTCTTCTCTTATTCTCTCTTTCTCAAGTTCTCGATGGATTATTGCTCTCATATCATGGATCAGAGAGATTTAAGCTAATTAAACTCATATCTCACTGTAATGATCAAGAATATTCCAAATAACTGTATAATTTAAGCTTTTGTTTAACTAATTTAGCAACAGTCCAAATAACTGTAATGATCGCTACGGTTAGTGGATACCATGGATCAGAGAGATTCAAGCTAATCAAACTCCGGGCAACCCTTGTTTGATTATACTCGTGTACAACCTTTATCTCTTTATGTATGAATAGTGACCCTCTGACAATGATCAGAAACATTCCAAAATAACTGTAATGATCGCTACTGTTGATTGGTATATAGAGAGCAAACCGACGATCATTCAAAATTTAAAGTTACCGCTAACCTCTGGGCCATCATCGTTGACAACTTTTCAGTTGTTATCCGAGAGATAGCGGTCAACGATGAAGACAACCTGAAAACAACCGGACTGTTCTTCTTGATCTTGATCTTCACACTTGCTTTTGACAAATCCATTGTTGTTTCCATAGACATTCAAGGAGGCAAATCGTTTGAAATGGTGAATACATCTTCTTTGACAGAATTGGGATGATTTGCATGGAGGGTTATGTGCATCACGTATTTTCATTCTTTCCTCACTACTAAAAAAATGAGTATTAGAGACTGAAAAAACAGTCTCTAATACATCCAAATCAGTCCCTAATGGTCATCTGGGACTGATTTGCTAGTCCCCAGCCAGTGGCGGATACCTAGTCCTAGATAGTGGTTTTAGTAACTAAAAATCAGTCCCCATTGTATGGCACCAACAGGGACTAACGGTTAGTCTCCGATACATATAAAGTCAGTCCTCAATTTTTCTCCCGGTACTAGGTCATTTCAGTCCCCAATACATTCCATTAGTGGCTGCAAATCAATCTCGGATGCTACCATATTTTAGTCTCTAATGAGTTTCTTTAGGGACTGAAAATCAGTTCTTTAAACAATGTATATTTTGTCTCTAATACATTTTATTATGTTTAAGATTTTATGTCAATTCAGTCTCTAATAAGATGTTTAGAGACTGAGAATAAGTCTTTCATATCACATCATTTCAGTTCTTAATATGTTCTTTTTAGGGACTGAAAATTAATCTCAACTACCATCTTGTTTTAGTCTCGAATATGCTTCTTTTAAGAGACTAACAAATAGATTTTGATACTATCTTTGTTCACCCAATACGTATTGATAGACCCTATTTTGTACAATATATTCATATTCTCATATGAACAAATACAAATAGAAATCCAACCAAAAAAATATACATATTAACAAAATATTACAAATTGTATAAATGTGAGTCATACAAACATTTGACGCATGTAATTGATATATCTACCTAACTCATAGCATACAATACCACCATCTAAGCACACTCAAGGAAAGAAAACATTCATCATAAAAAGCAAGTGTTGGAGCTGATGATATCTTGTAAAATTCTTACTTTCACCATCATTTGCTTTTGCTTATAATAAAATCAAGTACCGCCATAAAGACTTCTTCCTTCGTCACCATGTGTGGGGGTCTGCATTCCATTTTGTGACTATATGATAAAGAAAAGTCATCTGCATGTACAACAACATGAATTGGTCAGCAATATATTTTTTTTGAAAGGCTGGTCAGCAATATATTCAAACCAAATAATGAATACCAAAGTTTCCCCTAAAATAATGTGGAAAATTGTGTGTGAAACCATGAATAAAACTATCCACATTGCTCTTGTACTATGCATTTATGCCGCACAAAACAAAGTAATTAAATGTGGAAATAGAAACAGCAACACTTTCAAAAAGCACATCTCAATAATTTAATTAGTTTATAATGAGATAGTGATGCTACAAGGCGTATAGAAACATCTTACCCTCTGTAAGGTCGAAGTAGGCTATGTAGAATACAAAAATAGTTGTCTTAATAGAAAATAGACCACATCAAGTAATAATTAAAGGTGTTACCAACTTACCATCGATAATTTATATGCATAGGACCAGATTCAAGATGATTAATAGAATAAATTGGACATTCCAACAACCAAAATTTAAATTCAGCCACTCGAAATAATAAATGAATTAGCTAAATGCATACATGTATATGCTCGACTCGTTTATTCTTTATATATTAAATAAACATAATATAAATAATAGTTCATTTAGGCTTGTGAGCTCGATAAGTGAAGCTCGAGCTCGGGGCTCGTTTACTAAATAACTTTAAATGAGTGGTAAATATTATTAAATATTAAAAAAAACTAATATCACACTAGGCTCGATAAGGCTCAACAAGCCTAACGAGCTTCGCACGCCAAGCTCGAGCTCGATAAATAAACGAGTTTTGTTTTAGGGTCAAGCTCGGCTCGTTTCGAGCTTTTTACCGAGCCAAGCTCGAGTAGCTTATGAGCTGCTCGGCTTGTTTGCACCCCTACTCATGCTTTATATGATTTATCTGTATTGGTTTTTGTTGTTTTTTAACAGCATTATGTTTTAGTTGTAGTTGTATACCAACAGACAAATATATGCATATACTCAAATTGACACAGTCCAAGTATAAACAAGCATAACAACATTCAAATCATCAACACTGTCAATGAGAATTTCCTATGAACTCTATGAAAGTAGTTCCAATGTACCTGGGTGGTGGTTCACAGAAACTCATAAAAAAGGTTTCGTCGTCTTGGAGTGAATGAGGGTTAACGTTAATTTCAATCGAGGGATCAAAGGGATCGACATCCCTGTAACGCCCAGCTATTTTCTAAAGATTTATTGAAGAAAAAAAATATTATAATCATAAAACGATTTTTAAATTCGTTAAACAACAATATTTCGTTAACAAGAAATACAATTTTTATTCAGAGATAAATTAAATTATTTAACTTCGCTCTTACAATATCTGAAAAATAATAGTAACTTGTTACAAGTAATAACATGCCAAATAATCGACACTTAGTAAATTCTTATATATATGTATGGTCCAACGACTCGTTTTAAGTCGGTTTATAGAAATAAATTTAACAAATAACTATTTTAGTGGTTAAACAAGTTATGTAATTTAAACGAGACCGAGTCAGTAACTGGTTCGTATACGCGGTACCCGACCACTTAACCTAACTCACACCTAACCCTACCTGTTTATTATTTAAACACCTTAAGTTACCTCCTATTTTCCTAATTCCTTCCTTCCACAAACCCTAGCCACCATGACATGCGGTTATCTCATCCTCTCCTTTCTTTCTCTGCCCACTCTTTCCCCCACATGCTTTCACACTCCAATAAAAGAACCTTTATAATTTTGTTTCCTTCTTTTCTATGGCCAATGGTGTTGCATCGGTGGAACATAGAAAGGCCATAACACCGCTGCACATTGTCTTAAGTCATGGAAATCCACGTACTTCTTAACACATGGCGGCGGAACAGGTTTGAAGGTACGAATCTTGTGATTAAATATGGTTCAGCGACGGCGATTGGGTTCCGGGTTGGTTTGGTGCGGTAACGAGAGGTTCAAGTGCAGCTACAGTAACAACGACTGGGGGGTTCCATTAGTCGTTAATCTCGGGCCAGACGCGTTACGGTGCAACAACCAGTAATGGGTTACGTCGGGTTGAAGGTTTCGTTTGGCCTTTGTACAAGACGGTAACGGTTCCGTTTGGGTTGGTTCCGAGTGGTTATTGGTCGATGTTATGGTTCTTTTTCCGTCAATCGCCACCGCCTTGTAGTGTCTTCATCTCACCTGTGTGCAGCCCATTCTCTATTCGCTCCATGCAGGTAAACGATTACACCTACCCTTAGTTAACTAAACAAATCAAAACTTAGAATATATAATATACTTAAAGTTGGAAATTGGGTCATCTGGGTAAGAACGTGGTTTTTGGGATAAGTCTTTAGATGGGGAATGTCAAATAAAGTATTATGTTTGTTGTTGTGGGGTTGTATTTCAAAAGAAAAGGGGAACTGATAGTGAGTAGTGACACTAACCAATCACAATGAAATTAAACTATATTAGTGGTATATGTATTTTAATTATAAAAATCATTATAATAAAACATTGCAAGTATTCTGTTAGATGAGGTTATATTACAAGTGATGTTATATCACACTTTGATAATTTCTTATAGTCAAGCATACTAACATTTTAATTTCAATATAGCCATGCAATTAATATAAACATTTTCTACGTTAAACTATTTAGTTGTAAAACAATTAATATTGAAATATTTACTAATAATAATGATAATGGAATAATCGAAAGTTATATATTTCATGTGAAAACTTGAGATATAAAGTAACAATGATATGCTAAAAGGACGTCAATCCAAATTAGGTGCAAGCATAATTCGCCGATTTCCATTGATTCCTTACACGTCCATCATTACATTCAAGGTGAGTTTTACATAGCCCCTTTTATTTATCACCATTTTTGGGGTGAAACATGTTATAACATCATTATTGCAATTCAATCATCAATGTGTCTATGTGTTTTCTATGTTGCATTATGTCTTGAGCATGATTAGAGTAAGCACCATTCTAGCATAATCATTAACTCCGTACAAGCCGACGGTATACATTGATAGATCTATTGGACTGACAATCCCACCCGGATACGTGCCTCCTACAAAGGTAGCGTGGGTGTTTGTTATCGCATAACATATTCAAGTGAACCATGAGCGTATGGTATGTATCATATTATAACAGTCATCAGGGTTGATTATGCACTCGATTTATTTCTAGTATGTTCTCACATATGGACTAGATTGACATGACACATGAATTGCACAACATTTTTATTCTATTATCAAAACCTATGTAATTCTCACCAACTTTTGTTGACCCAAAATATTTTCAAACTTAACATGTTTCATGTTATAGCTTGCTCGAAGATTAGAGTTAATGCTTGAAGATGCGTAGCTAGTATTTTTTTTTTATCTTGATGTACAAATTCTTAGAACAATTGTATGTAATTTATTTAAATCATATATTGAAACTTATTATTTACCATGAGCTACTGAACAATCATCAATACGTGGCATCCCGATGTTTCCGCCATCGGTTGGGGTGTTACAGATTGGTATCAGAGCCATGGTTATAGGGAATTAGGTTATTAGAAAAATAATCTAGTCTATAACCTTAGGACTTTAACCAGTACTTGCTTCAATTACTTGTAGCTCTACCTTATCCTTATCTCTATCGCTATCCTCATCCTTATTCTTAGCCTAACTTGGTCTTGCCTACTCTCTTTCACTTACTTGCTACAATCCTAACGTACTTCTAGATTACTAGGGCAGATTCGTTGGGCTTAGACCTGATCTGTTTTGATAAGCCAACATTTTCGTTTATTCGGGGTTAGATATTTACAATCTTTGTGTTTCATTTTCATTTATACCCCCTCACTCCCGTATAAAATCTAAGTTTTGAATCTCAAAATTTTTACAATTCAAATATATTTTCTTCTTATATAATTCCCTCATTAGCTTAAGCTTCATGAATCATTTCTGGGTTTCACAATCCTAATTCATTTTACGAACTTATAATATTACCCATAAGTCTAATTATTTTTAACAGCTAACCCAAATCATATGTTTCCCTTTACATCATACATAAATCTATTATCTTTGATGTTTCTGGCCAATTTTATTTTAAACTTCCCCCCCCCTACATTTTTATTTATGTGTATATATATATATATATATGTGTGTGTGTGTGTGTGTGTGTGTGTATTTTGAAGATACCATCAACCATAAAATTTCATCACATTCGAAATTTTAAAATCCTTGTTTAAACTGTAACCTTATAATCTGTGTATAGGAGATACTGTAGCACCAAAGCTAAAGAGTACTGAATTTTGTCAAACTTTCATCACTTAGGAATTTCACAAACTATAACAAATAAATATTTTTTTAAAGAGTCTTTTATTTCCACAAACTTATTTGCTAAATTTCAAATTTTTATTGAACAATTTATTGGCGTAACAAATGATTTTCGATAAAAATGTTTTAATCTATTAAGAATCACTTCTTTTATGGATTACTCGAAGCCTATTATACAAAACGTCTGAACAAAATCTTGATTTTTGAAACTCGTCATCGTGTTTGAAATCTTTGACTCACTGAAATATCCTATTCTAAATCCAATTAGTTTGTACTATCTACAAAAAAAAAAAAAAAAAAAAAAAAAAAAATTAGCCATCCTTGCTTTCGCCGAAAACCAATTTTGAAAGTAAAATATTTCCAACCATGGGAAAATTTAACCCTTCAAATTCTCCATTGATTCATATTTGTTTTAAACCGGTTTGAACTTTTACGACTTTGCGTTTATCACAATCATGCTTTACTTTGTAAGGATTCCATGTTTTCTCATACGTTTGATTATAAACATTGATTCGAACCTCATGGTTCACTCCGTATTTGTTACAACGCGCTATCTAGTTACCTATGCTTCATGATCTCCTTAGTTTTTATGTTCCTTTTATTTGAAAACCTATTGATTAGACTTCAAATACTTGAACCTTATTAAATTGAAAAACTATTGATTTAGTCCAAAATGTCCATACCCAAATTTTTGTACAAGGATGACCCTTATTCCAAAACCACCAACAACTGTTTTCATCGAAATTTCCACCTACTTTACAAACCACCACTATTATTATTATTATTATTTTTTTACGAAATCTCATCTAATTATACAAACCTACCCCCCCTCCTTTATTTTTAATTGCATTTTGACCTGCATACTTACTCAAATAATTTTTTTTTTCCAAACAAACGATGAGGGTTTTTGTACCCGTTGCTCAATTAAACTTCGAAAATCTCTTGACTTCTTGAAACATACAACTCTGCTCGATTGGTAAAGGTCATCATGCCTGCTCAACAGTTGGCAGAGGCCCTACAACTTGCTCAACGACTGTAGAGGCTATCGCACCTGCTCAACAATCGGTAGAGGTTCTTACTCACTGACTGGTAGAAGTCTTTTTCCTGCTCAACAGTTGGACTCATTTTTTGATACAATTACAATGTGTATGACTCAATAACAAGGTTAATTGCATTTGTTACATGTGTGAGTCTAGAGCTATAGAAGGACACAAAACCCTAATGTAAGGTAAATTGGTGATTGCGGTCCGGAACGTAATCATGAATTTACAGGTACGTTAAGGTAGTGTGAAATTCTATCAAGGTTTTTCGTTAGCTAATCAATTATAAACTCTAATTACCTGGTAGTTCCTTAAGTCTTCCTATAGTCAATCAACTCATGCATTTCTTTTAGGGTTCCTAAAAATTAAGTTGAGTGTTTTGCTATATTCTTATTCTCCTTGTTATTTCAGACCAACCTAATCCAACCCTTAAAACTCACACATAACAATCCTCTTATCCAAAATTATTCGAAACAGATTATTCTATTTACCTATAAATTCATGTCGTGCCTTAACCCAAATTTTTCAAACCACAGTTGCCCTAATTTCTACCCAATCATCCTCAGACCTGTGTTTTTAATAACTTCGGGACGAAGTTCCCAAAAGTAGGGGAGACTGTAACGCCCAGCTATTTTCTAAAGATTTATTGAAGAAAAAAAATATTATAATCATAAAACGATTTTTAAATTCGTTAAACAACAATATTTCGTTAACAAGAAATACAATTTTTTATTCAGAGATAAATTAAATTATTTAACTTCGCTCTTACAATATCTGAAAAATAATAGTAACTTGTTACAAGTAATAACATGCCAAATAATCGACACTTAGTAAATTCTTATATATATGTATGGTCCAACGACTCGTTTTAAGTCGGTTTATAGAAATAAATTTAACAAATAACTATTTTAGTGGTTAAACAAGTTATGTAATTTAAACGAGACCGAGTCAGTAACTGGTTCGTATACGCGGTACCCGACCACTTAACCTAACTCACACCTAACCCTACCTGTTTATTATTTAAACACCTTAAGTTACCTCCTATTTTCCTAATTCCTTCCTTCCACAAACCCTAGCCACCATGACATGCGGTTATCTCATCCTCTCCTTTCTTTCTCTGCCCACTCTTTCCCCCACATGCTTTCACACTCCAATAAAAGAACCTTTATAATTTTGTTTCCTTCTTTTCTATGGCCAATGGTGTTGCATCGGTGGAACATAGAAAGGCCATAACACCGCTGCACATTGTCTTAAGTCATGGAAATCCACGTACTTCTTAACACATGGCGGCGGAACAGGTTTGAAGGTACGAATCTTGTGATTAAATATGGTTCAGCGACGGCGATTGGGTTCCGGGTTGGTTTGGTGCGGTAACGAGAGGTTCAAGTGCAGCTACAGTAACAACGACTGGGGGGTTCCATTAGTCGTTAATCTCGGGCCAGACGCGTTACGGTGCAACAACCAGTAATGGGTTACGTCGGGTTGAAGGTTTCGTTTGGCCTTTGTACAAGACGGTAAACGTTCCGTTTGGGTTGGTTCCGAGTGGTTATTGGTCGATGTTATGGTTCTTTTTCCGTCAATCGCCACCGCCTTGTAGTGTCTTCATCTCACCTGTGTGCAGCCCATTCTCTATTCGCTCCATGCAGGTAAACGATTACACCTACCCTTAGTTAACTAAACAAATCAAAACTTAGAATATATAATATACTTAAAGTTGGAAATTGGGTCATCTGGGTAAGAACGTGGTTTTTGGGATAAGTCTTTAGATGGGGAATGTCAAATAAAGTATTATGTTTGTTGTTGTGGGGTTGTATTTCAAAAGAAAAGGGGAACTGATAGTGAGTAGTGACACTAACCAATCACAATGAAATTAAACTATATTAGTGGTATATGTATTTTAATTATAAAAATCATTATAATAAAACATTGCAAGTATTCTGTTAGATGAGGTTATATTACAAGTGATGTTATATCACACTTTGATAATTTCTTATAGTCAAGCATACTAACATTTTAATTTCAATATAGCCATGCAATTAATATAAACATTTTCTACGTTAAACTATTTAGTTGTAAAACAATTAATATTGAAATATTTACTAATAATAATGATAATGGAATAATCGAAAGTTATATATTTCATGTGAAAACTTGAGATATAAAGTAACAATGATATGCTAAAAGGACGTCAATCCAAATTAGGTGCAAGCATAATTCGCCGATTTCCATTGATTCCTTACACGTCCATCATTACATTCAAGGTGAGTTTTACATAGCCCCTTTTATTTATCACCATTTTTGGGGTGAAACATGTTATAACATCATTATTGCAATTCAATCATCAATGTGTCTATGTGTTTTCTATGTTGCATTATGTCTTGAGCATGATTAGAGTAAGCACCATTCTAGCATAATCATTAACTCCGTACAAGCCGACGGTATACATTGATAGATCTATTGGACTGACAATCCCACCCGGATACGTGCCTCCTACAAAGGTAGCGTGGGTGTTTGTTATCGCATAACATATTCAAGTGAACCATGAGCGTATGGTATGTATCATATTATAACAGTCATCAGGGTTGATTATGCACTCGATTTATTTCTAGTATGTTCTCACATATGGACTAGATTGACATGACACATGAATTGCACAACATTTTTATTCTATTATCAAAACCTATGTAATTCTCACCAACTTTTGTTGACCCAAAATATTTTCAAACTTAACATGTTTCATGTTATAGCTTGCTCGAAGATTAGAGTTAATGCTTGAAGATGCGTAGCTAGTATTTTTTTTTTATCTTGATGTACAAATTCTTAGAACAATTGTATGTAATTTATTTAAATCATATATTGAAACTTATTATTTACCATGAGCTACTGAACAATCATCAATACGTGGCATCCCGATGTTTCCGCCATCGGTTGGGGTGTTACAATCCCGATTCTTCCATGTGTTGTTGTTCTGGTAATTAAGGAACCTAGGGCTAACAAGAGAAACATGATGAGTGAATGTATTGATAAAACATTGGATATATAATCAAACCTCAATGGTTACCTTTTTGAAATAATAATGAATCTCCATCGACTGGTAAACTTCCCTCAGATTAGCTAGATTGACTGAAATTTAAACACAGACAACATAGAGAACCCTAGAAAATTAACAAGCATATGGTATTCGAATTAGAGCAATAAAAAATGAAAAGAAGTTATGATGAAACTCACTACGAAGGAACGGACCTTTTGGATCTGGTATAGAAGAGCAGCGACTAAGAGTCTTGGAAGTTGGAAAGTACGGTAGTTTAGGGATAATAAGGTGGGAATGAGAGATATGGAAATTTTGAAAATTCGAGTAAAATGCACAGCGGGAAATTTTTGAGAGCAAAATATTTTGAGGGAAAATTTGGGAGTCAAAATATTTGAACACGAATCACTATGATTTACCAAATATCACCTATGGGGATGGATCCACAGAAAACCCTAAATAATGAGAAAACTCTAGAAAACCCTCAAAAAAACCTACTTCCCGAGCTTTTTTTTTTTAAAAAAATTAGGGCATGTAATATACATGTTTTTAAGTGTTTTGAGCCAAAAAAATCAAAAAAGCGCTGAAGGGTTTTTTTTTTAAAAAAAATAATAAGTTTTGCATCATAACACATGTTAGCTTATTTTTGCACGGGTAACATATGTTATGATGCAAAACTTATTTTTTTTTTTAAAAAAAAACCCTTCGGCGCTTTTTTGATTTTTTTGGCTCAAAACACTTAAAAACATGTATATTACATGCCCTAATTTTTTTTAAAAAAAAAAAGCTCGGGAAGTAGGTTTTTTTGAGGGTTTTCTAGAGTTTTTTCATTTTGGAGGGTTTTCTCCCTATCCTTCCACTATCACCTATATTGACTATACATGGCATAAAGTACCACATTACACCGTGGGTATGGGGGGTTATGTTAATATGTTCGTCGTACATAGTCATATTGGTTGTTATTAGTAGTGCAAACGAGCCGAGAGCTTGGCAAAAAAAAGCTCAAAACGAGTGGAGCCTAACTGGTCCCGAGCTTTGGTTATCGAGCTCGAGCCTTAACGAGCCCACTAAATATACAATTTTTTATTTAATATATTAAAAATATACTTAAATAATAATAATAATTACTATTTATAAAATTATGAAAAAATAGCTAAATTATATATAAAATAATATCTATAATTAATATAAATTAATAAATAAAGAGTAAACATGCCGAGCTCGAGCTTTAGAAACAAAGCTCGAATAGAGCCGAGGTCGAGCTTTCATAACTTACATGAGCTCGAGCTCAACTCGACTAGTTTGCACCCCTAGCTGTTATAAACTGTAATGGTCCATGAGGATTATTGATGTGTCACACACACCCATATTTTGACTAATATTTAACCTATGTTGGTTTTGTTTGATCATGTCTCATAGAGTACCAAACTATCTTTAACTATGATTCACATAACGTGTCATATTACATCAAATGCGTGATAACGTTCAAAAGGATTCATATAATAAGTCATTGTAAGTAATAATGGTCTATAAAGTGTCTTATGGATCATATACACCCATGTTTGACTATGAATCAGTATGACTGGTTATCTTTTGACCTCCGCTTGCTATGGTTGGCCAAAAATCAATGTATATGATTAGCTTTGTCCAACTTTAACTATCAACGACCCTAAAAGATCATTGGTAACAACAATTGATCATCTTTGACACTAATTAGCTAATAATGCCCTAACTGATCATGAATGACCCTAACTGACTGAGACCAACATTAATCATGAATGGCCCTAATTGACCATTCACGATGCTACTTGACTATTAATTGCTCTAATTGACTAGCATTCACCTTAATTAACCAACAATTACAATAATATACCTTACATGACGATAAGTAACCATAATTAACTATCAACTACCACATATGATAGTCAATGACTCTAATTGATCATTATTGGCACTAATTAACCACCAATTACTCTAATTGATTATCTTTGTTTGTAACTAATGAATAGTGCCATAATTTATCATGAACAGGCCTAGTTGGCCATTAATGACTATCAATTGCGTTAATTGACCATCATTCAACCTAGTTCGTCTAAAAACTCTTTAAAGACTAAATATCAATCCCTAAAATTGTAGAATATGACTCGGTTGTTAGAGACTGAATATTAGTTCCTATTTAGTTCGTCTACAAAAACTCTTCAAAGACTAAATATCAGTCCCGAATGTGGTCACTTAGAAGATTTTTTTAGATTTATTTTAGCCTCTCATAGTTTCCATAAAATGGTAGAACTTGCACCAAATAATCAGGGAGGGACTGAATATTAGTCCTTAATACCATCATATGTAAAAGACGTTAAAGAATGAATATCAGTCCCTAATTCAATTCGTTTTAGGAGTATCAAGAACTGATTTTCAGTCTCCAATATGTTTCTTACATGCTAGACACCGAAGATTAGTCGCCATACATTCACACATTTTTCATTACATACGTGAGACTGAATATCAGTCGCTAATAGGTTTTTCCTCCAAAACCTTAAACTGCCCGGATATATTTGTGACTAAAATTTAGTCTCTAATAAGGTGCCAAAGTATTAGCGACTGAATATCACTCAATAACATTAGTCCCATATTAATCAGTCCCTAATATTATTAGGAACTGATAAATCAGTCCTAAATATTATATATTTGAGACTGATATGTTAGTCCCTAAAATTTTAGTCCTTACTGATCACTTTTTTTGTAGTGCCTTGATCTGCAAATATTTGAAAATTAACATTTCTTGACATGCTTGGTAACACCTTGATCTGCAATATTTGAAAATTATCATTTCTTGACATGCTTGGTAACACCTTGATCTGCAATATTTGAAAATTATCATTTCTTGACATGCTTGGTAACACCTTGATCTGTAATATCTGAAAATTATCATTTCTCGAAAAGTAATTAAAAACACTTAAAAATGAATTAAAAACAATTGTTGCGAGTTAGGTTTAGTCGGAGGACCACGTACAATGATTCATCAAAGTTGTACAAAGCTGGATGTTTTTACTGGAAAACCAAAATGAGCAATTAACGAAGCGAAACGGAGAGTTATAATTTTCTTGGCTAGGAAACAACTTAAAAGAACCAAAAATGAATTAAAATTATTTTTTGGTGATTAACAGATAATTTTAAATAATTAAAAGAAAATCATTTTTTTTTTAAAAAAGGCCAAAGCACCTCGCTTTGGTCAAAGCGAGGCGCTTTAGTGCCTCGCTTTGGTCAAAGCGAGGTGCTTTAGTGCCTCGCTTTGACCAAAACAAGGTGCTTTAGTGGTTTGATTAGACCACAGGCGCCTCGCTTTGACCAAAGCGAGGTGCTTTGGCCTTTTTTTTAAAAAAAAAATTGATTTTCTTTTAATTATTTAAAATTATATGTTAATCACCAAAAAATAATTTTAATTCATTTTTGGTTCTTTTAAGTTGTTTCCTAGCCAAGAAAATTATAACTCTCCGTTTCGCTTCGTTAATTGCTCGTTTTGGTTTTCCAGTAAAAACATCCAGCTTTGTACAACTTTGATGAATCATTGTACGTGGTCCTCCGACTAAACCTAACTCGCAACAATTGTTTTTAATTCATTTTTAAGTGTTTTAATTACTTTTTGAGAAATGATAATTTTCAGATATTACAGATCAAGGTGTTACCAAGCATGTCAAGAAATGACAATCGGATTGTTTTTCGAGAGAAAGGAACTAAGTTGCAAATACGATAATAATCAAACTCATATCTCAAGCCGGTGTAATTACTTTCAAGTTTTTTTAGAATCATTGAAGACACCACATCATTGTACAAACCGACGATCATTCAAAATTTAAAGTTACCGCTAACCTCTGTGCCATCATCGACTACAGCAAACCGACGATCTTCCTCCACGACACTCCTAATGGGCCTCTCTTTATTTCACGGTACGATTTTGTGTTTTTGTTGCTTTATAAATAATAAGTTTTGTGTTTATCAAACCCTAACGTCTGAGCAATGATTTATTAAATCGTTTTACTAATTTCCGATTCTTGATACTTTCATAAATCGTTTTACTAATTTCCAATTCTTGATAATAATAAATTATTATAATAATAAAACAAAGGAACTAAATTACAAATATAATAAAAAATAATAATAATAATGTAATATAGTCATTGTTAATGCTCAAAAAAGTCAACCTTTGTTGATTCATAGGAGTCTTGAAGACGAAATGAATTTTACAAGATACTTGAAACAAGGTATGGATATGGAGAATAAATATTTGACTATACGTGGTTGATGATGTCAAGCTTAAGTCGTTGATTCATTTGGAAATCGAAAACGCCTATCGTCACTCTGTATAGAGAAGAAAATCAACAACCGAATATTTAGTTCTCTCCGAACTTCAGCTTCCAAAATACGACGTCGTTGTAGCTCATATGTTATTATCTCTTCTCTTATTCTCTGTTTCTCTAGTTCTCGATGGATTATTGCTCTCATATCGACTCTCACAATTATTCACAATTTTATACATACAACACACCTTCATCGTTGACCGTACTGTTCTTCTTGATCTTTTTATGTATGAATAGTGACCCTCTGGCAAACCTACCTCTGTTTTGAATTTGTTGCTTCCATAGAGAAGTTATCAATCTCACTGTAATGATCAGGAACATTCCAAATAACTGTATAATTTCGTTCAAGATTCCTATGCAAGCAAGTCAAATTCAGTTGTTAGACCAACTTGAGATATGAGTTTGATTAGCTTGAATCTCTTTGATCCATGGTATCCAGTCTTCAAGGTGGACTTAAGCACCTGAACGGGAAGTTGAAATTTTGAATGATGTTCGTCGACTGCACCGAACACACTACAATTATTCACAATTTTATACATACAACACACCTTCATCGTTGACCGTACTGTTCTTCTTGATCTTGATCTTCACACTTGCTTTTGACAAAGGTCTGGCTGACCTGAAGTTCCTTTGCAACCAGGTAAAAAGGAACTAAGTTGCAGATATAAAAATCCATCACATCACGATTATACTCTTTATGTATGAAATAGTGACCCTCAGTTGTTATCCGAGAGATAGCGGTCAACGATGAAGACAGCCTGAAAGTGGATACCATGGATCAGAGAGATTCAAGCTAATTAAAGTCAGATCTCAAGCCGTGCAAGTTATGTTGTAGCATCTTTGATCATCTTCTTGTAATTACTTGACAGATATCTCTCTGAGATGATAGCTTCTCTTCAGATTCTGAAAGTGGATACCATGGATCAGAGAGATTCAAGCTAATAAACTCATAGGTAAGAACATTGTGGATGAGGATTGTTTATCTTCCCATTGATTTCAAGTATGTTGCCAAATAACTGTTCAATTTTAGCTTTTGTTTAACTATTTTAGCAACTTCCATAAAGAAGTTATCAATCTCACTTCTCACTGTCCATGTTTACCTTCAACGTCCAACGGTAATGAGTAACCTAGTAACCTCTACAATGATGTGATTTGTTTTTAAATAAGGAGGTATATGTACAATGAACTTTTTACGCTAAATAAAACCGATTAATGGCAGGTTTGCCAGAGGGTCACTATTCATACACACAACCTTTTGCTCTAGTGGTGTGCTCTACCTTTTTGACAAACACCTGGCTAACCTGTCCAGTTATCAATCTCATTGGCAATCATCCGGTGCAAGTTATGTTGAAGCTCATATGTTATTATCTCTTCTCTTATGCTCTCATATCATGGATCAGAGAGATTTAAGCTAATTAAACTCATATCTCAAGTTGGTCTAACAACTGAATTTGACTTGCTTGCATAGGAATCTTGTACAAAATTATTCTCACATGAATATCCTTTGATGAATGTATTAGGGGTTGGAAACTCTGAAGACCAATGACCCTCTAGCAAACCTCCGTTAAGGGTCTTCAGAGTTTCCATGGGAAGGTAAACATATATAACATTCTCTTCTTCTTCCCTTACAAATCACTTTGCCATTAATACAAATCACATTGTGCATGACATTACATTCTGCATGTGTCATTTCATAACTTGCACCGGCTTGAGATATGAGTTTAATTAGCTTAAATCTCTCTGGTCCATTGTATCCACTTTCAACTAAATCTTTCTCTGATCGCTACTGTTGATTGGTATATAGAGAGATTCAAGCTAATCAAACTCCGGGCAACCCTTGTTTGATTATACTCGTGTACAACCTTTATCTCTTTATGTATGAATAGTGACCCTCTGACAATGATCAGAAACATTCCAAATAACTGTAATGATCGCTACTGTTGATTGGTATATAGAGAGCAAACCGACGATCATTCAAAATTTAAAGTTACCGCTAACCTCTGCGCCATCATCGTTGACAGATATCTCTCTGAGATGATAGCTTCTCTTCAGATTCTGATTGCACCGGTGGAATTGGAATTGGAATTAATGAGACAACTTTTCAGTTGTTATCCGAGAGATGGCGGTCAACGATTAAGACAACCTGAAAACAACCGGATACCATGGATCAGAGAGATTCAAGCTAATTAAACTCATATCTCAAGCCGGTGCAAGTTATGTTGTAGCATCTTTGATCATCTTCTTTGTAATTAATTTTTATTGTTTCGGGTTCCCTTCCATCGTTGACAGATATCTCTCTGAGATGATAAAGGTAGATCATGGAAAGTTGAACTCAAGAAAACAAAGATGAAACCGATTAATGTTCTTTATATATGAATAGTGACCCTCTAGCAATATTTGTAATTACTTTCTATTGTTTAGCGCCGATCCGATTGTTAAAAGTATCAAGACTATGAAATTAGTAAAACAACTGAATTTTACTTGCTTGCATGAAAAGTTCAATTTCAGTTCAAACTTTTCAAACACCTGCAACATCTCAAGAGTCGAGGTCCTCTGAAAAAGACATCGTACAATGAACTTTTCATGCAAGCAAGTAAACTTCAGTTGGTATTAATGGCAAGATATGTGGCTTTAGTCCTTTACGTAGGTTTTTTGACAACTTTTTGCTAATACACACAACTTTTTGCTCTAGTGGTGTGCTCTACCTTTTTGACAAACACCTGGCTAACCTGTCCAGTTATCAATCTCACTGGCAATCATCGTTGGTAGCTATAGGTAAGAACATTGTGGATTAGGATTGTTTATCTATCTTCCCATTGATTTCAAAGGATATTCATGTGAGAGTGATTTCGTTACTGTAATGATCAGAAACATTCCAAATAACTGTAATTGATTTCCACGATCTACCTTGACTGCTACAACATAACTTGCACCGGCTTGAGATATGAGTTTAATTAGCTTGAATCTCTCTGATCCATGGTATCCACTTTCAGGTTGTCTTCATCGTTGACCGCTATCTCTCGGATAACAACTGAAAAGTAATTACAAGAAGATGATCAAGGATGCTACAACATAACGTGCACCGGCTTGAGATATGAGTTTAATTAGCTTAAATCTCTCTGATCCATGATATGAGAGCAATAATCCATCGAGAACTAGAGAAACAGAGAATAAGAGAAGAGATAATAACATATGAGCTACAATGACGTCGTGTTTTGGAAGCTACAACATAACTTGCACCGGCTACTTTTCAGTTGTTATCAGACGACTACTTTGATCAAGATGACATACACCTAATTTACACATATCCTTTGATGATGTCAAGTTTAAGTCATTGACAATGTTGAGGTTATTACTTTGTTTAAGTCATTGACAATGTTGAGGGTTATTACTTTGTTTTTTAATTTTTTTTTAACTTTTTATAATTATTAAATTAAAAAAAAAAAACAACTCAAAACATCAAAAAACTACCAAAATAAATTACCCCCTCCAAGCGCCTCGCTTAGGCCTAAGCGAGGCGCTTGGAGGGGTTTAAATAGAAGCTGGGGGTTTAAATATCACCACCCATATACAATCAATGTATGTATGAATTTTTTTTTATTTTTTATTTTTAAGTGGTTTGAAGAAGGTGTTTTGATTTTAGATACCCTCTGATTAAACTAGCGGATGTGAGTTGGTAAATATGTATTGGTTTTTTACAAAAATATTATATTTGAATCTCTTGTATAGTTATGAGAATCATTCTCATAAACGCTATTCACATCCAGTAGTTTAACTAGCGGGTAGATAACATGGAATTGAAAGGAGTTTTAAAAATTGACTTGAAACCATAGTTATCAAAAGCGCTAGGCGCATAGAACTCGCCTACGGCCTAGGCGCGAGGCGCAAAAAATGGGAGGGCTGAGATAAAAAAAGCGAACAAAGAAAGTAAAGTAAAAATATATTAAAATAATATTATTTTTCATCTAGTTAGTATCAAAAGTTTAAAATATTGATGTATTAGTGTATAGAAGTAGTTTTCCTTAGAAAAAAAGTAGAAATCTGGCTGGAATCTAGCCATAATTTAACTAACGAATTTGGCTTGAAACTCTTCGGAATTTGGGAATCTAGCTAAAATCTGCGCCTAAACCATCATCTGGTGAATTAAAGCGCAATTTACTCGACTCAAAGCGCAAATGCATCGCCTCGCCTAAAAAATAGACCTAAGCGTAAGAGGCGATGGCTTTTGACAACTATGCTTGAAACTAAGAAAAGTTCTCCGCATCACCTGAAGAAAAATATAAAAGTTTTTGTACGTGTATCAATTTTCGTTTAGAATAACCAAATTAAATTTGTAAATCGTTAATGAGGATTATTAGGCGAAGCTCGCATTGGTCCTTATAGCCGGATAGATTAGTTTGTTATAACGTTGAGCTAAAGATAGTTGCTTTTTTTTTTTTTTTTTTTTTTTTTTTCGAAAGGTGATTTTTCATGTTGTGGTAGAGTTCATCACAACCTTTCAGAAGGGGATCACCTAGCCACTCTACAGTGGTCAGACTATGTTATTTTAACTGGGTCCACGCTGACGCGAGAGTGGCCGGCCCACAAGCGAGTCGAGGTTGCACATAAGGGGCACTAAGGCTTCCACCCGGAAAATTTCCCGCCACCTGCCACTTGACAGATGTTGCACCCTCCACAAGAGGCAAGTCTCTCTGGAGTAAATGCACGGTAATAGAAAACCGGGGCCATCAGAATCAAACCTGACACCTCCAAAAAGGGTAGGCTCAACCATTACTTGGCAAAATATCCAACCATAAATGTTGGAAGTGAGAATTGAACCCTTGACCTAGCCTGTGAGCAAATTTGATTTAGATAACTCGGTCATGTAACTAAACTTGCATAATTTAAGATTGTTGTTATTATTTCATTAATAAATTAATTTGTGACTTATATAAACAGAAACATACACCACTATCGAAATCGAGATAGTGAATTAACTTGTCGAAATACGAGTAGACTCAAGTCAAAGTCTAGAGAAATACGAGCTCAGTTCCTGACTCTACTAAAAATATCGACTACAAGTGTTAGTCGGCTAATGAGGGCACTACCATTAGACCACATATCACATATGTAAAATGTATTGTATAGTTTTCATGGGAGATAAACAAAGGGGCAACGCTCTATCAGTATCTAGTATCTGAATGACTTTCTTTAGGAAAGATTGTCGGTTGGCATGAATCAGAGGTTTTACCACAGTAGACCTCCACACACTGGGTTTCCTTTGAAATTGATTACGGTTAATGTCACATGTGATGCATGCGATTACAAGCATGGGTGACCTTTTGTCTATGGTCATGGGTGTAGTCGGATAACAAAGTTTTGTTATAAGACTATCCGTTGTGGCTAGAGGTGAGCCATGACTCTATCCTCTTATATTGCGCCATGTCAGCGTCTAGTTGACAGAGTGATAAAGCTGCTGGTCGCTCACCTGATCGTGTTGTGGCTAGAGGTGAGCAACAACTTTATCCAGTTTTTTTTTTTTAAATTATTATTTTTTAAACTTTGTTATTTTAAATTTATATAATATTTAAATTTTAAATTTACATAGACATAATTAACAAAAGAGTTAATTGTCAATTTAGTCCCAGAGGTTTGTCAAAAATTGTCACTTTCATCCAAATCTTTTTTTTTTGGTCAATTTAGTCCTTGTGGTTTCATTTTTTTGTCATTTTAGTCCCTGTGGATTAACAAGATTTGGATGAAAGTGACAATTTTTGACAAACCTCAGGAACTAAAATGACAAAAAAAAAAAAAAAAAGAAACCACAGGGACTAAATTGACCAAAAAAAAAGATTTGGATGAAAGTGACAATTTTTAACAAACCTCAGGGACTAAATTGGCAATTAACTCTTAACAAAATAACATAAAACACTATAATTAATAAATATAAACCATAAATATTTTACAAATAAAATAAAAAAATATAAAATAAAAAAGAACAAGTAATAAAGTAAAAAAAAGAATATAACAAAAGTAAATAAAAGATATATTGCTCTACCTAGTCATCTTCCCCAACCCTTCCACCTTTAGTCATCTTCCCCATTAAAAACCAAACCCTAATTGTGACTCCAGCAATTACAGCTCTCTTTCAAATCATCAAACAGTCATTAAAACCTTAAAATCATAAAAAAAAATAGAATAAATATATAAAAAAACACATCTTTCCTCGCTAGCAGATGCGAGCAGGGTCGCTCCTGCTCGCTCGTGCCCTCGTTCACGTGTAGGTGTTGTGAAGTACGCGAGCCACGTGGCTGGTTTAGTCGTTCGCGGCTGCTCGCTCGCCCACCACAACAGACAGTCTAAGATACATTAAAAAACATTGTCATGGGAGATATTAAATTAAACTTTGGAACACAATTCACAAAATGTGGTAACAAATTAATATGTTCATAAATGTGCTAATTAATTATTAAAATGATCCCAAATAACTTATGCTGACTACTAAATTAGAACATATTGCTTTCTTAAACATATATTTTAAGGTTTATAAAATGTCAAGATACATCCACGTGAAATTCAGGACACTAACTTTTTGGTTTATAATTTAAAAATTACGAAAAATGATAATTGATTAAGGTCAAATCTAGGTTCGAATAAGATCGAATATACACCAATATTAAGAAAAGGAAACGGATTATTTAATTGATATCCGCAGACGATTCATTATGAAATATGAGACAGGATTGCGTGCAAGTTAAATCATTTTGCAAAAAGAAATACTAATTTCATTTCATCTCTAGTCTGAACCTATAACGGATCTCTCATTAGACTAGACTATATTAATAATCCTTAGCATTTGAACACTAATTATATATTTTTTTATTCTTTTTTTGTTATCTTAAATAGTTATTATGTTAGATAAATATCAGTTGGTTGTGAGTGGCCTGGTGGTTGAAATGTTGTGTTGCTTCCATGTTTACCCAGGTTCGAATCTTCTGGCCCGTCTCTAAAGATGATGAGAGAGACCTTCGCAAGAAAGACAAAGAGGAGCCAGGCATGGGTTCTGACTGGCCTCCTCCATTCGGTTACAGTAGATATAAGGCGGTTAGTGCTGTTATGGTGCACCGACTGACTGATAAAAAGAGAAACCGAAGACACAGAGACGAAAGAGAGAGACGGAGAGTAGAGTGACAGAGCGACGCACCGGCCATGGCTTCCTCCGTCGTCCTGTTATCAGTGACGGTGGGTTTTTGCTCCATCCGATTAGGCGACCTATTGTTCTGTTGGTTGTGGATGGGGGATGTTGACGGTTCCGGTGAGATTGTTTTTTTCCGTCAGCTAACCGCATTCTATGACCATAGCTAAAGAAAGCATACAAAACTTCTCTAACCTTTAGACACGCACTAAAAGAGGGGTAATTGTAGTAAGGATTGATTTGTCTATTTGCGATCCGGTGAGAAGCAGGGTGGGACGATGGATTTTATTAATTGTGCAATTAACTTTTTGTTAAAATTATTAGCTTTAAAAGATATATTCATATTTTATTTTTTGAAAAGAAAACTTCATTAACCACCACTCAAAAGGTCCTCAAAGAAAGGACCTAAGAGGGAAAAACAAAACACCAAAACATCAATCCAACGGGAATTTACATCAATCTTTCCAATCAATACTTTTATGTCTAGACCTATGACGATACCAAAAAAAAGACGTAGATTTAACACATTCCACTATCTCAATGGTTCGTCGTCTTTTGTTGTTGAACACTCGATCATTCCGCTCGTTCCAAATCACCCACAAAGTTGTATAAACGATGCCTCTCAGAATTCCTCTTGTGTGTTTCGTGCTGGTATAAGTATTCGGAATCTGAAGAATGTCACCAACGTGGAAAGCAAAACTATGCGGCAACCTGCACCAATTTTCGATACGAGCCCAGACTTCCTGTGAGAATAAACAACCGGTATACAAGTGAAGAGCCGTTTCCACCTCCTCTTGACAAAAGCTGCAGCCGTGATGCTGTATGATGACGCCTCGTTTTATGAGTTCGGCAATAGTGGGAAGGCGATTAAGTGCTAACCTCCATACCATAAATTTACATTTAAGGGGAACCCAATTCTTCCAATGGACAAGGGATCTGTTAGCATTATGAATATTGGCCGAAAAAAGTTTCTTTGCAGACGCAACCGTAAAGACGCCGTCCCTTTCCACTTTCCATCTCCAAAGATCTTTACCCTCCCTCCTAGTAATATCATGTATGTCATTAAGCAAGAGGAATAACTCTGAAATTTCCCCGTGGGAGGAAGGCTGTGTGCGCCACTCCCATTGCATCACCTTGGAGTTTTGAACCCACACGAGTCTTTGTGAAACCACAACCCATTTCTGCTTCTCCAATCTAAAAAGGTTCGGGTAAAGTACACGGAGGGTACCTCCCGCAGCCAAACATCGCTCCAGAAACATAGCCCGTGACCGTCCCCTAACTCGGCAACAAAATGCGAATTTAGAGACAACCCATTACTCAATTTGGTTTCACCTACTTTTACAATAGATTTCCAACAACCACTTAAACCCACATTACAAGGAAGCATAGCCCAAGGTCTAGTCGTCCCGTGGCAACCCATGATGATTTTCTTCCATAGACTACTACCGTCATTTTTATATCTCCAAGTCCACTTTAATAGCAACGCGTCATTCACCTCTTGCAATTTAGTGACACCCAATCCCCCCCTATTTTTTTGGGTAGTAACCACATCCCAAGCGACCCAAGATATCTTTTTATCAACATGAGCGCCCGACCATAGAAACCGTCTCATAATAGATTCAATGGAGTCAATCACCGCCTTAGGAGCTTTATATAGCGAAAGATAATAAGTCGGTAAATTTTCCAAAATAGACTTAATAAGTACCAAACGCCCACCCATCGATAGAGTTCTAGCTTTCCAAGAAGTTAGACGATTGCGAACCACTTCAATAACGGGTTCCCAATTGCTAACCCGGGACATCTTGGAGCCGACTTGAATGCCGAGATATTTAAAAGGGAAATCGCCTCTTTTACAACCTAAAAACTCTATCATATTATCAACCTCGTCATCCTCAACTCCAACACCAAAAATGTTAGATTTATGGATATTAATACGAAGGCCCGAACAAATGTAAAAAATATGAAGGACCCGGGCAATACTTTGAATATTGTCCCGTGACCATTCCCCCATGATGAGAATGTCGTCGGCATAAAACAAATGAGAAAGATCGGCTACCCCGTCAGCGAGGCAAACCCCCTTAAACACTCCTAACTCATGAGCTTTATTCAACAACCAAGAAAGGGCTTCCATGACTATTAAAAATAAGAACGGTGATAATGGATCTCCTTGTCTAAGACCTTTTTCACATTTAAATTCGAAAGTCGGGGAACCATTTACCAAGACCGCAGCTCTAGCAGAGGAACAAATGCCTTTAATCCATTTACACCACACCGGATGAAACCCCATCTAAGCTAGAATAGATAATAAGAAGTTCCAATTGACATTATCGTAGGCCTTCTCAAAATCTACTTTAAGCAAAAATGCCTTTTTGTTCCTCTTCTTCAACCACCCCATAACTTCATTTAGCATTAATGGGCCGTCAAGAATGAATCGATCGGCTAAAAAAGCCGATTGTGCTTCCGAAATCACCTGACCCATCACCTTTTTGAGACGATTAGCAAGGATTTTGGAAATTACCTTGTTTACCATCCCAACAAGAGTGATTGGTCTATTATCTTTTAAGCCCATAGGAGATTTCACCTTCGGGATTAAAGTAATAAAAGCCGTCCCACACCCCGTGCTAAGAGTACCTGAAGCATGAAATTTCGTCACAATGTTATAAAAATCCTCCTCAAACAGATTCCAAAACCGTTTGACAAAACGAAAATTAAACCCGTCTGGACCCGGCGCCTCATTAGACCCGCACTCAAACACGGCGTCCTTGATTTCCTGTCTAGAAAACAAAGAAACCAAATTATGGCTGTCAACATCATTTAATTTCTTCAAACCTTCGCATACAAAGGCTGGACGTGAAGGATAATTGTCTGCGAAATGGTTTCTATAGAATTTCATCACTTCCCTCTTAACAAGTGTTGGTTTCGTAACCCAAACATTATTAATAAGGATTCCGGGTATTGAATTTGATGCTTTTCTACCATTCACAAAATTATGAAAAAAGCTTGTGTTCTCATATCCCAAGGACGCCCATTTGACTCGAGATTTCTGGCGAACATCTCGAGCCTTGAATTGCTCGATCTCCTCTAAAGCGATCTTGCATTTGGACCAGATCCATAAATCTGTTTCGTCTAACTCGTTACATTCCATACGGGTTTCGTACTCCTCCTTTTCGTTTCGCAACCGAGTCTCGTTCTCACTTTCCTTCACGCTGTAATCATTATACCAAGCCTTTAAAGAACTTCTAAGATTTCGAAGCTTGTTTAGTAAATTCCGATCTGCAGCACCGTTGTTATTCCATCCGTCCCACACATCATTGATAATACCAATACACCCCGGACGATCTAACCAAGAGTCAAACAGCCGAAATGGCTTATGACCAAAATTCGTATCAATAACTGAGAAGACCACCGCGCGTGATCCGAAAAAGCTCTATTCAAAACCCGAACACAAGAATTGGGCCATTTATTAAAAACATTATCGCACACCAAAAATCTATCAATTCTACTCCAAGTACATACGCCGCGTCTGCTAGACATGTATGTATAACTGGAGCCTTTCAATCCATATTCTCTTAAACCGGCCACATCAATGAAGTCATTGAAATCGGAGGAGCATACCGAATCAAACGTCGAATTTTTTCGTTAATCCCGGCTTCTAACTGCATTAAAATCCCCAAAAACGATCCATCATCCGTCAAATGACCGAATAAGATTATTAATAGTTCCCCACAATTCTCTTTTTCTAGCATTCGTTTGCGGAGCGTATACATTGAGCACATTAATTCTAATGGAGCCAGCACAAATCGTACCCGCAACAAGAAGAAAATTCCTATTTTTATTGACCAGATCCTTCGAAAAAACCTTCGGGTCCCAAATACTCACAATACCCCCCGAGTTACCGACCGCGTCAACATAATCAAAGTCGAAACCCATGCCACCCCAAAAATTAGAAACTACTGCCGATTGTAAATCACTACTCCAAGACTCTTGCATACCAATAAAAGAAACCCCATGATCTTGTTTTAATTTCTTAATCCAACCCGCTTTACCAGAAACCCCAACCCCACGTATGTTAATGGATAAACAATTCATTTGATACCTCCTTATACCCCTTCAGAGACAATCGAACCGAGAACTAACTCTTGTGCTTCAGTCAAGTCAGCTCCCAGTTTCTTGCCCAACACGATTGTGACATCAACTTCATCGGCTACTTCGCTATTAACGTTCAAGTCTGGAACAGGTTCTGAACGTGGGTCTGCATGCCCATTTATTTTATCCGCACTTGGGCTTGCATTGCCAATATTATTTTCTGAATTGGGCCTACTAATATCAGTTTGATCGAGCAGCTGATCCAACCCAAATATATCTTCTACTCCTTCGGGCTTCTTCCCCACTTTTGTTTTTTCTAGACTACTTGAATAAGCTGGATTGGGCCTGTTCAGAGAGCCCAAAAACGATTTTTTCTTTCTTTTAAGAATCGTGTGACATTCTGTTGCATATTGTTATCCACCGGCCCATTATTGTTTTGTTCAAAAACTTTGTCAAAGTCAAATGCTTGACCCGGTACAAAATTTTCCTCTTCAATGATACTTTCTGAATTAATTTCCCCATTAAAACTTTCCGAATTTATCTCCTGAATTGAAGGAGCATTAATGACATTATTATTGATAGGGGAAGTTACCAAAAATTCCGGTCCACCCTGTGTCAGCCGCTCGTCACCGGAAAAACCATTTTCCGGTTCAACCCGTACATCTTCTTTCTCGCCTTCTTCGTGAAACTCTTCATTGACCGACATAGAATTGCCATCAGATGGCGAGGAAGGGGCCTTATAAAATTCTAGAACCCATTCTCCCGCTTCCTCCGAAACCAACACAGTGAATTTCCGATCTCGCCAACTTAGTTTTACCTCTTCATTCAGGCGTTTACCGTCGCCCAATAAGAGACCAATGTATTCATAGGATAAATCAGCATCTGTATCACTTCTATCAGCCCTATGGACGATCTTTCCATAAAGATTCCCTATAGCATCGATCACTTCCGACGAAATAAGTTGTAGCGGAATACCTATGATATTTAGCCATGCAAGCCTCTCGTAGGCAAATACTTGCCCTTCCCATGTGTCTAAAGCAGAGAATCTTCCAATCACTTCTCTTGCGGCATTAAGAAAAATTGTTACCAAGTCTCTATCATCAAAAGAAAGCAAAACTGTCAAGCCCCCAAGATATTGGATGTTACACTCTCCTGACCATATATCTTTGACAATCAAATATATGTTCGTAAGAGCATCCAAATCGATCATTCTTGCCACAATCGCCTTCCCATGCAAACCTTTGAACGAATTGATATGATTATCTATAATCACTGTCTTTTCGCTTTGTCTTCCCGTGAGCATGTCTGAGAAAGACCGAGATCCGTTGAATACTGATGGTTTAATAGGAACTGATCCTTCTTCCTTCCGACTTCGTTGATCCTCTGGATGTTTCTGTTTGTTGTTATCCGGACGATCTCACCTTCTTCATAGGTGAATCTCGCTATGTTAGCCTTCAACCAGCAATCCCCGATTTTCGTGTTGCACAACTGTCTTAACAAATCCTTGATGTCTTTAACGTCGAGAAATGAGACAAAACCGAATCGATTCCCCATCTTGTCACTCTTCCGAGCGATGTACAAATCGTAGATGTCCCCAAACGACCTGATGAACTCTGCAAGATCATTCCCACTGCACTTTTCCGGCAAATTAGTTATAAAAACCTTCGTAAGACGACCAAGAATGGTGGCCGGAATAGGTTTCCGACCATTCATGGCTAGAGAGCGTTTTTTTTTTTAAAATACAAAAATGGTTTTATTTAACTAGGAAAGTTAAGATATATTCATATTGATTTAGAAAACATGGACCTACCTCATAATTCATTCCTTTTGATTATTGATTGGTTTAATGTATTAATTCCTCTACAATCTGATGATGATGTCTACTGGGAATTTAGTGGGATGGTTTTGTTTATTAAAAGGGGTTATTTCAATTTTCAGTTATTAATCTATACGCCATTTCATTTATGGTGTAATAATTAAATTCACTAATTCTTGGGTTTTATATAATGTCGGGAAATGTAAACGGGTTCCTTCGGCTCTAAAAGTAGGTGTTGGAGTCGTGCGACGAAGCAATTAGCATGAGCCTAATATCATGAGCCTAACCAGTCAACGACTCCTGTGAAACCGGAATACCGAATTACTCGGACGAATGAGACTAAGCGTTGATTACTTTTATGAAGATAATTCACGAAGATTTGGTAAGCAATCATGAGGTTTACCATCAACGTGAGAAACAAAGTCAAGTGGGTGCCTAAGTGGTTGTTGGATCAGTTTTCTTTTAGATTCCAGGTAAATATTTTTTTCCCGTTATTACAAAGATAATACGTGCAAATTGCAAATTTTTGATTGTTAGTGTTTGAAATAAGTGCAAATCATCAACTTACATTGAATGAGAGTAACGAAAGAATTCGAAGCGCAGGCGCAACGCGTCGGATTAATACAACTAGTTTAATAAACTTGCACAAGCCGGAGCTTCAAAGACAAAGCTTGTTTTGACCTAACATATTTAAAAAATATATGAATTTCATCTAAGATAATAAATAAATAACCATATTTGAGTAATTCTATTTACCAAGGTGTTTATATATTGTGTGATTGTACCCGCTGCATTAAAGGTGTTATGTGCTTTATTGGTTGTACTTTTTTGCTTTAATGAGTTGTATTACAAAATCTCTGGTATTACACGCGGCCTCATCTCCTTCCAACACCACCTCATGATCTACATTCACTTCTTCTTTCTTTCTCTCTCTCTCTCTCTCTCTCCCTCTTTCTCTCCCTCTCTCTCTGTCCCCCTCTCTATCTCTCTATCCCCCTCTCTCTCCCCCTCTCTCTCTCTCCCTCTCTCTCTCTCCCTCTCTCTCTATCTCTCCCTCTATCTCTCTCTCCCTCTCTCGGCTCCCTCTCACTCTCTCTCCATCTCCCTCCCTCCCTCTCCCTCTCTCTCCCCTATCTCTCCCTCCCCCCCCCCCTCTCTCTCTCTCTCTCTCTCTCGACAGCTGATGGTTTGAGGATGGACGGATTTAAGGAGCGATTATAGGGAGCCCTTGGTTGTATCATCTCTTTGTCCTCCTGAAGATTTTAACTCACCATTTTTTAATAGAAACCGAACACTATTTGTCAATCCATAGAGAAGCTTCAACTTTCGTTGAGCAAGCAACGAAGCAAGAAATCCTTATCACTAGAATTAAGGTAATTTATATGCGGAATCTTATCTCCTTTTTGCTATGTACTTATAAATAGAGGAAAGTAACACTGAATATTGAATATTATTATATAATCATTATTTTGGTTGTTGTAGGTTTGTCCAACTGTTAGCTCCCCATTGAAGGGGATGGAAGATTGGTTTGTTAGGTGGTGCTAGTTTTGGAAGACCATGCTTATTATGGAACTTATCGACAATGTTGCTAGAGATCAAGGTTTGTAGATGTTGTCTTACATGTGGTACGTTTTGAAGATTTGATTTATATGTTTATTAACCTTTGAGTGGGTATTATTTGTAGGCATATTCTTTGTCTTCACTGGTTGGAGAACTTATCCAACAAGGTAATGGTTTGTATCGAGAAATGATGAAAAGTGGTGTCATCAAACTAGGTGATAAGCATGTGTGTTTATTGGATAAAGAATTATGGTTATTGTTTGTGATTGTGATTGTGATTGTGATGTGTTTCTTGCTGTTACGAGAGCAACTTTCCATAAAGGTTGCAAGATAACGAAGGGAATTACTTGGCGCACATGTAGACTAATTTGGCGAAGACAACTGCTCATGAGGCTAAAGATGTGCTTGCAGCCACTTTTGCATAAATGCGGCTTTACTCGGGTAATGCTGAACATAGGTTGGGACCGTTTATTGTGTTTGCAAACCATATAGTGGCATGTGTTTTGAATAGTATCCTAGAATTTTTCTGGTCTCATTAACGTTTAATTGTAACATGACATTTAAATTAATTGATTTGGTTTTTAATTTTTGGAAACATTACTGTTTTTATTAAATTCATATTAGATCAAATTATGATAATAATTGAAGATATATATCTAGGTTGTGGTTTCAACGCCTAATGATGAATTTCGTGCTGTAGAGCTTAGTGTGCTCAAGTAACCAAATGCTATTAGTCTCGCTAAATTTTTGTTTTGTTAAGGTTTTTGGTTTATATATGATTACTAAGATGAGTATGGCATGAATTTATTGCCTAATTGGTATCATTTACAATATACTGTTGTTTTCTTTTTTGACAGGAAAAAAAGTGGAAGGTCTGCTTTCATTTAGTTTGGGAATAGCTAGGCACCATATTTGTATATGTGGAATGTGGGTAAGTATAATGTGGACTTTCATTATTCAACATTAGTCCATTACTATTGTTTAGTTTTAAATTACAATTTAGTTAGTGAGCATGAAAGTCTTAGGTAGTAAACATGAAAGTCTCACGTTTAAGGGTTGGATTTTTCTTTGAGGTATAGGGCTATATTATTAGTACAGGAAATCATGGATCTGGGTCATCTCTTTAACTCAAGTCACTGCAGATGTAGTTGATAATTTTAGACATTGTGTTGCGGTTAGTCCTTAGAATTTTTGCAAAGCCTATGTTTTTGTCCTAATGAAATTAACATTGAAGTGAAAGAGTAATGATGTAAATGCCGATGTAACATGGCAAGCTATAGTTATGTGTACTATATTTGATCTAAATACCTTATAAAATGGCACATTTGGTTGGTTTTATACATAATGACAAAATGCTTATCTAAACTTATCTTCTCACCGTTCCTAATATATTCGGGCGTCCGACATAAAAGTCCAATAATATGTATATATATAGCAAATATATTACTAGCAAGCAAATTGTACAAAAACAGAAAAGTCCAATAATATATATATATATATATATATAGCGAATATATTACTAGCAAGCAAATTGTACAAAAACACAGTCGCACGTGGGGGACGCCATCTAGTATAAAATAATATATAGTTATATAAATAACATAAGAAGTTCATTTAAGATAATAAATAAATAACCATATATAAAATAGTATATATTTTATATCTATAAATAACATAATTAAATAATTTTTTTAACGGCTAATGTTACTCTCCATTATATTTACAATAAATACACCATTGCCAAGATTTGAACTTAGGACCTTCCCTTTAAGAGGCATAAGTTTCTACCAAGTAAACTATCCCACATTATCCAACATCATTAAATAATAATACCAGAGGCGAACCTGAGCTATTTATAGCATTTCAAACAATGCAAAAAAAATATTTGAACATGATAAAACCAAGCTCACTCGTTTATTGATACGTGATATTCAATTATTCTATCTGGCCTTATAAGATGTAATACAGAAGATTCTTGCTATTTAAGTATTTTATATGTTTTATAAGATGAATGTATGAATTTTTTTTGTTTGGTTTTTTACATATGATTATATTATGTTGTTGTATTTTATAAAATACTAGTGGTTTGGCCCGCGCTACGCAACGGGTGTTATAGAGGGTCTTTAGGAGAGCACAATCTAATCCAGCATGTTGATCATGAGATTGAGTTGTTGATGAATCTTTAACACTCTTTGAAATGCTTTTTTTTTTTGTTGCAAGCATCTTCACTTGTTCGGGTTGTGAGAATTCAACGGAAATGTCACTGTCATCGTCTACTACTGCCCGAGGTTGTTTCCAAGGTTCTCCGTCCATCCACATATATATGCAGTCTGCTAAATCGTTATGGAACTCAAATGTTACTCGGCGTGTTTGAACAAAGCCGATTGTATCTTGAGTCTCCTTTTTTTTTTTATTAATTACATACCAAGTTAAGAACTCATTTTGATGAAGGTAGGAAGAGATATGTTGCAAACCAATCTTGAGTACAACCAAGCTTTGCATATGTGCTCTACAAGATAATTAAAACCGCATGGTCACTATGGGTTGTATATGCACAACAAAGTCGTAGGTTCATGTTACATGAAGTATGAACAAGTGCATGATTAGGAAACCTACCCATGCATGTGTATAACAGATTTTTAAATACTACATTTTTCAATGTAAGGTCAAAGAAGATTAACAAAGCCAGTTTTGGATCCTTAGTCATAATCATATTCTGCAATATTTTGCTAAGTATAGAATTTGCTGAAGTATTACATTACAAAGTACTAGAGAAGCTGATAACAAGTGTTGAAGAGTAAAGATCGGAAGTTCTAAAGATGAACCAGACAAACATCTGAAGAACAACTACTGAAGACAAAGTCGGAAGTTTGTCACTCATCAGGAGTTCTTTAGAAGCTTACCACCGCCCTTATACTTCAATATTTTAGTATTATATTAGTTTTGTTAAAGTCTTTGTACAAGTTACAATACTACAGCTTGTTGTAGTATTATTATATTATTTTGAATACTTCTCATGTACGTATCAACCAGTCTATAAATAGATGGGTTTATCCCACTATTTTAGACAAGCTTTTGTAGTTAACATTTCTAATATATTTTGAGAATCATTCAAAGCATTTACTACTGTTATACTCATTAACTGTTTGATTCTCTCATTTACTGCTTTAGTTCATTAGCTTAGGTGGAGTAATAATTCCTGTTAAAAGTGAAACTTTAACTTAGAACACTTATACTTATCCTGCTGTGCAAATTACTTTGATAAATCCAAAACAAGTGTCCTTGATAAGAATCTGTTAAAAGAAACTGATCCAACGATTGGTATTCAATAAAGGATAATAGTTGAGAATCAGACACAGGCTCTTATTGATATTCAATAAAGGATAATAGTTCAGTTTTTAACATCCATCACTTTAAGAAATCATTGATTAATCAAATTTCTTAAAAATGGATATTCATAATAATGGATTTGCCAATAAACCTCCTATGCTGGTCATAAATGAATACAATATCTGGCAAAGGAGGATGACACATACTTTATCTCAATAAAATACTGGATGTTGAAAGTCTGTCATGTATGGACCCCCATAAACTAGTAATAACAGATCCAAAAACTAAAGTAGAAAGAAAAAAAGAACCCAAAGACTACACGGATGAAGATTTCCTAAAATTTGAGCTGGATTCTAGGGCATTCTATATGTTGGCAATGGCTATCCCAAATGAAATATATTCTGGGCTCTTACATTGTGAGAGTGCCAAAGAGCTGTGGGATTGCCTAAAAGAACAGTTTGGAGGAATTGATGAGGTGATTGCCAACACTAGAGAAATCCTGGATCAACAATATGAAACTTTTACTCATGTTAATGGAGAATCTTTGACACAACAATTTGAAAGATTTTCTTCTTTAATATCTGAGTTATTACTAAATGGCCAGACCTACACAAACTCATCTATACTACATAGATTTTTAAGGTCTTTACCAGAAAAATGGGAAACTTACTCTATAGTCCTTAGATCTGGACCAGATTTTGACTCTCTCTCACTCACAAAATTACATGGAGATTACTCACTTTTGAAAGATAAATCAATCAAAAGAAAAAGTTACAAAATTCTGGTAAAACTGCTGATGACTATATTCTAGGTAGTACAACACCTTTGGGACAAGACTTACCAACTTATTCAAGTGATTTTAGATCTTTTGATCACATTGACATAACTGCTGGGATCTCATCAGAAAGATCATATCCAGCTTATGACAATGAAGAAAACAGTCAAACTACTAATAACATGTGTTTTATAATGGATGATTTAAAAAATTTCAGTAGTGATGACTTAGAGGAAATGGACATACTACACCAACTGCCATGTTAAGCATAAAAACTAACAAATTCTATAAAAGGTCAAGAAGGAAATTTCTAGGACTGAACAGTTCAACAAAATTTGGTTTAGACAAATCAAAATTGAGATGTCATAAGTGTCAGAAGTTGGGACACTTTGCTAGAGAGTGTAGAAACTCTAGATATAACCAACCTCAGTCTGGAAATCAAGCTAACCCTAGTTATAATAGGAATATAGGAACACAAGGAAGTGCTCATTTTGTCCAAGCACAAGCACCATAAATCCAATATGTGCCTCAAATACAATATGTTCAAATGCCTGCTCAACAACAGGGCCAACAACAGATGCCTTCCATTCCTGTTGCTCAACCTCCACAACCTCAACAACCCACTCAACAAAGTTTATTCACTTCCAGGTATGTTGACTAGAGCAGTCTTCCATATGACACCACTAAATGCAATCCTGATGCAGACAACAAAATGTTTGACATCAATTGGGGAGAACCTGATAATGGAAGAAAGAATTTTGCTTTAATGGCTTTTGAGGGATGCTCCTCTAATTCTGCCTTATCACAGGTATCACAAGAATCTCTTTTAAAGCTTTTCTCAAAATCATGCAAAGAATATTTTGCTTTGATAAGAGAAACAAATGTGCAGCTACAAGGCAAAGCCAATGACTCAGAGAGAAAATACACTCAAATGAAATGTGATTTAGAAAGAAAACTTGCTTCAAAGACAAAAGAAATTTCTAAATTAACAAATAATGCTATTGAAACTGAAGCACAAATAAAAAGCATGATAGAAAACCTAGGAAATGTCAGAAAAGAGCTTGCTGACACCAAGGTTGATTGTGAAAATTGGGTTGAGTCATGTAGGGGTTACCAAATGTTGCTTAACAAACAGACTGCATCAAATGTTAAGTTTGACATAGGGTATAACCACATAGAATCACCACCTGATTTCACTCCCAAAACTGCTGATGATGGGAGTAAAATAGTTCAAACTTCTGATATGAAAGTCTGCACATCTTTTCATCAGAATTTTTTTTATAAATGAACAAGAAAGTTCTGCATAAGTTAAAACAACTGACATTGAGTCATCAGTAGTTTCATCTACATCAGGAGTTGAGACCCTGCAAACTACTAATGACCTAATTCAAAACACTGAAACTGTCAGTACTTTGCCTTCCAAAACTCCTGAAAATCTAAAATTGAAAGAAAGGCAAACCCATGTGAAGTATGTGGTCAGTTTAACCACATAACTGAATTTTGTAGATATAGAAAAGGAAATCAATACAATAAGAATATTTTACAACTGGTTGTGGGAAAACAAATAAAACAAGATATTGAAAATACTTTCTATCCCCACAAACAACAACCAAGTAACACCTTTTCTCAAAAAAAATACTAAATCTCAACCAAAGCCTTTTTCTCAAAATTCTTCTTTAGTAGTTAGACCTAAACCATCAGCAGTTTTACAAACTGCTGAGGTTAAAAATCTCATGAATATGGTCAAACTACTGATGACCAACGTTGATGGTGGACCTAAAAAAATACTCCACCATTGAGCTCAAAAGCAAGTCCATGGCTAAAATGACATGGATTTCTAACAATGGTCCACAACAAACTGCTACTCTTCCTGTTCTCAAGAGTAAACCCAAAGCCAAATTGGCTTGGTTCTTAAAACTAACTAATCTTGTTGGATCAGTTTGCTCTTGTTTGCTAAGTAAGAACTTGCTATCTTGACACTTAAGTGTTTAGCAAGTCCTTGTAAATCAGATTATAAGCACAGCGGAATGTTATAAGTTAAAGCAACACTTTTTATACAAAGGCAGAGTTATAACTCCCCCTTGATGTTTGAAACTAATAAATGACAAAGTATTTATTATGAATCTAAGTTGTAAATGAGAATTAGATACTTAGAGAGATTCACAATAAATACAGAAATGGAATATAACAATGAGAGTGTTTGAAGGATTTTTCTGTTGAAAATCAATGTCTAAAATAGAAGGTTGAAGCCTCCTATTTATAGACGATTACATGCATGTATCTTGCCTAAAAAGCAAGCACAGAAACTACAGTGACAAGTTGCACAAGTTGCAACATTGAAAGAAACAAATAAAGCTAAAAGTAATATTAAACAATAAACTACTGATGCAAAAAGGCGGTGGGAAATATCTTTTGCTAAGTGCTGATGAAGGACAACTACTGAAGAGTAGTTTTGTCTTCAGTACTTCTGAAGTGAACTTGTCTGGTTTGGACTTCAGAACTTCTGCAACTTCAGCACTTCTCATATCTTCTAATCAGCAGTTTCTTGTCTTCTCTTCAGTACTTCTATACTTAGCCAAAAATGACAGAAGTGAATTAGACTAAGGTTTACAAAAGTGGTTTCACCAATCCTCTTTGTCCTAACAATCTCCCCCTGGATTGATGAAGCCAAAACCTTACTAATTCCTTATGTGTTTCTTCTGTCTTGAACAATCTTCCATATCTCTTTGTACATGGTGTTCTTGAGCTGGTTGTACTGACCATCAGATAGAGATCCTCTCTGTGGTTCTAGATGTTGAATTGTGAGCAGGTCTTGTGTTGACAGTTTCTTCAGATCACTGATCTTCTTGTAAGCCCTGCTTGAGAAGTCTCTTCTTGTCAACAGTACTGAGTTGTTATCAGTAAGTGACCATCTGATGATAGGGATCTTTGACTTGTTAAAGTCAGAAGAATAGGGAACCAGACTTGTCCCTTGGGTTGATGGTCCTGAGTGCTGGATGTCTTCAGTTTCAGATAGCCTCAGGTGGGATTCTCTCCTTGTTGTTGTTGCATATCAGGCATCTGAACAGTTGGGAGATGGTGTTCAGTCACTACTCTGGTATGCATCTTCTCTTTGATGGTCTTTTGTATTTGATAAGCAAAAGTGGAAGGATCCCTGAATTGTGTCAACAGAGGTTTCTCCTCAATGTCAAAATCTGAATGGACTATTGAACTTCCTTCAAGTAGTACCATTTTGAAATCAGTTTTGACATTGTCCTCTGCCTTCTTCTTCTGAGCAGCAGATCTTCTAGATGCACCAGAAGTTCTAACTACTGATCTTGAAGGATCAGCAGTTTGAAACTTCTCAGGATTTGCAGCCTTGGCAGCCAAGTATTTTCTATATGTATCCATTAGTCTTTCTTCTTTCCATCTGGATACAGAGGCTTTTGAACCATATCCTTCTGCTACTAGCTCTTCTATTATCTGGGCTCTCTTGGCCTTTCCATCTTTGCTTGTGGCCATTTTGTCTGCAAGCAGTTGTGCTCTTCTTGTCAGCTCTTGCATAGAGAGTCCTTTGAGTGTAAAGGCTTTAGTCTTGCTGTTCTTGGTAATATAAGACACCAGTTGTTGTCTTTTATCCTGTTCAGCAATCTCATCAAGGCTAGCCTGCCTTTGTAGTTCAGCTGCATAAGCATGAAGTTTTTCTTCATGGCTTAAGTCCAAATCATCCCTTTCTTCCAGAGATTTCCAAATCTGATCTTCTCTGGCCTTTTTGTTGGCTGCAATTAAGCTCTTCTCTAATAGTTCAGCTGATTGAGAGATAGGAGAAGGGTTTAATACAGTCATTGTTGTAACAGATGTAGGCCTGATGGGATCAGATGTTGGTTGAATGGGAGCAGTGGTTCTGGAAGGTTCAGTTGTTTGAGGTTGGGAAGTGTTAACTTCTGATGTGCTGACAACTGCTGATGGTTGGTCAGCTACTGAAGGATTGTCTTCAGTACTTTTTGATTCTTCATCAGAAGTTTGGTCATCAGAAGTTTCTTCATTATGCCTTAGGGAATCTTCAGAACTTTGGGTCTCATCTTCTTTCTCAGCAGCTTCAATTTCTTCAATTGAGACACCAAACTGTTTGGCCAATTTTTCTTTCCTGGCCTGATCTTTCTGATCTCTTTCAAGGAGTGCCACTCTTGCCTTTATCCTGGCTTGGAATGACTCCTTAGGTTCCCTGATCTTCTCCCCCTTTTTGGATTCATCAATTTTAACCCTTGAAGCAGAGGGTTGGGAGAATTGTCCTTGAAGATGAGCAATCTGTTGGCTGTTGAAGTCTATTTTGTTGGACAGATCGTTCATCTTGGTCTTGATCACTCCAAATTGGTTCTTGATGGACATCTCCAAGTCAGCTGTATATGTTTGGAAGTGATTTCTGATGAGTGTATTCATCATGTGGTACAGGGGACCCTCTGGGCTGCATAGCTGGTTCAGGTCTATGCTTGTTTGCCCAGGGAATTGGGTAGGCATTTGCTGTGAAGGGGGTGTTTTTGGGAGATCCTCATGTTGTACAGAGGATGCCACTCTAGGGGTTTTAGGGATTGAGTGGGCTTTAACCTGTGCAGAGGTGACTGGCTTCTTGAGCCTGGATACCTTTGCAGCAGGACCTTCAGAAATTGCCGTCAATTCAGTAGTTTGAGTATGTGAAACATCATCCAAACTAATGGAATCATCTGAATCCCTGATGTTGCCCTCAGTGAGGACTGTCTCAGTTAAATCATGAGCTGAGCCCAACTCAGTTCTCTCATGAACCTCTGTTTCTTGGTACTGAGGATTTCCTACTTCAGGCATTAAGCCTTCATCAGTAGTTGCCACATCTGAGGTCTTAGCTATGTTACTTCTGTCCTCAGATCCACCACTGGGTGGTAACTGAGTAGTAGCAGCCTCAGATGCCCCAAGAGTCTCTAAAATTGGGCTTAAAGACTCTGGTCCACCCTCATCTCTTGGGATAGGGCTAGTGATGTCCACATCCATGTCTGATGTAGTAGTTATGTCCCCTGTTTGTTGTGGTTGATGGGGACTGACATGATCAGATGGGACATTCTCTTTTAGCCCAGAGAGAAGTTTGGCAATTTCTATTGCCTCTTGTTCAGAAATTTGTGGGGTTGGTTCAGTAGTTTGGGCAATAGGTTGTTGTTCAGCAGTTTCAAAAGAAGAGTGTGTTTGATAAGTTTTTCTAAGTCTTTTTCTTTTGAATTGAACAGATATTGGTGCTCTTGGTGGGGTTTGAGATGGATGAGACTGAGAGGGTGTTTCAGTCTCAACAATTTGAAGAGCAGAATGCTCATGAGCATGTTCAGGCATCTCAACCTCCTGAACAACTTTTCTTTTGGGTTGGTGGGGTGCAGTTTTTGTTGGCTTGGGCTTTTTGGCTTTTGGTGGTGTGAGTTTGGAAGATGTGGGCTTCAGGGGGACTTGTTGTTGTTCTCCCTGATCATCTTCTGGCCAGGCAGCCGGTTTGTTAAGTCTTGAGTATGCTTGTGATGTTAAAGGGTTTAAAGTTGAAATTTTTCCCACAAGCACCTCATTACCCATTCCCCTATTATGCATTGCATAATGAACCTTGGGTACAACAAAAACTTTTTCTTGGTATTATTGTGATGTAACACCAACTCATTGAAAAACAGTTTTGATGCCCTGAATTTAGTTTCATTCACAATGGAATGAAATATTGGTTGAAAAGTGGAGGGCATCTGGTCATATGACCCTGTTTTTGGACTCAAACACATAATAATATAATGAAACAAAAGTTTGTATTTTGGTTCAAAATATTTTTTGAATATTGTAGCATGGGAGAGAGTACCTTGATAACCACACTCAGTCATGGTTAGATGAATATCTTTGTTAGCAACATGGTCAGGGGCAGTTACATCATCCAGACCCAGTCTTGTTGCTAGTGTGGCTGGTGTGATGGTCAGTTGTTTCCCTTTTATCTTTGAGTTGAGGGAAATGACCTCACCACCCATTGTAACCGTCTCAGCATTTGCCCAGAACTCATTCAGAGTTTCAGTGTGAATTGGTGGGTTTATTGTGAGAGCAGTAAAGTATTGGGATTTGACGACAAGATCAATGATCTCATCGTATTGGGACCAGCCTTCTTGTTTTTCAAGAAAGGCTCTTTGATTGTGTCCCTGTTTTAGAACTAAAGCCATTGTGGTTTGGGTGTTTGATCGAACAGTGGATTTTGCAGGTATAGGTTGAGAGAGTTTTGAGAGAGAAGGAGGGATATTTTTGAGTTTGAAAGGATAAGTGTGTAAAAAAGGTATTTATTAAAAGTTTTAACCGCTTGAATCTTCTTTATTAGAAGTTTTAAAACCGCCTTTGGTTAAAAATCTCTTTATCAGAGGTTTTAAACTGATTAGGTCAAACCTCTGATGATGGAAAAGTCAAATTTGCCCTTTTGACTTAAACTGCTGATGAAGGATTACTTCATCAGTAGTTCCCATTTTTCTCTTCAGCAGTTTTAACATCTGATGAGAAATGTTTTTATAAATACTTTATTCATAGCTTCTAAAGGTTATTTTATCAGAAGTTACACACTTTTTCAGAAAGTTATCCCCATACTGATGATTTTTGTTCATCAGTAGTTTCTCTCAAACTGTTTTTGTTTTTCAGAAGTTTTGTTTCAGACTTTTGACATTTGTAAGTGGAAACCAGAAAAAAGATGGAAAAGGTTAACTTGAAATCCACCAAGGTAAACAGGATGGAATCAAGGATGGAAAAAGGAAAAAGAAAATTTTTCTTTTGATTCCACCATGGTAAACAGGATGGAATCAAGGATGGAAAAAGGAAAAATAAAATTTTGATGCATAACAGTAGTGATTGATGTAGAAGTTTGATGTAGAGTTGGGTAGAATCAAGTGTTAACTTGGATTCTAACTGATATGCAGAGAAAAAAATAAAAATAAAATAAACACTTACAAATTTAGCATTCCAAGCATGGATACTAACTTCTGAAATGTTGATGTGTCAAGGGGCTTAGTGAAGATGTTAGCTATCTGATTAGCTGTTGCTACATGCTTCACCTCAATCTTGCCTTTTCATAGCAATCTCTTATGAAATGGTACCTGATCTCAATATGTTTAGTTTTTGAGAACTGTACCGGATTTTGAATGATGCTAATGGCAGATTTGCTGTCTACAAACAAAGGTGTCTTGGTCTCTTTGATTCCATAATCAAGAAGTTGATATTGGAGCCATTGTATCTGTGATGTACAACTTGCAGCTGCAATGTATTCAGCTTCAGCAGTTGAAGTTGCAACAGATGTTTGCTTCTTTGATTGCCATGACACTAGACAGTTCCCCAGGAATTGACAACCACCAGATGTTGACTTTCTTGTCATCTTACACCCTGCATAGTCACTATCTGAAAAAGCTGATAACTTGGTATTGCTTGAAGCAGGATACCAAATTCCCAGTGTTGGAGTTCCTTTCAGATATCTAAAAATTCTTTTGACTGCAATAAGGTGTGATTCCCTTGGTGCTGATTGATATCTAGCACAGACACATGTTGAGAACATAATATCTGGTCTAGAAGCAGTTAAGTATAAAAGGGAACCTATCATGCATCTGTACATGGTTTGATCAACCTGTTTTCCTTGATCATCAGGTTCAACTTGTGTGATTGGTGTCATGGGAGTGGAACATGATTTACAGTCATTTAAAGAAAATTTGTTCAATAATTCTTTAACATATTTTGATTGATGTATAAAAGTTCCATTTGTTTGTTGTTTGATCTGCAGTCCTAGAAAGTACTGCAGTTCTCCCATGGTACTCATCTCAAATTTTGATTGCATGAGTTTCTTAAAATCATCACACAATTTTGTGTTTGTTGAACCAAAGATGATATCATCAACATAAATTTGAACAAGTAAGACATGATTTCCAACATGTTTAATGAAAAGTGTTTTATCAATGGCACCTCTTGTAAAGTTATTTTTGAGTAAAAAGGTGGAGAGTGTATCATACCAGGCTCTTGGAGCCTGTTTGAGCCCATAAAGAGCTTTGTCCAGTCTGTACACCCACTCAGGATGAGAAGGATCCTCAAACCCAGGTGGCTGACAGACATACACCTCCTCTTTGATTTTTCCATACAAAAATGCACTTTTCACATCCATTTGATAAACTTTAATTTTGTTGGAAATGGCATAGGCCAGAAATAACCTGATGGCCTCAAGCCTTGCAACTGGAGCAAAGGTTTCATCATAGTCAATTCCCTCTTCTTGAGAGTACCCTTGAACTACCAGTCTTGCCTTGTTCTTGATTATCATACCAGCTTCATCTTGTTTGTTCCTGAAAACCCATCTTGTACCAATTGGTTGCTTGTTTTGAGGTAAGGGACAGATTTCCCAGACCTGTTGCTTGTTGAACTGAAGTAGTTCATCTTGCATAGCTTGCACCCAATTATTGTCTTTGAGGGCTTCCTGGTACTTCTTTGGTTCCAACTGTGAAATAAAGGCTGAGAATAGGCAAAAGTTGGAGAGCTGGTTTCTGGTCAGAACACCTGTAGCTATATCACCCATGATTTGATCAAGTGGGTGATCTCTGTGTTCAATCAGTTGTTGTAAACCACTGACAGGTGTAGGTGGCTCTTGTTCTTCAAACAAACTACTGAGGTCTATAATATCTGGTTCAGCAGTTTCAGCTTCTTCAGTAGTTGCAGGTGCTGAAGCAGATGTTTGAGTTTGGCCTTCAGTATTTGTTTGATCAGAAGTTTGAAAAACTTCTGATGGTGTTGTAGTTGACTTAATGACTGTTTGAGGAGTCCATGGTGCAGGATCCTCATCTTCAAACCTTTGATCACCATAATAAGTAGGTTTGGAAGAAGTAACAGCCTTTTCAGGTCCAAAGTGAAAGTTGTCAAGGTCAAAGAGTTCAGCAGGATGTGCTGGAATAAGAGTGTGTTTTGACTCATTGAACTTGACATTCAATGTTTCTTCTACTATCCTGGTGTGAGAATTAAAAACCTTGTAGGCTTTTCTAGTTGAAGAGTAACCAAGAAAGTAACCTGAGTCAACTTTGGCAGCAAACTTTGAAATAGATTCCTTGATGTTCAAGATGAAACATTGACACCCAAAAGCCCTGAAAAAGGAGATAAGGGGCTTCATGCCATGAAGAACTTCATAGGCAGTCTTGGAATGTCTCTTGACCACAAGAACTCTATTCTGAACATAACATGCTGTGTTAACTGCTTCTGCCCAAAAGTACAATGGCAGTCCAGAATCAGCTAACATTGTTCTTGCTCCTTCTATCAATGTTCTGTTCTTCCTTTCTACTACACCATTTTGTTCAGGAGTTCTGGGAACACTGTATTGTCTAATAATCCCTTTAGACAAACAGAATTCATCCAGAGTTTTGTTCCTGAACTCTGTCCCATTGTCACTTCTAATGGTTTTGACAGATAGAGAATATTGTTTCTCTACTTGTAGAATGAAGAACTTGATGATTTCAGCAGCCTCATCCTTGGAAAATAAGAAGAATACCCATGTGAATCTTGAGTAGTCATCAATGATGACTAAGCAGTACTTCTTTTTACCAAGGCTCATAATCTTGACAGGTCCAAATAAGTCCATATGGAGTAGTTGAAGACATGCAGTTGTTTTTGATTCTTCAATAGACTTATAGGAGGACTTATGCTGTTTTCCCTTTAAACAGGATACACAGTGTTCTTGACACTGGTATACTTTCAAAGGTAGACCTCTGACCAAGCCCATTTTTGTGACTTTATTTATGGTTTTAAAGTTCACATGGCCAAGTCTCCTGTGCCAGAGATCTGTTTCTGAAGTTGATGCCCTTGAGAAGAAACAGGCAGTGTTGTTCAATACTTTGTCTTTCTCAATGTCCACTGCATAGACATTGCCACATCTTTTGGCAATCAGCAAAGTATGATCTTCTATAATCTTCTCAATCAACTTCTGGCCTTCTGGTGAGATGATCTTGCAAGCTGTCTTTGTGAAAAAGGAAGAATATCCTTTATCACACATTTGTGACACGCTCAGCAAGTTGTATTCAAGGTTTTCCACCAGATTGACCTTGTCAAACTGTATTTTGCCAGAGGAGACATTGCCATGTCCTAGCACATATCCCTTAGCATTGTTCCCAAAGGATACAGATCCTTCTCTTTGGCTGATAAAATTGTTTATCAGGTATCTGCATCCAGTCATGTGCATAGAGCCTCCACTATCAACATACCATATGCTGTTTAAGCCCCTGGAAACTCTCTGCACATAAAAGCAATTTAGTTAGATTTGGAAACCCAAGCCTGTTTGGCTTTGGGTTTGCTCTTGAGAACAGTTACAGTTTGTTCTTGACCAGGTTGAGAAATCCATGTCTTTTTGGCAATGGATTTTTCATTAAGAACCATGGTGGTATCCTTTTTAGGACCACCATCAACCTTGGTCATCAGTAGTTCTACCATGTTCTTTAGATTTTGAATCTCAGCAGTTTGTGAAACTGCTGAAGATTCTGGTCTAACTACTGACAAGGAATTTTGAGAAAAAGATTTTGGTTGAGATTTTATCTTTTTCTGAGAAAAGGTGTTTTCAGGTTGTTGTTTCTTGGGTTTAAAGACTTTTTCATAATCATTTCTGATTTGATTTCCCACAACCTGTTGTTTAAATTTTTGATTGAACTGAATTCCTTTTCTGTATCTACAAAATTCAGTTTTGTGGTTGAACAGGCCACAAATTTCACATTCTTTTGCCTTTTGTTTTTGTTCTGAAGGCAAATTTCTGACAGTTGTGAAAAGATTTTGCTCATCAGTAGTTTTCAGGGTCTCAACTCCTGAAGTAGATGAAACTACTGATGGCTTGTTGTCAGTTTTTGTAAATACTTCTGAAGTACTTTCTTTAAAAATGCCAGGATTTCTGTTTAGAAAGTTTTCATGGAAAGATGTGCATTCTTTCCCTTCAGAAGTTTCATTTGAAACAATTCTTCTCCCATCTTCAGTAGTTTTGGGAGAAAAATCTGTTGGTGTTTCAACATGATGGTATCCTATGCCAAACTTAACATTTGAAGCACTTTGTTTGTTTAGCAGTAGTTGATACCCCCTACAAGATTCCACCCATTTTTCACAAGTGATCCTGGTGTCAGCAAGCTCTTGTCTGACATCTCCCAGGTCATTTAGCATCATTTTGATTTGTGCTTGGGTTTCAATAGCAGAGTCAGTTAATTTAGAAACCTCTTTTGTTTTAGCACACAGTTTTCTTTCTAAATCACATTTTATCTGTGTGTATTTTCTTTCTAAATCATTGGCTTTGCCTTGTAGGTGCACGTTTGTCTCTCTTATGAGAGCAAAAGTTTCTTTGCAAGAGTTTGAACAAAGTTTTGTCAAAGATTCTTTTGATACCTGAGACAATGCAGATTTTGAGGTACAACCTTCAAATGCCATTAAGGCAAAGTTCTTTCTGCCATTGTCTGGTTCTCCCCAGTTGATGTCAAACACTTTGTTGTCTGCATCAGGATTGCACTCTGTGGTGTCATAAGGGAGACTGCTCCAGTCAACATACCCCGAGGTAAAGAGACTTTGTTGAGGGGGTTGTTGAGGCTGTGGAGGAAGTTGAGCAGCTGGAAAGGGAGGGATTGATTGTTGGCTCTGCATCTGTTGAGCAGGCACTTGAACATATTGTACTTGAGGCATATATTGCTGTTGAGGAGCTTGTGCCTGTACAAAATGAGCACTCCCTTGAGTTCCATTGTTCCTATTATAATTGGGGTTATAGTTATTTCCAGATTGTGATTGGTTAAAGCTAGAGCTTCTACATTCTCTAGCAAAGTGTCCCAACTTCTGACACTTGTGACATCTCAGTTTAGATTTGTCAAAACCAATTTTTGTATTACTGGTCAATCCTGGAAATTTCCTTCCTGACCTTTTATAAAACTTGTTAGTTTTAATGCTTAGCATGGCCAGTTGGTGTAATATGTCCATTTCTTCCAAGTCATCACTGCTAAAATTTTTCAAATCATCCATGATAAAACATAGATTATCAGCAGTTTGACTTTGGTCATCATTGTCATAACCTGGAAAAGATCTTTCTGATGAGATCCCAGTGGTTATGTCAATATTGTCATAAGATCCATAGGAACAAGTTGGTGAATCTTGTCCCAAAAGTGCTGTACTACCTGGTAGGTAGTCATCAGCAGTTTTACCAGAAGTTTGTAATTTCTTCTTTTGATCGATTTCTCTTTCAAAAGTAAGTAATCTCCCATGGAGTTTTGTAAGAGTGAGGGAGCTAAAATCTGGTGAGGATCTTAAGACAATGGAGTAAGTTTCCCATTTGTCAGGTAGAGACCTTAAAAATCTATGTAACATAGATACTGTTGTATAGGTCTGACCATTTAACTTTAGCTTAGAGATTAATGAGGAGAATCTTTCAAATTGTTGTGTCAAAGTTTCCCCATTAATATAAGCAAATGTTTCATATTGTTGAGCCAAAATTTCTCTGGTGTTGGCAATCACCTCTTCAGTTCCTCCAAACTGTTCTTTAAGACAGTCCCAAAGTTCTTTGGCACTTTCACAATGTAAAAGGCCAGAGTATATTTCATTTGGGAGAGCCATTGCCAACATAGAGAATGCCTTAGCATCTAGCTCAAGTTTTAGGAAATCCTCATCTGTATAGTCTTTGGGATCCTTTGGAATCCCTTCTTTAGTTTCAAGATTTATGTTTACTGGTTTGTGTGGACCATATATCACAGATCTCCAACAACCTGTGTTGGTTTGTGACAAGGTATGTGCCATTCTCTTTTGCCATATATTGTACTCATTTCTCACAAGCATGGCAGGTTTGGTGGCAGAACCAGTATTATGTGGATCCATTTTTAAAGAGTATAGATTTGTCTGATGACTCTTTTAAGTGATGGATATTGATAAAAAGTGAACTTTTGATCTTTTTATTGAATATCAATAAGAGCTTTGTGTCTGATTCTCAATTTGTTAGATTGATATGTGATCAGATAAACCAATGCTCTGATACCAATTGTTGGATCAGTTTGCTCTTGTTTGCTAAGTAAGAACTTGCTATCTTGACACTTAAGTGTTTAGCAAGTCCTTGTAAATCAGATTATAAGCACAGCGGAATGTTATAAGTTAAAGCAACACTTTTTATACAAAGGCAGAGTTATAACTCCCCCTTGATGTTTAAAACTAATAAATGACAAAGTATTTATTATGAATCTAAGTTGTAAATGAGAATTAGATACTTAGAGAGATTCACAATAAATACAGAAATGGAATATAACAATGAGAGTGTTTGAAGGATTTTTCTGTTGAAAATCAATGTCTAAAATAGAAGGTTGAAGCCTCCTATTTATAGACGATTACATGCATGTATCTTGCCTAAAAAGCAAGCACAGAAACTACAGTGACAAGTTGCACAAGTTGCAACATTGAAAGAAACAAATAAAGCTAAAAGTAATATTAAACAATAAACTACTGATGCAAAAAGGCGGTGGGAAATATCTTTTGCTAAGTGCTGATGAAGGACAACTACTGAAGAGTAGTTTTGTCTTCAGTACTTCTGAAGTGAACTTGTCTGGTTTGGACTTCAGAACTTCTGCAACTTCAGCACTTCTCATATCTTCTAATCAGCAGTTTCTTGTTTCTCTTCAGTACTTCTATACTTAGCCAAAAATGACAGAAGTGAATTAGACTAAGGTTTACAAAAGTGGTTTCACCAATCCTCTTTGTCCTAACAAATCTACTCTTTATGCAGAGGGTCTTCAGATGTCTTAACAATATTTGGTATGTTGATAGTGGAGGCTCAATGCACATGACATGATGCAGGTACCTGATCAACAACTTTATAAGCCAAAGAGAAGGATCTGTTTCATTTGGGAACAATGCCAATGGATATGTGCTAAGCTATGGCAATGTATCCTCTGGTAAATTGCAGTTTGATAACGTCAATCGGGTTGAAAACTTGAAATACATCTTGCTGAGTGTCTCTCAAATGTGTGATAAAGGATATTCTTCCTTTTACACCAAAACAACTTGCAAGATCATATCACCAGAAGGCCAGAAGTTGATAAAGAAGATCACAGAAGATCATACCTTGCTAGTTGCCAAAAGATGTGGCAATGTCTATGCAGTGGACATTGAAAAGGACAAGGTATTGCAAAACACTGTTTGTTTCTTCTCAAAGGCATCAACTTCAGAAACAGAGCTTTGGCATAGGAGACTTGGCCATGTGAACTTTAAAACTATAAATAAAGTCAATAAAATGGCTTGGTCAGAGGTCTACCCTTGAAGGACTATCAGTGTAAAGAACACTATGTTTCCTGTCTTAAGGGAAAGCAGCATAAGTCCTCATATAAGTCTATTGAAAAATAAAAAACAAAGACAACTGCATGTCTTCACCTACTCAATTTGGACTTATTAGGCCAGTTAAATAAGAAGTACTACTTAGGCATCATTGATGATGTAGTCAGGGATTCAGATGATTCCATTAATTTGGATGATGTTTCAAACATTCCACAACAAGAATTGACGGCTGAATGTGAAGGTCCTGAATCCAATGTCTTTGTACTCAAGGAGTAAGTCACAAAGGATCATGTTAAAGAGCACTTAAACCCTAATTCCCCTAAAGTGGCATCCCTAGTTCATACTGAGGATCACCCCAAAACATACTCTCCACACTCACAAAAGCCTATCCAATTCTTTGGGTTACCTAGCAGAAAGTTGAACCAACTATGCAGCCCATAATGTCCCTTATACCCGATGATTCACCAATTACTCTCTTCACATCTCCAAACTTTTACAACTGCTATGGAGTTGAAAAACAATACACAAATGGAGATGATAAACAATGCTATAGACTTAAAGATGAGAGACTTGCCCAGAAGGGTTGAGGACAATAGAAGGCAGCTTGAGCACTTACCTAGTGTTGCACCTCCTGCTCCTTGGTTTCTAGAAATGGATGAAGCCAAAAAGGGGGAGATGGGAGCTAGAAGCAAGGAACCTGCAAAGTTGAATCTTGAAGCCTCTAAAATGGCTAGAGAAGCACAACAACTCAAGGAGGCCATGAAAGAAACAGTCAAGACAAGACAAGACAAGAAATTGCTTTGAAAGAAAGACTGACTGACTGGCAAGAAAAACAGGAAAGGATCCTTAGAGAGAAAGCTCTGAAAAATTCCCAAGGCACTGAAGAATCTGCTGAAGACATTCCAAGAAGTACTGAAGACAATCCTTCAGTAGTTGATACTCAGATCAACACTTCAGTAGTTGATACTTCCTACATTGAACCTGAACAACCTTCTAAGACAACAGAACCAATTCCAGCTGATATTCCAAAGCCTATTCCAACTCCTACAACTATATTGAATCCTTCTCCTATATCATTCTCATCTGAACAAATGGAGAAGAGTTTAAAGGCAGCAGAGAAGAAGGCTATAGAAGATGAGATGTGGAACAACTTAGAAGCAAGGGAAGATATGAGCTTTGATGATAAACTAAAAGCTTATGAAGAAAATCTAAGTGAGTTAGAAGAAGAAGAAAGGATTGCTGAGCAACAACTCTTTTATGCTGAAGAATACAAAAGACAACAGCTGATGAATTATATTAGCAAACACAGCAAAACAAAGAAACACTCACTTAGGGACTCTCAACTAAAGAACTTACACACAGGGCACATATTGTATCTGACAAGCTTGCCACAGAGAAAGATAGAAAGTTGATGAGGGCCCAGATCATACAAGAACTGGCAGACAATGAATATAGTTCAAAAGCACAGTTGTCAAAGTGGAAAAAAGATGTTCTTTTGGACACTTACAAGAAATTCAAGGCCCTACAAAAGTCAAATCCAGAGAAGTTCAAAACTTCTGAAGTTTTACATACGTCAGTAGTTCAAACTTCTGGTGTTCACTCGAAGAAACCCCCAACAAGGCCTGCTGCCAAGAAGAAGCCAGAGGAACAAGTAAAAAACATACTTTAAAATGGTGTTGCTTAAAGGAAACACTATTGTTGAAGATGATTTCATCATTGAAGAAAAGCCTCTGCTCACACAACACAGGGATCCTTTTACTTATGCTTATCAACTCACTCAAACCAAAACAAACAAGAAACAAACCAAGGTAATCACTGAACATCACATTCCAACTTCTAGTGATACACCTGGTGTTGTTAATATTGAACAGAGAAGGAGATCCCACTTGATGGTCAATGCAATAGAAGATCCTTAAAAATAGGAACAAACCAAGAAAAGGGCATTGTCCCTTTTAGCCTAGACTTTGACATGTCTAAGGTAAACATTGTGAAATGGTCCGTCACTACCTCAAACTCAGTAATGATCACAAGAAAAGATCGTTCATACAAGATCTTCAAAAACATAGATGAACTGAAGAATCTTTCAACAAAATGCCTTTTGACAATTCAACATCTTGAACCAGAACAAGGACCACTCATAGAACAACAAGCTCACGAGCTCAAGATCTCTATGGTCAGAGAAATATGGAGAATACTTGATTGCAGAAAGAAAGAGAATAAAGATTAGATGAGGTTTTGGCTTCATTAATCCAGGGGGAGATTGTAAGGTCAAAGAGGATTGACAAAGCCACTTTTGGATCCTTAGTCTTAATCATATTCTGCAATATTTTGCTTAGTATAGAATCTGCTGAAGTAGAAGATTACAAAGTACTGAAGAAGCTGATAAGAGCACTCACATCCCATCAACCAAATGTATGTGAGTGTGTCCACCAAATTATATGGGTGAGTGTAAGTGGTTGTGAGTGGAGGAGAGAGAAAATATTTGGTGGAAGCACTGTTCCACCCTAAATATGAAAAGCTACTGTTCACCCCTATATATATTTTAATATTTTTGTAAGTAGTTGTGAGTGAGGAGAGAGAAAATGTAATGATAAAAGTATGAAAAAGTATTATTATTTTAATTAGGAGAGAGAAGATTTAGAGGTGAAGTAGTGATTTTTAGTGTAATTTGATGGATAAGATTTGATGGAGGGGATGTGAATGCTCTAACAAGTGCTGATGAGTAAAGATTAGAAGTTCTGAAGATGAACCAGACAAACATCTAAAGAACAACTACTGAAGACAAACTGCTGAAGATTACTCATCAGAAGTTTGTCACTCATCAGCAGTTCTTTAGAAGCTTCCCACCGCCCTTATACTTCAGAAGTTTAGTATTATAATAGTTTTGTTAAAGTCTTTGTACAAGTTCTAATACTACAGCTTGTTGTAGTATTATTATATTGTTTTGAATACTTCTCATGTACGTATCGACCAGTATATAAATAGATGGGTTTATCCCACTATTTTAGACAAGCTTTTGTAGTTAACATTTCTAATATATTTTGAGAATAATTCAAAGCATTTACTACTGTTATACTCATTAACTGTTTGATTATCGTATTTACTGCTTTAGTTCATTAACTGAGGGGGAGTAATAACTCCTGTTAAAAGTGAAGCTTTAACTTACAACACTTATACTTATTCCGCTGTGCAAATTACTTTGATAAATCCAAAACAAGTGTTCTTGATAAGATTTTGTTAAAGTAAACTGATCCAACATTTAATTACAAAAAAAAAAGAGATCAAGTATATATGATGTGAAGTATTTAGCACATGCTACTGCACCTAGTTGTAGAAAAGGTTTATACATTCATAGAGACACATGCACACATACATGTCGAATAGATGTTATTCTTATATATAAAACAATAATTATAAACTGATAATACTAATTCAAATGACAAATCATATCATAAGCATGAAATAACTCTTTATTTTGCTTCGCATAACTTGCGTTCCGCTTCTTTGAGCCCATATTTTCATACGTATAAAATGAACCTTCAAATAACGCACACACATACATACGTAGTACTAAAATCTTGTAAGTATACAATGAGAATGGAGCTTTCTATTTGATCAAATTCTATGCAAAATTGATGGTGGAGTGTTATTTAATGACCAGAGAATGTGAAAGGAGGGATGGTACTAAGGGAATGATATTTTAGTTGTTAACTAAAATCCTAACATAAAATTACAGTAATAACCTTGTAAGCATCTTAATTTACACCTAAGTGACTAAATTGCCCGTATCAAATAAGCTTTCATAAGTTGTATATGTAGTTATAAAACTTGTACAATATACAAAATTACAATGTTGTACATACTTAATGATGTAATCATAATTTGGTCATGCCCTGGCTAGTGGAGTGGCCTTTTAATCTCAAAAATCACAAAACATCAAAAAACACTTCCGATCTAATAACATGAAAAACAATTAACAAACTAATAAAAAAAACCTATGGAAGAAATGCGAATGATTTCCGGCAAGGTGATATTCTTTCACATGTAGTAATCTAAGCTGATTTAGCCGATGAAACCGTTATCGGTGACGTTGAAGCCGATGTTGACGCTATCGTTTCTCGCATAGCTTGAATTTATGTTTGGATTGTAAGTCCCAAATACTAGATCTTGTTAAGTGCAAGAGATTGTTATAACTTAGAAACACCTATGGATTAGGTGTTTTAAGTGATTAATCTTCTACAACAAAGAAACTAGATGAATATGATAAAAACCGACACACAAGATGAATAAGAACACGATTTCATTACTGATTTGTCATTGAAACACCATGAAATACATACAAGTACGCACCGTTCAATCTTGTGCTACAAAGATAACCAAAAACCCCAACCCTAGAGCTGCACACTAACATTTCTTATATAGGCAGGCAGATGGGCCTGCGCACTTAACACAAGTGCGCAGGGCCCGTCCCCTTGTGCGCAGCCTAGGGTTTCACCATAATACTTTGTCTTAATTACATAATTAGCCCTTTAAGTATCAAACTATACAACAAGCCATCAAAAGTCTATGATCTGGTAACTGTGGTCTCAATATAACCCAACAATACTCCCCCCTAGACCACAGCTACCAGTTCTTCCATCTTCAATCAATCTCAACATCGCTTTGCTCCCCCTCTGCCTGTTCTGGGGGGTCTTGAATGTACAGGGCGACCGGATCTTCTTCAACCACTGGAGGAGCTTGAGTAGATTCTGTTGCAGGTCTTTCCGGATCAGCTACTGTTGCAGGTTCTTGTGTCTGCACCTCTGAAGCAGTTTTCGGCTTCAGGTTGAGTAACTTCTGCAGCAGCAGCAGCTTGGGCAGCTTTCTCCTTTTCTTCTTTTTCTTTGTCTGCTGCATTGATCCGGTCAACTATATCAAGCAACTCCCTTTTCAGCTTCATAGCCCATCCACAGCTCTCCTGAATAGCACAACTTCTTCAAACAGGACATTTCCAGCACCTACATTGATCTGATTCGCGAAGAGCATATTCAGATCCAATAGATTAAATGCAAACACATCTACCGGATCCAGGATCCTCATGGCCTCCGAATCGTTCTTCAATTTGATAACCGCTTCACCAGTATTGCTGTCATAAAACCATTTCTTAAAGTCCCTCAGCATAACTGGAAGCTCAGATCGAATAGGAACTCGTGTGACGACCTGAGGAGGGTCAATCACATAAGTTATCATGCCTTGTCCAGTTGCTGGATCAATTCGTCTCTTGGAGATCCGTCTCCTCGGTTTCTGCGGCTTGAAGATCTGGAAATCAGTCTCACACTCCTTCTTTATAAACCAGTCGAGCATGGAACCCTGCTGTCGTTGGTGTGGTTGATGAATGGGACCCTGCTGAGTTCCCTGATGTCCCAATGAGGGAGAGACTTCAGTTCCTGTCGACCTCTGAAGTACTGTATCACTCCCCCTCGTCTCTTCACAGCAAACAACTTTTTCTCCTCATCATACTTCCATGAAATAATCCTCTCCTGATGAGCTTCCCTGGTATGATGGATGTTTTGATGTAGGGCTGGAATAGAGATGGGCCTTATAGGAAACCATGTTGATCTTTCAGGATCCAACTTATGGCCATCTGACGTTTCGTACACTATATCTTCTTCCATTCCCATTTCCACAAACTTTTCTGGCATTTCATCCTCGCTGATCTCGTCCACCTCACTTTCTTCAGCGATTCTTTCTTTCTCTTTCTCCTCCTCCAGAAATTTTCCAAAATCAAATACCTCATCGAATGTTGTGCTAGGAGCACCAGTCTGCTGTTTCTTCAACTCTTGGAACATATCAAACATTTTCATCTGAACCTGATTCTGAAACTTGATCAGGTATCGTTGATCCTTGATAATTTTCTCCATATTCATGTTCTTGTGCTTGAGCTTCTTGACTTTCTTTCTGAGCTCTTGATTGTTATGCACATCACTTTTCAGGGTACAGATCTACCTTAACAGTAGAGAAGATCAACAGAAAAGGAGAATAAGTGAGCGGATAATGATGATTTAAATGTGATTAGATGGTGATTGTTGGTTAAAGCTTGATGATGAACGATGATGATGAAGATGATAATTTGATTTGGTAAAAAATTAGGGTTTGTAAAAAGTAACTACTGTTTTAAAAATTTACTAACTATATATATATACAAGACATATGGGCCTGCGCACTTGAGTTAAGTGCGCACGACCCATTAAGTACGCAGGGGTTAATTTTTAGCCCAAAGAGTGTTCAGAAGCCCAAAATCATTTTAATAAGTGGGGATTTACCATATCTCACCTTCTGCATTCAAGATCATACTAACCATACCTGCCAGAACACGTTTCAACTTCCCGTTGGATAGCTGCAGCCTAAGAACAATTGTCGGTATGCTTGTCCACTTAAATCCATGCCTTTTCTCTTTCAACATGTGTTTGGTGATGCTGTTTATCATGTTCTTTGGTAATATTGACGAAAATTTTATGGACCCCATAGTGTGCTAGGTATTGGCCTACCGATCCTCAAGGTTTATTGAAAAATAATGATGAGAGCTTCAGGTCTATGTTACCATAAGCAAAGAAGATGATCATTATCTTGATCAGATGATGAGAGCTTCAGGTCTATGTTACCATAAGCAGAGAAGATGATCATCTGATCGTTTGGTGAGCTATCTAAATATGTTTGCACGTCACTAACATTGCGTGTCTTTTAATGCTCAGTAGATAAATTTTCTTAGCCCCGCATTGGTAGCTTGCACTCTTAGGTGTCTTTTGATTTACCTATGCACAAAATTTTCGGTGTCTTTTAGTTTCTCAACCTGTGTATGACCGGACTCAGCTTGTGCAGACCTATAGCACAGTGGGAATCCAGCTTTCCGTGTAGATCTTTACTGTTAATCACCTATTAGCAGTTTACTGGATTCCAGGCTGAATCTACCGACACATCGTTGCTTGAGGCCACAACAACCTCTGGGTCCTATTCACATGCTGACGAAATATGATTAGTTTCTATCATTTCTTGAATTAATTGTTTTGAAATTTTGTAGTAGAGATGAAACGGTTTTACTTTCTCCCCCAAAAATCTTTGTTTGAATAAAAAGAAGATTTTTCTATAATTTAATATGCACAAGTAAAGGTTTTTTTTTTATTTGTTTTAATCATTCAAAATTTATCATCTCAAGCCATGTAACCAACTGATGAAAACGGGTTTTGTCAAAAGCTTTTGTGAAGATATCTGCCTTTTGATCAGCAGTATCTATTGGCAACACCTGTATATATCCTTTGTCGTGAGCATCGTGAATGGAGTGAATCCGAATTTCAATATGTTTGGTTTTAGAATGATCAATTGGATTCTTCACAATGTCACGACAGGCATCATTATCAATGAAAATAGGTGTATTGTTGGATCAGTTTGCTCTTTTGTTCAAGTAAGAACTTGCTATCTTGACACTTAAGTGTTTAGCAAGCTCTTGTATATCAGATTATAAGCACAGCGGAATGTATAACTTAAAGCAACACTTTTTATACTAAGGAAGAGTTATTACTCCCCCTAGATGATTGAAACTAATAATGACAAGTATTTATTATGAATCCAAGCAGTAAATGAGAATTAGATACTTAGACAGATTCACAATAAATACTGAAATGGAATAGAACAGTGAAAGTGTTTGAAGGATTTTTCTATTAAAATCAATGTCTAAAATAGAAGTTTGAAGCCTCCTATTTATAGACGTTTACATACATGTATCTTGCCCAAAAAGCAAGTACAGAAACAACAGAAACAAGTTGCACAAGTTGCAACATTGAAACTATCAAATACAGCTAAAAGTAATAATAAACAATAAAACTACTGATGCAAAAGGCGGTGGAAAATATCTGATGCTAAGTGCTGATGAATGACAAACTACTGATGAGTAGTTTGTCTTCAGTACTTCTGAAGTGAACTTGTCTGGTTTGGACTTCAGAACTTCTGATGAAGTTTCTTCTTCAGCACTTCTCATATCTTCTCTTCAGCAGTTCTTTGTTTTCTTTTCAGTACTTCTATACTTAGCCAAAATGACAGAAGTGAATTAGACTAAGGTTTCCAAAAGTGGTTTCACCAATCCTCTTTGTCCTAACAATCTCCCCCTGGATTGATGAAGCCAAAACCTTACTAATTCCTTATGTTTTTCTTCTGTCTTGAACAATCTTCCATATCTCTTTGTACATGGTGTTCTTGAGCTGGTTTAACTGTCCATCAGATAGAGATCCTCTTTGTGGTTCCAGATGTTGAATTGTGAGCAGGTCTTGTGTTGACAGTTTCTTCAGATCACTGATTTTCTTGTAAGCCCTGCTTGAGAGGTCTCTTCTTGTCAACAATACTGAGTTGTTATCAGTAAGTGACCATCTGATGATAGGTATCTTTGACTTGTTAAAGTCAGAAGAATAGGGAACCAGACTTGTCCCTTGGGTTGATGGTCCTGAGTGTTGAATGTTTTCTGTTTCAGTTAACCTCAGGTGGGAGTCTCTTCCTTGTTGTTGTTGCATATCAGGCATCTGAACAGTTGGGAGATGGTGTTCAGTCACTACCTTGGTATGCATCTTTTCTTTGATGGTCTTTTGGATTTGGTAGGCAAAAGTGGAAGGATCCCTGAATTGTGTTAACAGAGGTTTCTCCTCGATGTCAAAATCTGAATGGACTATTGAACTTCCTTCAAGTAGTACCATTTTGAAGTCAATTTTGACATTGTCCTCTGCTTTCTTTCTTTGAGTAGCAGGCCTTCTTGTTGATACACCAGAAGTTCTAACTACTGACCTTGAAGGATCAGCAGTTTGAAACTTCTCTGGATTTGCAGCCTTGGCAGCCTTGTATTTTCTGTAAGTATCCATCAGTCTTTCTTCTTTCCATCTGGATACTGAGGCTTTTGAACCATAGCCCTCTGCTACTAATTCTTCTATCATCTGGGCTCTCTTGGCCTTTCCTTCTTTGCTTGTGGCCAGTTTGTCTGCAAGCAGTTGTGCTCTTCTTGTCAGCTCTTGCATAGAGAGTCCCTTGAGTGTGTAGGCTTTAGTCTTGCTGTTCTTTGTGATGTAAGACACCAGTTGTTGTCTTTTGTCTTGTTCAGCAATCTCATCAAGGCTAGCCTGCCTTTGTAGTTCAGCTTCATAGGCCTGAAGTTTTTCTTCATGGCTTAAGTCTAGATCATCCCTTTCTTCCAGAGTTTTCCAGATCAGATCTTCTCTGGCCTTCTTGTTGGCTGCAACTAAGCTCTTCTCTAGTAATTCAGCTGATTGAGAGATAGGAGAAGGGTTTAGTACAGTCATTGTTGTAACTGTAGTAGGCCTGATAGGATCAGATGTTGGTTGAATGGGAGCAGTGGTTCTGGAAGGGTCAGCAGTTTGAGGTTTGGAAGTGTTAACCTCTGATGGGTTGACAACTGCTGATGGTTTGTCAACTACTGAAGGATTGTCTTCAGTACTTTCTGATTCTTCATCAGAACTTTTGCCATCAGAAGTTTCTTCATTGTGCCTTAGGGATTCTTCAGAGGTTTGGGTCTCATCTTCTTTTTCTGTGGCTTCAATCTCTTCCACTGAGACACCAAACTGTTTGGCCAGTTTTTCTTTCCTGGCTTGATCTTTCTGATCTCTTTCAAGGATGGCCACTCTTGCCCTTATCCTGGCTTGGAATGACTCCTTAGGTTCCCTGATTTTCTCCCCCCTTTTGGATTCATCAAGTTTAAGTTTTGAGGTTGAGGGTTGGGAGAATTGACTTTGAAGATGAGCAATCTGTTTGCTTTTGAAGTCTATCTTGTTGGACAGATCATTCATCTTTGTCTTCATCACTCCAAATTGATTCTTGATAGACAGCTCCAAGTTAGCTGTGTATGTTTGGAAGTGATTCCTGATGAGAGTGTTCATCATGTGGTACAGGGGACCCTCTGGGCTGCATAGCTGGTTCAGGTCTATGCTTGTTTGCCCATGGAATTGGGTAGGCATTTCTTGTGAAGGGTGTGTTTTTTGGGTGATCCTCATGTTGTACAGAGGATGCCACTCTAGGGGTTTTAGGGATTGAGTGGGCTTTAACCTGCGCAGGGGTGACTGGCTTCTTGAGCCTGGATACCCCTGAAACAGGACCTTCATAAAGTGCCGTCAATTCAGTAGTTTGTGTTTTTGAAACATCATCCAAATTAATGGAATCATCTGAATCCCTGATGTTGTCCTCATTGAGGACTGTCTCAGTTAAATCATGAGCTGAGCCCAACTCAGTTCTCTCATGAACCTCTTGTTCTTGGTTCTGAGGATTTCCTACTTCAGGCATTAAGCCTTCATCAGTAGTTGCCACATCTGAGGTCTTAGCTATGTTACTTCTATCCTCAGATCCACCACTGGGTGGTAACTGAGTAGTAGCAGCCTCAGATGCCCCAAGAGTCTCTAAAATTGGGCTTAAAGACTCTGGTCCACCCTCATCTCTTGGGATAGGGCTAGAGATGTCCACATCCATGTCTGATGTTGTGGTTATGTCCTCTGTTTGTTGTGGTTGTAGGGGACTGACATAATCAGATGGGACTTTCTCTTTTAGCCCAGAGAGAAGTTTGGCAATTTCTATTGCCTCTTGTTCAGAAATTTGTGGGGTTGGTTCAGTAGTTTGGGCAATAGGTGAATTTGGTTGGTCAGCAGTTTCAAAAGAAGAGTGAGTTTCAATAGTTTTTCTAAGTCTTTTTCTTTTGAATAAGATGGTTATTGGTGCTCTTGGTGGGGTTTGAGATGGATGAGACTGAGAGGGTGTTTCAGTCTCACCAATTTGAAGAGCAGACTGCTCATGAGCATGTTCAGGCATCTCAACCTCCTGAACAACTCTTCTTTTGTTTTAGCACATAGTTTTCTATCTAAATCACATTTTATCTGTGTGTATTTTCTTTCTAAATCATTGGCTTTACCTTGTAAGTGCACATTTGTCTCTCTTATGAGAGCAAAAGTTTCTTTGCAAGAATTTGAGAAAAGTTTTGTCAAAGATTCTTTTGATACCTGTGACAATGCAGATTTTGAAGTGCAGCCTTCAAATGCCATTAAGGCAAAGTTCTTTCTGCCATTGTCTGGTTCTCCCCAGTTGATGTCAAACACTTTGTTGTCTGCATCAGGATTGCACTCTGTGGTGTCAAAAGGGAGACTGCTCCAGTCAACATACCCTGAGGTGAAAAGACTTTGTTGAGAGGGTTGTTGAGGCTGTGGAGGATGTTGAGCAGCTGGAAAGGGAGGGATTGATTGTTGGCTCTGCATCTGTTGAGCAGGCATTTGAACATATTGTACTTGTGGCATGTATTGCTGTTGAGGAGCTTGTGCCTGTACAAAATGAGCACTCCCTTGAGTTCCATTATTCCTATTATAATTGGGGTTATAGTTATTTCCAGATTGTGATTGGTTAAAGCTAGAGCTTCTACACTCTCTAGCAAAGTGTCCCAACTTTTGACACTTGTGACATCTCAGTTTAGATTTGTCAAAACCAATTTTTGTATTACTGGTCAACCCTGGAAATTTCCTTCCCGACCTTTTATAAAACTTGTTAGTTTTAATGCTTAGCATGGCCAGTTGGTGTAAAATGTCCATTTCTTCTAAGTCATCACTGCTAAAGTTTTTTAAATCATCCATGATAAAACATAGATTATCAGCAGTTTGACTTTGGTCATTATTGTCATAACCTGGGAAAGATCTTTCTGATGAGATCCCAGTTGTTATGTCAATATTGTCATAAGATCCATAGGAACAAGTTGGTGAGTCTTGTCCCAAAAGTGCTGTACTACCTGGTAGGTAGTCATCAGCAGTTTTACCAGATGATTGTAATTTCTTCTTTTGATCAATTTCTCTCTCAAAAGTAAGTAATCTCCCATGGAGTTTTGTAAGAGTGAAGGAGCTAAAATCTGGTGAGGATCTTAAAACAATGGAGTATGTTTCCCATTTGTCTGGTAAAGACCTTAAAAATCTATGTAGCATAGATACTGTTGTATAGGTCTGACCATTTAACTTTAGCTCAGATATTAATGAGGAGAATCTTTCAAATTGTTGAGTTAAAGTTTCCCCATTAATATGAGCAAATGTCTCATATTGTTGAGCTAAAATCTCTCTGGTGTTGGCAATCACCTCTTCAGTTCCTCCAAACTATTCTTTAAGACAATCCCAGAGTTCTTTGGCACTTTCACAATGTAAAAGGCCAGAGTATATCTCATTTGGGAGAGCCATTGCCAACATAGAGAATGCTTTTGCATCAAGCTCAAGTTTTAGGAAATCATCATCTGTATATTCTTTTGGGTCCTTAGGGACCTTAACATTAGTTTCAAGATTGACATTTACTGGTTTGTGAGGACCATATATCACAGATCTCCAACAACCTGTGTTGGTTCGTGACAAGGTATGTGCCATTCTCTTTTGCCATATGTTGTATTCATTTCTTACAAGCATGGCAGGTTTAGTGGCAGAACCAGTATTATGTGGATCCATTTTAAAGAGTATTGATTTGTCAGATGACTCTTTTAAGTGATGGATGTTGATAAAAAGTGAACTTTTGATCTTTTTATTGAGTATCAATAAGAGCTTTGTGTCTGATTCTCAATTTGTTAGATTGATATGTGATCAGATAAACCAATGCTCTGATACCAATTGTTGGATCAGTTTGCTCTTTTGTTCAAGTAAGAACCTGCTATCTTGACACTTAAGTGTTTAGCAAGCTCTTGTATATCAGATTATAAGCACAGCGGAATGTATAACTTAAAGCAACACTTTTTATACTAAGGAAGAGTTATTACTCCCCCTAGATGATTGAAACTAATAATGACAAGTATTTATTATGAATCCAAGCAGTAAATGAGAATTAGATACTTAGACAGATTCACAATAAATACTGAAATGGAATAGAACAGTGAAAGTGTTTGAAGGATTTCTCTATTAAAATCAATGTCTAAAATAGAAGTTTGAAGCCTCCTATTTATAGACGTTTACATACATGTATCTTGCCCAAAAAGCAAGTACAGAAACAACAGAAACAAGTTTCACAAGTTGCAACATTGAAACTATCAAATACAGCTAAAAGTAATAATAAACAATAAAACTACTGATGCAAAAGGCGGTGGAAAATATCTGATGCTAAGTGCTGATGAATGACAAACTACTGATGAGTATTTTGTCTTCAGTACTTCTGAAGTGAACTTGTCTGGTTTGGACTTCAGAACATCTGATGAAGTTTCTTCTTTAGCACTTCTCATATCTTCTCTTCAGCAGTTCTTTGTTTTCTTTTCAGTACTTCTATACTTAGCCAAAATGACAAAAGTGAATTAGACTAAGGTTTCCAAAAGTGGTTTCACCAATCCTCTTTGTCCTAACATGTATGCATGACATTCAAACCGTAGTCCAAAAGCTGATTTTGGATCCATAACACCTGACAACAACTGGATGCAGCTGTGTATTCAGCTTGAGCAGTGGAGATGGACACTGTAGTCTGCTTCTTGCTCTGCCAAGACACCAGCCTGTTACCCAGAAATTGACAACCACCAGAGACAGATTTTCTGTCAATCCTACAACATGTATGATCACTATCAGAGTAAGTGATTAAATCAAATTTATCACTCTTAGGATACCATAAACCAAGTTTTGGTGTCCCTTTGAGGTAGCGGAAGACTCTTTTTACTGCAGTTTCATGCGATTGCTTGGGATTGGACTGAAAGCGTGCGCAGCATCCAACTGCCCACATGATATCTGGCCTGCTGGCTGTTAGATACATCAGTGAGCCAATCATTGATCGATATGTGTGAGGATTCACTGAAAGTCCTTGAAGATCTGGTATAAGTGTTGTTTGGGCCGCAAAAGGAGTATTAGACGGCTTGCAGTCGGTCATGTTGTATTTCACCAGAATGTCTCTTGTATACTTGGCTTGATGGATGAGAATTCCGTCTTCTTTCTGCTGAACTTCCAAGCCTAAGAAAAATGATAATTCTCCCATTATGCTCATTTCAAACTGAGACTTCATAATGCTTTCAAATTCCCTGCACAAATTTTCATCAGTGGAGCCAAAGATAATATCGTCAACATAAATTTGAACAAGGATAGAATGTTTGATGACTTCTTTGGTGAACACTGTCATGTCAATCTTCCCTCTGGTGTATCCATTCTGCAGCAAATATGAAGATAAGGTCTCATACCAAGCTCGAGGAGCTTGATGAAGTCCATAGAGAGCCTTATCCAATTTGTAGTATTTGCTGGGATGATGAGGGTCTTCAAAACCCGGCGGTTGACAGACGTAGACTTCTTTCTTGATTTTCCCGTACAGGAATGCACTCTTCACATCCATTTGAAAGACTTTGAAGTTCTTGTATGAGGCGTATGCCAAGAAGATACGGATGGCTTCAAGTCGAGCAACTGGAGCGAACACTTCCTCATAATCAATACCTTCCTGCTGACGAAAGCCCTGAACTACCAAACGAGCCTTGTTCTTGATCACCACACCACGTTCATCCATTTTGTTGCGAAACACCCATCTTGTTCCGATAGGATACTTCCCTTCAGGTAGATCCACAAGTTCCCAAACCTTGAGCTTTCTAAACTGAGACAGCTCATCCTGCATGGCTTCAAGCCAGCTTGCATCTCTGACAGCATCTTCAATGCTGAAGGGTACCGTCTGAGATAAGAAGGCTGATAGTGCAATATTAAGCTTATCTGCCTGATTTCTAGTGAGAACACCCTCAGAGATTGGTCCAATGATGTTCTCCACAGGATGATTCTTAGATGACTTAAATCCCATGTTTGGTTCTTCTTGAATTTGGGAAGGCAGATTAGAAAGGTGATCTACAGGGACTGATGAGCTGGATGGATCATTTGCAGACTGTTGTGCGAAAGATGTTTCTTCTGAAACTGGAGTACTTTCAGGAGATGGTGTAGTTTCAACAGTTGCATCACCATTTGTGGACTGAAGAGGAACAATTGGATCAGCTACGAGTGGAGAAAATCGGGTGGTGAAAGGTGCAGCATCGTGTTCAGAAGAGTAAAGAGTATCTTCGAGAGGAGAAGGATCGGCTGCTTGATTGTCAGATGATTGTTCTTCAATGATACTGAAATTGTTGAAAACAACATCCACGTCAAAGAACCAGTCAGGACCGGCTCCTGTGTTAGTAGAGTTGGATTCCTGCCAATCAACATAGAAAGATTCGAGAACCATTTTGGTTCGTTTGTTGTATACTCTATAAGCCTTTTGACTTGAAGAGTATCCAACAAAGAAGCACTCATCTCCAACTGCATCAAACTTCATTATGTTCTCGTAGTTGTTTAGCAGCGTATATGAGCATCCAAACGGCCTGAAGTAGTCAATCAGAGGTTTTCTTTTAAAAAGCAATTCATAACCCGTTTTCCCGCGCGTCTTCACAATTAAGACTCTGTTAAGAACATAACAGGCGGTATTCACAGCTTCAGCCCAGAAGATGATCGGAAATTTGGAGTCGATTAGCATGGTTCTGGCCGCTTTAACAAGTGTACGATTCTTCCTTTCAGCAATGCCATTCTGTTGAGGAGTTCTCGTAGCACTGTACTAAAGATGAATTCCTTTGTTGTTGCAGAAAGTCACGAATCTTTGATTTTTGAATTCAGTTCCGTGATCGCTTCTGATTGATCTAACTTTTGTCTTCACTATGTTCTCAATGAGAGGAACAAACAACATCAATATCTCGGCAGCTTCACTTTTGTATTCTAAGAAGTACACCCATGTAAAACGAGAAAAGTCATCTATTATCACCAAACAATAAGATTTTTTAGCTAAACTTTTAACACTAATAGGACCGAAAAGATCCATATGCAATAGTTGAAGAGGTGAGTCTATAGAGTTCACTGTTTTGGACTTGTGCGATTTCTTGTGTTGTTTTCCTTTGGCACATGCTAAACATTTTTCAGAAAAAGGGAATTCCTTGGAAGGAAGACCTCTGACCAGATTTAGTTTTGAAAGTTTATTAATGTTTTTAAAGTTAACATGTCCTAATCGCCTGTGCCATAACAGTGACTCTGACTCGGATGCTTTTGAAAGTAAGCATGTCATTTGACATTCTGACTTAGCATCTCTCATATTTATCACATATGTATTATTCTGTCTAGGAGCTTTTAGCATGATCATATTAGTGGGCGGTATGAATCCAGGCTTCAGAAATATGCACTCCATTTCATTGAATAATACTGATATTCCTTTGTCGCAGACTTGTGATACGCTCAACAGGTTGTAGCACAATTCTGGAACATAGTTCACATCTTCTAAAGTCAGTGCGTCAGAGACCACATCTCCTATTCCTACTATCTTCCCGCCCTTTTCATTTCCGGCGAAGGCAACGAACTCTCCATCAATAAATCTATAGTTCTTGAGGAGTTCCTTTAGACCAGTCATGTGTCTAGAAGCCCCGCTATCAACATGCCATAGATATCTCATCAGTGCGATCAACCATTTCTGTAACTTATTCTAAAATACAAAAGAAAACACAAGAGATACACATATAAATACAAGAAACTCTATGTACAATCACGACTCAAACCTTTACTTAATTGACTTTGGGAATCCAGGTCTGGTTTAGTTTTGATCTGTCGTGATTTTCACCCAAAACTGACTCTTGTCTTTTCAAAATTTTTGTGGTTTTATCAAAAATTTTTACTGTTTCTTGAAGGTTTTTAATCTGATCAGAAAGACAGTTTAGTGCTTTGACGTCACTGGATTTTAAATGACATGTTTTAACCACATGACCCTCATTTCCACATCTAAAGCATTTTGAGTGCTTTGGCTTGATCTTTGGAGAGAGTCTGGATGATGATGGTTGTGATGCTCTTTTCTTGATCTTGCTTGAGCATGAGCTTTCACTGGAACATGGTTCATCAATGTTGTTGTTGCTTGATTCCTCATTTGTGTTGCAGTCTGGTTCGCTAATGTCGCTTTCTGTATCACTTTGTGATTCTTCAGGAATTGAGTTATCTGTTTCACTTTGTGATTCTTCAGAACATGACATATCAACATGACATATCTGTTGATGATGGAGTAAACTCTAGAATTTCTTCAGTAAGAAATTTCCCGAACCTGTTTCTTTTTAGTTCTGGTACAAACGGAGATGGTCTATATACATTTTCATTATCAGAGAATGCATCATTAAGATCAACACAAACTGGCATAACATTGTCAACACAAATATCTGAGCGTTTGATAGGATTCTTCCTATCATCAGGGTCCACAACGCCCTTTAAATCAAGTTTAGAAGTTAATGTAGTACAGTCATCCGGCCTAGATAAACTATTACAGTTATCCATCCTAGATAAACTATTACAATCATCCAGTTTAGTTAAGTTATTACATTCATCCGAATTCAAAATAGTTTAGACTTATCATTACTCCAGATGAACCAATTCACTGTAGAGTAATTGGCACCTGGGTGACCTAACCCCATCGTTTGTCCACCACAACTCTCATCATCGTCTACCAGATCCTGTTGGGTCAATTCTGCACTGCTTTTACTTATATTAGAGTTTGACTCAGATTTGACACATTCTTTTTCAAAAAGATCATTTTTTGGATGTGATTTTGGAATGGGTATATATTCACTTTTGCTCAAAGGTAAAAACAAAGATTTTAGAATTCCCTTTCTATCCTTATACCCAATTCCTTCTTTGACGAATGATTTCCTTGAACAATCAAGGATATCTGTATGAGCATGCTTGCTTACATTCCATTTGTCCACAACAATTTGGAGATGATTTGTTTCATTTCTAGATTTTTCTAGTTTTTCTGTTAAGTCATTTATTAAAAAATCTTTTCTCAGAACAAATTCTTTTAGAGTTTGCATTTCAGCTATAGTTGCATTTAACTTTCGCTGATATGCTAACTCATTTTCTTTCATTTCAGTGTTGATTTTTCGGATGTCATCCATTTCTCTTAAAATTTTCCTATTGTGGGACAAACAGTAAGCAACAGCTGTAACACACCTTGTTGAGCACAGCTTTGATTTTATTTCAAGAGGAATACTTACCAGATCTCTCTCCTCAACCGTCTTGGGCACGTTCTGCTGCTTTTCATTTGCTTTGCTGGTGGAGGTCTTCTCAGCTACGAGTGCTTCCTCAGACGCGACTTCTTTTCCTTTATCGGCCACTAGCACTCTTTTCAGACCTGCATTCTCCAGCGTTCCACCCTTTGGCATCTCCGCCGACGACCCTTCCAGAGAGTTCACGCCGTGTGTGGATTTGGTGCAGATTTTGGCCATCAAAGCCTTGTTCACATCAGCTTCAACCTCAGCAGCCTCCTCTCCCCAATCAAAGTCCTCAACCACCAACGCCTTCTGTTGATTCGCTTCCCTTCTATCAGTTATGGCCACCATCCTTTTTTCCGGCTTGATTTCTGCTTGACTTAGAGTGGGGCATTCATACTTGAAGTGCCCAAGAGTCTTGCAGTTGTAGCATCTGATTTTAGACTTATCAAAGCCCGCTTTTCCCATACCAACTCTTCGACCAGTTCTATCTTGAAACCTCTTCACCCTCAGAGTAATCATGGCCATCTGCCATTTCAAATCCATTTCCTCCATATCATCTGGGTCAACCTGATACATGTCTTCAGGATTCATCATCTTACTCTTAATTTCACCTGTCTTCAAAGCCTCAAAGCTAGACATGAAAGTGTTGAAGAGTTCAACATGTTCGTTTGCAAGCTTTGTAGGCTGTGGGTTAAGTGTCTTAGCAGCTGTGTTAGAGTATGAGACTGTCTTTCCCGAACTTGAACTACCACCACCCATTGCATCCACATATGCATGTGACGAGCTTGAACCCATGTTACCTACGAGAGTCATTAATGCCAGATTCTTCATAGCCGTGGTGGGCACAGCTTTCGGAGCAGTCTGGTTCATCTCTCTTTTCGTGATGTCCATTTCGAAAGACTTTAGAGTGTTGATGAGATCAGCTAATGTAGATTGAGCATCTAGATACTCTTTTCTGATCAACATGCATTGTATGCTCCATTCTTTGGACAGGGAGTCGAGCAGTTTCTTGATGGAATTTCGGTTGTTGACGGGAATTCCTGCCTTCTTCATCTTGGTTAACATACTCATGAATCTTTCGATATGCGAGCTCAAGCTTTCACCACGAATGCTACCGAACATGTCATATTCTTTCTACACTATATCTTGCTTATATTGGCGCATTTCTTCATTTCCTTCATAGTACTCGTTTAACGCAAACCACAGATCGTGCGCAGTGCCATATTCCTCAAACATGTTATAAACATCATTTGATAAGACCATGGTTAGGGCACCATAAGCCTTATGGTCTCTCTGAAGTAGCTGTTTATCGACATCAGTGTAAGTGGTTGGATTAGGGTTTAACTCTTCTCCTGTGGCAGTGGTTCTCATTAGAATGTGTGGACCCAACTGGATAGAAGTCCATTGAGTGAAGTCCGTGACATAGAAGAATGACCTCATTCTATTCTTCCAAGTTCCATAATCTTCTACACCTTTTAACTTAGGAACTCTAGTTGTTGTTCCGGTTTCAAGTTCTTGTTGAGTGATAGGATTTACAGTTGAGTGGTTATCGTTACCGGCCATGATTTAAGTTAATTTTAAGAGTTTTGTTTATCAGATTTTAGTTAACAGTCCAGTAAAATTTGTCCACGGTCCTTAAGTGCGCAACAAGTACGCAGATGTCCAGATCAAGTACGCAGCTCCCTGTAACAATGTAAACAACCTTGTCAAGATGTGTGTCTGTTGATAAGTACGTAGTCTTGCAAGCACACGTGTGGCTTGTTTCTTGATAAGTGCGCAGATCAGTCAGCACTTGGGCATGGTAAGTAATCAGTCTTGACTGATCAGTCTGCGTACTAAATGAAGTACGCAGACACTTAAACTCTCGTTTAAGATTTAAGTGCGCAGAAACCCTAGCCAAGTACTCAAAACCACACTTCTCAATAAGTGCGCACAAAACCAAAGATTTCTGTTTAAGTGCGCAGAAACCCTAGTTAAGTGCTCAAGACAATGAAAGGCCACAAGTACGCACAAAACTTAGTTGCGTACTACAACACAAAAATAAAAATAAAAAATCTAAGTACTCAGATAATCACAAGTATGCAGTTTATGAGCTAAGTACTCAAACCAAGAAATAAGTGCGCAAAACGTATGAAATAAGTACTCAACATATGAAATAAGTGCGCAAAACGGGCTGTGAAAAACACAAAAACTCAGCTGAATTCTATCCAAAACTTTTTCATTCCATTCTGAAGTGTTTGGATGAAATTTCTACTTAAAATGAACCACTTTTAACTTTCAGAAACACAATTTTCACGAAATTTGAAGCAAAAATATAAGAAAAATACCCAACTTTAAAACTTCATAAAAAAAATCTTGATAATAAAAACTAACAAGATGAGGGTTTTGGTATCTCAAAATAGATACAATCTAGAGCACAGAGGCTCTGATACCAAATTGTAAGTCCCAAATACTAGATCTTGTTAAGTGCAAGAGATTTTTATCACTTAGAAACACCTATGGATTAGGTGTTTTAAGTGATTAATCTTCTACAACAAAGAAACTAGATGAATATGATAAAAACTGACACACAAGATGAATAAGAACACGATTTCATTACTGATTTGTCATTGAAACACCATGAAATACATACAAGTACGCACCGTTCAATCTTGTGCTACAAAGATAACCAAAAACCCCAACCCTAGAGCTACACACAAACATTTCTTATATAGGCACGCAGGGCCCGTCCCCTTGTGCGCAGCCTAGGGTTTCACCATAATACTTTGTCTTAATTACATAATTAGCCCTTTAACTATCAAACTATACAACAAGCCATCAAAAGTCTATGATCTGGTAACTGTGGTCTCAATATAACCCAACATGGATATTTTATCTACGAGTACATGATAGCATGAACGACTTTAATCCTAAGAATTGTTTGATGAACCCCAAGCATTTGAAGATTCACATTGATGCCAATACGAATGTCCTCAGTTAATGCTAACATTCATTAGTAGCATTCTAATTAATGTTAATTGGAGGTTATGATAAAAGAATGTGTACAAGCAGGTTTTGCATGAAGGGTAGAAAGGGAAATTACATGACATTTAGGTTTTAAGCATGAGACTTTTCCTATGCAATCTTACAATTCATGTAAAATGATATTTGAAGACATCTTTCTTACTTTATAATGCAATATAGATTACCTAAACTATATTCCAAGTTATATATATTTTATATAACAATAAAACATTTATAGTGTCGGTGTTGAAAGTTGAAGGGTCAAAGTGAAAGATTGATTTAGATTACTTATTTGATTTAACTAGTAAGGCTAATATTAATTTGAATGTTTAGAATTATCTATTTGGTTTAATTAGTAGAGATGGTGATGTGGGGTTATGTTTAGATTATATTTTCTAAAAATATTTGAGTAGGATTAGTATGGTTAGTTAAGCATAAATCGGGGTGTAGGTTATAGTTTTTATTTGTCCATTTTCATTGTAAGTTCGTTAGGTTTATTTGGTTGAATAGAACGAGTCGCGGGTTCGTCCCCCAAATATCTCGTGATCGTATTTGATCTAATTGTCTAAGCCAACAGTCAGATGAGATCTATTAAAGTGTATATCTGTTATGAATCTTTAGCCTCAAAATTAGTCAATACTTAGGGTTTGCACTTGTTTCATTCATTAGGTACATATATTTAGTGAATAAGAAATACTAATTTATAGGGATCCATTTCATAAATTTTCCATAAATCCCTCCTTTTGGTCTTCTTATTTCTCACCAACCGTTCCAACATTTTTTTTACCGTGACAGAATCAATGAATCATCACATTGTTGAACTAAACTACTCCCTATGACATATATAGGGAGTACTCTCTGAGAGTCATAATGTTGATTTTAGATCATTCCATTACAAAAGAACAAGATCTGAGGATTAATGCATCTAAACAAAACACAAACTTGGAAGCTCCTTGGGTACTACTACCCGCCATTTTAGCAAATTAGGAAAACATATAGGCCATGGGCAGGCTCTTGAGAAAGCGGGCGTCCTAATTTTTTGGAAGCCAAAGTCCTAGCTTTCTTTTCAAGCTAGTTAAGTACGATCTAAGTATGATGATGACTTGGAGAATTTCTTACAAGTGCATTCACAATACTAAACAAGAGGAGTATACTTTATAGAGTTTCAACTTTAGAAATAAACCAACTAATGATATAACTAAACACCTTTCACAAATAGAAAAGTGTTGAAATATATGATACTTATATACAATCTTAATATTCAAATTTCTTTGACATGTTGCATAAGTTATTTTTAGGATTTGGGCTGATATGAGGATAGCTGGGTTATTGCTGAGTTGGGCTTGGATGCTGGTCAAGAGTTGTTGGGCTCAGGAAGTTGTTCGAGTTATGTTGGCCCATGGCACATTGGAGTTTAAGTCAGTATTATTAATATGAGCTGTGTTTCTTGTGGACGGTGTAGATCATGTTTGGTGGTGATCAATGGCTCATATTTGCCTCACACGGATCATCCCCTGGTGCATATAAAAGTCTTTTCTCTCTCTACTTTATTCATTCAGTCTAGACATCTTTCTCTCTCATTCGTTTAAATTCTCTCTATTTAGTTCTAGGGTTTGTGTCACACCCTCAAATTCAACTTACGGGGTTTTACCGCGAGGCGCGTGACATACCAGGATCCAAGTCAATGATCACAATAAACAAACACTAAATATATAGAATGAAACCAAAACATTATGCTTTGAGCCATAAACCAGCAGCAGAAGCATTTCTTGTTTACAACCAAAAGATATATTACAGTTTAAAAACATTGTTTAATATGCAACAAGACTCTAGACGCTGTGCAAGACTCCGTGCGCCTAGTCCATTAATTGATACCTTAGCGACCTGAGAAAACATGCCAAAAATGTTAACATATAATGCTGGTGAGATCACAGGTTTTATAAAGGAGTTGTTATAAGTTTGAAAAGGTCATTCCCGTTACTACTATGTTATAAGAACGTTAGCTAGACGTTAAGTGGTTTTACTACTACGAGTGGGAAACCATTACTGACACGTTTTCCGGTTTTTGCCCAGCCGTGAGCCACCGTCATCAACGGTGACCCTGGTAGTAGAGATAATATGCACCCGCCCGGCTCCCAGCTGTCGAGTGGGATTTTCCCGTCCCAATAGATCTATCCATATTTCTCCAATATGTGTTCCCACATACTCATGGTTTCCCCCTGGGACTCCCTGATGAAACGCCCGTATAATATATATCCATAACCATAGTATAACATGACCTTTAGAGTGTAAGTACATAGCATGTTTCTCCCCCGAAAGCAAAACAGTAAAAGTGGGGCTGTGACACTCACCTTAGGTTGCGTTACTTGAAAATAGTTAAATCAGTAAGCTATGATAGCCCCAAATAGCGGCGTCCTATCATAAGATGTATATAAGTACCCAGACTAATAACCCGTAGGTTAACTAGTCCACGAATGTCCAGACCATAAACATGTACACTTGAAAACACCTTTGACTGTCAAACTGATCGTACCAGACAAGACCCGACATCCCATTGGTGACCCGACACTCCACGTGTTAGCCAAAAACAAGATACCATGCAACATATGTAGTTAAACACTTAGCACGCGCAAGAGTTCACGAAGCCTAGCATAACGCTCAATTAATGCATAAACGAGTACGAACACATGTTACCAAGTCATTAGGCATGTCACGGGGTTCCTATCATGTTCCAAGGTGTCAAATCATGCTTCGGGATGTCATAATACGCTTACAACAGCAGCACACGCGATTAGGAAATTAACATGCAATTAGGAAATGTCAACTGGTGAGTAGGGAAAGTCAACACGCGATTAGAGGGTGTAATCGCCTGATACTATTGGCGATTAGGTTGTAATCGCCTGTCAGAAGTGGCGATTAGGATTCTAATCGCCCCTTGCAGCGCTGTCCAGCATTTTCACGCGCTAAACCCTTCAAATCAGATCCGAAACATGTAAAATCACTCAACATCAAACCTACACCATTAACTAACCCATTCCAAGCAAAAACCCCCAATTCATCACTGATCTAACACCCTTTGTGCAATTATTTCCAAAAATGGCAAAGTACTAGGTTTCATTAACTATGCATATCTTTCCTTAAATGGCAAATAATCAGATTTCATCACCTACAACCTTGCAAATCATCATCCTTCTGTTATAATACCCTTCTAATGTGAATCCTAACAACAAACAATCATCAAATCATATCATAACATCCTAAATCTTCAAGAATCATCCAAATGGGTCAAAATGCATATTTTCATCAAAACACCATAATAATAGCTCAAATCCATAGGAAAACATCCTAATAACTCCTACACATCAGAAGTACATCAATTACATCGAAAAATTCATGTTTTGACCATCAAAAATCATTTCTTGCATGAATACTTCACATAGAGCATGTATAAAGGTTTACACTTGTTTTAGAAACTCATTTCAAAGGTTTTTAAAGACACAAACTTGGTAAAACAAGGTCTGGACCTTTGGGAACCAAAACATTAACATTACAAAGGTTTGGGATGAAAAACACACCTTGAATCTTGTTGAAGAAAGGAGTGTAAGCTTGGAAATGGTGGGTTTTGAAGCAAAACGAGTTCCAGAGGTGTTTTATGGTGTGAGGGAGGCTTAGGATCAGTTAGGGTTGCATAAATGATGTTTCACAAGTCAAGGGTTGTATTTATAGGTGTTTCTAGTCGTCAAAAACAGACCAGGCGATTGCAACTCTGCAATAGGCGATTAGGCTCCTAATCGCCTATAATTACACGTGATTAGGGCCTAATCGCCCCTTATTATAGGCGAGTAGGCTACTCACCTATTTCTAATCACGTGTAAATCCTTGCAATCGCCTCCAGAATGCATGTTTGGGTTTTCGGCATGTAAAAACTATGTTAACACATATAAATACGTATTCACATACCGACAAGTCATATAATAATTATTAACACACAATGCATGATAACTAACACATTCACATCCGTTCTCCAATTCTCGGGACTCGAGACTTGCGTGTGTGCGTTAAACCCGGTGATTCCACGAATCACCAATCCTTGTACACATGGTTATGGACCGACTCCCAATGATCCCGTGGATCATTGTAGCGTCTCCCGATGGTTCCCCGAACCTTCATAATGACTCAACTGACCCAGTTAAGTATCTAATATGCATGGCTCGCTAAGATAGACTTACTAGTTTGATTAATGTTACTAACCCGAGATTCATTTAGCTTCAGTAGAGACATATCTCGATTCGAACGCACGCTTAGGAAATAAATGAGGATACTTAGCTTTCATTTGATCCTCCCGTTCCTACGTGAACTCCGGTCCACGCTTTGAATTCCAACGAACCTTAACAATGCAGATTTTACTCCGACGAAGGCTACGAATCTTATAATCGAGAATTTCAACCGGTTCTTCCAAGATACGTAGACGATCATCTACCTTGATTTCTTTGAGAGGAACAACCAAAGATTCATCCGCCAGACACTTCTTAAGGTTAGAGACATGGAAGACATTATGAACATTACTGAGCTCAGCTGGCAAATCAAGCATGTATGCCACCGGTCCAATCCGTTCCAGAATTGCGAACGGTCCCACATACCGAGGATTCAATTTGCCACGCTTCCCAAAATGTATAACGCCCTTCCATGGAGATACTTTCAATAAAACCCTGCCGCCAACCTGGAATTCCAAAGGTTTGCGACAACGATCGGCATAGCTCTTTTGATGATCCCGAGTTGGTGCCATGCGGTTACGAATTTGTACGATCTTTTCGAAAGTCTCGAACACAAGTTCCGGGCCGGTTAGTTGACTCTCACCCACCTCAGCCCAACAAAGAGGGGACCGAAATTTCCGCCCGTAAAGAGCCTCGAACGGAGCTACCTTGATACTAGAGTGGTAGTGTTTGTTGTAGGAGAATTCCATCAACGGTAGGTGACTCTCCCAACCCTTGCCAAAATCGATTACACATGCTCGAAGCATGTCTTCTAGTGTTTGAATTGTCCGCTCACTTTGACCGTCAGTTTGCGGATGATAGGCTGTGCTCATATCTAACTGAGTACCCAAAGCCTTATGTAAGGATTTCCAGAAATTCGAGGCGAACCGAGGATCACGATCGGAGATAATAGAAACAGGCACCCCGTGCCGAGAGACCACTTCCTTAAGATACAAACGAGCCAACCGCTCAAGGCCATCGATCTCCTTGATAGCGAGGAAGTGCGCAGACTTTGTCAACCTATCGACGATCACTAAGATCATGTCACAACCACTGGGCGACCTCGGGAGTTTGGTCACAAAGTCCATCGTGATCCGTTCCCACTTCCACTCGGGGAGTTCAGGCTGTTGTAGAAGGCCGGGCGGCTTTTGATATTCAACCTTGACCTTGGAACAGGTCAAACACTTGCGTACATACGAAGCTACATCCGCCTTCATGTTCGGCCACTAATAAAGTATCTTCAAGTCTTGATACATCTTATCGGAGCCAGGGTGAATAGAATACCGAGATTTGTGAGCTTCATCAAGAACGAGCTCTCGCAAACCTCCGAATAAAGGAACCCAAACACGTTCAGCAAAATAATGTAGGCCATCGGACCTGAGTTCAAGGTGCCTATCGGCACCGTGCATGGTTTCAACTTTAAGGTTTTCCTCCTTCAAAGCTTCTTGCTACGCAGAACGGATTTGGTCAGGCAAACTAGAATGGATGGTGAGCTGAAGAGCTCGAACACGACTAGGCTTAGTGGATTCATTCCTGCTCAAAGCGTTTGCCACGATATTCGCCTTGCCAGGATGATATTTTATAGCACACTCGTAATCATTAAGAAGCTCGACCCAGCGACGCTGTTGCATGTTCAACTCCTTCTGATCAAAGATATGCTGGAGGCTCTTGTGATCGGTATAAATGGTGCACTTGGTACCATACAAGTAATGCTTCCAGATCTTCAAAGCAATGACTACTGCACTCAATTCCAGATCATGGGTGGTGTTGTTTTTCTCATGAACTTTAAGCTGACGAGAAGCATAGGCAATGACCTTCTCGTGTTGCATCAACACACAGCCGAGACCCCGAATAGAAGCATCACAATAAACCATAAAATCGTTTGTGCCTTCAGGTAAGGATAGAATAGGAGCAGAATAGAGTTTAGCCTTTAGAATCTGAAAGGCTGACTCTTGCGAATCACCCCAGTCGAACTTCTTGTCCTTCTGGGTAAGTGAGGTGAGGGGTTGAGCGATCTTCAAAAATCCCTCGATAAAACGACGGTAATAACCTGCAAGACCCAAGAACTATCGCACCTCAGATGGCGTCTTAGGTGCTTCCCTGTCTTTGATGGCTTCGATCTTGGTTGGATCAACATGAATTCCTTTTTCATTAACCACATGAACAAGGAATTGGACTTCACGTAACCAGAAGTTACATTTCGAGAACTTAGCATACAACTGTTCCCGTCCCAAAAGTTCCAAGACAAGACGCAAGTGTTCCCGGTGGTCCACTTCGTTCTTTGAATAGACTAGATTATCGTCAATGAAGACAAGCACGAATTTATCAAGATAGGGCTTACAAACACGGTTCATCAAATCCATGAACACTGCGGGCGCATTGGTGAGACCAAAAGGCATGACCAAGAATTCAAAATGGCCATAGTGAGTTCGAAAAACGGTCTTCGGAATGTCGGCTTCCTGGACTCTCAACTGATGGTACCCTGATCTCAAGTCAATCTTCGAATAGAAACTAGAACCCTGGAGCTGATCAAATAAATCATCGATACGAGGAAGAGGATAGCGATTCTTGATGGTAACCTTGTTTAATTCACGATAGTCGATACACATACGAAGGCTTCCGTCCTTCTTCTTGACAAAGAGGATAGGGGCTCCCCACGGGGATGAACTAGGTCGAATGAAAACCCTTCTCCAATAAATCCTGTAGCTGGTTGGACAACTCTTGCATATCGGGAGGTGCAAGACGATATGGGGCTCAGGCAACAGGGGCTGCACCTGGAGCAAGCTCAATACCGAATTCGACTTGACGATAAGGCGGAAGGCCAGTTAGATCTTCAGGAAATACAACGGGAAAGTCACAGACAACAGGAATATCTTCAATCTTCTTCTCTTCCTCCGATGAAACCAAAACGAGAGCCAGAATGGCAGAATACCCCTTTCAAAGATAATTATAGGCTTTCATACATGAAATGATACTCAAAGGGACACCGCTTTTCTCACCATGCACCAAAAGAATTTCTCCATCAGGGAGAGGGAGTCGAATGACTTTATCAAAACAGACGATTTCAGCACGATACAAGGATAACCAATCCATACCCACGACATCGAAACTACCCAAGGACACCGGCATAAGGTCAATAGGAAACGAATAACCCGACAATTCAAGGCGACACTCCCTAAGGACGTGTGTCACTTTGACTTTTTTACCATCACCCAATTCTATCAAGTACTTAGCCTCTAAAGGTGTAGTTACCCTATCAAGCAATTGACTAAACCAAAGAGATATAAAACTCTTATCGGCACCAGAATCAAATAAAACCAAAGCATAGCGATTATCAAGAAGAAACGTACCGGTAACAGTGTCATGATCCCATCAGGCCTTGCCCGAACCAATCACGAAGGCACCAGCATTCCTGCCTCCGCCCCCGTTGTTCCCATTACCCGACCCATTCTTCCTAGCTTCGCCCTGCTTCAGCTTGGGGCAATCTCGCTTGTAGTGTCCAAGCTCACCATAGTTATAGCACCCCTGTCTCCCCGGGTTTCCCTGAGGAGTAGTAGACCGAGGAGTGGGGGCAGGTGTAGCAGGTGGGTTCTGATTACCCTGCGGATTGACCCTACAATCCTTGCTTTGGTGCCCCAGCTGATGGCACCAAAGACAGCGGTTCTTATCATAAGGATTAGTATGATGGTACCCACACCGATCACACTTCGGCAATTTCCCATAGTAACCCATGGTTTCTGCTCAGACGACGATCCCCCAACATCAGACTCCTTTACTGGCTGAGGCTGAGCTGAACTCGAGCCTTTACCCACACCTTCCCACTTTCGCTTGTTGTTCGCGGGAGCCTTCACTGTAGCGCCTCGGGGAGGCAAGACTCCTTCAGCTACTTTCATATTGGTCATCCTGTGAGCCGACCGAACAACCTCAGAATACACAGTGAGATTACCCGCAGCCACCAATCCCACAACCTCCGGCACCAACCCAGAAATATAATGCTCAATTCTCCTGTACTCCGACATGTGCAAATCCAGGCACAACACCGCCAGCTTATTATGTCTAGCTATGTACACCTCAATTAAAGACCCCACCATCTTGTGATTCCAGACCTCGTGCTCGAGCTTCTGAATTTCGTCCCTCGGACGGTATTCGCTTTACAAACGCTGGACAAATTCTGCCCAAGGCATAGCGTGGGCTTCCCCAATACCCAGGGTCTGGGTGGTGGAGTGCCACCAAGTCAGAGCTTGACCCTCCAGGGTCGCTAAAGCATACTTTACATGGTCGCCCGCCGGGCAACTGCACATGGAGAACAGATTCAACTTTTTCCAGCCACCGAAGCAGTCCCACTGCCCCTTCAGTCCCACTAAAGTTGTGGGACTTGCAATCCATGAACTTTTTTGTATGAGCACTGAGGTGGGGGTGGATTGACAACACCACCTGAGACAAAACACACAGATAAACAACAAGGAAGGAGATACTGTAACACCCCAACCGATGGCGGAAACATCGGGATGTCACGTATTGATGATTGTTTCAGTAGCACATGGTATATATTGAAATTTTAAATAATTTATTCATAACATAAATATCGAAATGAAATAATGTCTAAAAATCCCAAATACATAATGTCAATTAAAGCAAATAACTTCAAAATAACTTCAAATAACTTCATAGTATTTCCTCATGCATACTTTAAGCCTCAGCTTCATTGTTACCTAAAACATGTTAATTTTGAAAATATTTTTGGGTCAACGAAAGTTGGTGAGAATTACATAGGTTTTGATAATCGAATAAAGCTTGTACAATTCAAGTGCCATGGCAAGTCTAGTCCATATGTGAAAACATACTAGCAAGTAAATCGAGTGCATAATCAACCCTTGTGACTAGAATATTGTGGTCCATCCCATACGCTCATAGTTCACTCGATTATGTTATGCGATAACAATCACCCACGCTACCTATGTAGGAGGTACGTATCCGGGTGGGATTGTCAGTCTAATATATCTATCATTGTATACCGTCGGCTGATCAATGTTAATGATTATGGTAGAATATTGTGCTTACCCTAGTCATGTTTAAGACATAATGCAACATAGAAAAACACATAGACACTTTATGATTGAATTGTATATAGAATGTTGTAACATGTTTCACCCCAAAAATAGTGAAATAGAAAAGGGGCTATGTAAAACTCACCTTAGCAAAATGTTATGTCTCGTGAAAATAGAATATGTGTTGCCCAACGATGCCAAGTATTACCCTATAATTAAGGTAATACATATGTCTAAGTCTTTCTAGTCTACAAATATTTTCTAGGTTTTCGAATTTGGGGATAGGTATTCGTTTGATTAATAATTAAATTGTTTAATAAATAAAAGATATGCGATAAATAAATAAACAAAAGTCTTTTTGTGGACATTAGATTAAAGATGGTCACATTATAAAGTTTTAAGTATAAGAATAATTTTTATAAAATTATTTTCTTAAAAATAGAATATTTAGTTTTTTATTTCTATTTTGCCAAAATATAACTTTAATATCTAAAAATATTAAAATTAAAGAATTTTTAAATTAAAATTTGTATTTCTGTTCTAAATGGACAGAAATAATTTATATAAAATTTTGGTGCAAAAATATTGAAAAATGAATTTATTATGATTTATTTATGATTAAAAATAACAAAAATTGATTTAAAATATTAAATAAATGATTTTTCGAAAATAAAAATCATTTCAGAAATGTTTAATGTTTTATAAACTTAGAATAATTTTTGTGGAAATTTATATAATCGTTTTGATATTTTTATAGAATTTTATAATTATAATGGAATAAACGTGAAATATTTATTATATATAATAAATAAATAATTTTTGGAAAACTAAAAATTGTATGTTAAACTTTTCTATTAGAATATCATAAAATAATTTTTGTAGAATTTATAAAGTAGTTTTGGTATTTTAAAACCATTTTTAAAATAATAGAGAATATATAATTAATAAAGGTTTTTGAAAAAAACGATTTGTGTATGCTATGGCTCGAACCCGGGTCTGAGACCGGGTGGGATTAGCCCAGCCACCAACTGGGCTGGACCCTGAGAACGAATATACTCGGTTTGAAATTACATATATAGTTATACTAGAACTGATTTATAATCCTTTTACAGAAAAAGAAATGGACGCGTGTTATAGGACTCGAACCCTGGCCATCCGGCCGGTTCGTGTTTTAAGTATGAGAGTCACACCAACTGATCTGTAGATCAGTTGGTGATGATTTAGGTTCTGCAACATATATATACACAGGTCTGAAGATGTGTTATCCCCAAATTAAAGATGAACGAACCCTAGATTTTTCAATCAACAAATTTAACGAACAATAACCCGATTAAACATAGGGTTATTGTTGTAAGAGGGCCGGTGATCAAAACCATACAAAAACATTAAAACTTACAAATCGTTTTCGTGATTTTTGGACGGTCAAACTGAAAGTCAAAGATGCGAGCAAATGATGATCAAAACGGGTTTTATCAGAAGAAATTGAGGGTAGAGAGAGTATGCTCGGCGTGTAGGTTGTAGAAGAGGTTCCAATTTATAGTGGGAGGCTCGTTGGTTCGAATTGGTAAGTTGACTCAATGCATTGATTATAATCGCGTGATTGGGACAAAATTGGAACGAATTAATGGTGATTTGGGTGTGTAACATACGCGGATTATTAATATCAATCACCAATCATACCATATCAGGGATTAAACGTGTTTAGATGGGTTAATTATGGATAATTGTCTTCACAGTTGACTTTCCAAGTCAACTGTTAATATTCCAGGTTCATTATATAAATAAAACGCGTGGATGACTAATCAGTTATGTGATGTAGGTCAGTTGGTTTGATGGTGTGTGGCTGATTGACCCGGCCTAGGGCGCGGGTTCGAGTCCCGGCCCAGGAATTATTTTTTTAACAATTATTTATCTAATATAATAATAATATAAACTTATAGTATGGTACTAGGGGTCCAAATGTGTCACGAAACATTTTTACAGGGCACGATAATGATAAAAAGTCGACGTTTTATTCAATAATAAACGTAACGTACATAAGATTTAATGCGAAATGTTACAGTCTCCCCTACTTTTAGGAACTTCGTCCCGAAGTTGGAGTTGGAGAGTCTGGTGGGAAAAGGTGTGGGTACTTAGACTTCATTTGATCCTTGCGTTCCCAAGTGAACTCTGGACCTCGTTTAGATTCCCAACGAACCTTGACGATCGGAATGCGACTGCGCTTGAGTTTCTTGACTCCAGTATCCACGATCTCAACGGGTTTCTCGACAATGTGCATAGTTTCATCGATTTGCAAATCTTCAAGAGGGACATGGAGTTTCTCATCTGCTAAAAGCATTTATTGAGATTCGAAACGTGAAAAGTTGGGTGAACATTGCTTAACTCGGGTGGAAGGTCAAGTTTGTAAGCCACTTTTCCAATCCTGTCAAGCACTTTGAATGGGCCTACGTATCGAGGAGCTAGTTTTCCCTTTCTACCAAAGCGAATTACTCCCTTCCAAGGAGATACCTTAAGAAGTACAAGGTCCCCGACTTGAAATTCCAAGGGCTTATGACGTTTATCAGCATAGCTCTTCTGTCGACTTCTAGCCTTGAGAAGATTATCCTGAATGAGTTGGATCTTATCTGTGGTTTCCTGGATCAGTTCAGGTCCAGTGATCTGGGCTTCACCAACCTCAGTCCAACAGACAGGTGAACGACACTTACGACCATAGAGTGCCTCGAAAGGAGCCATGTTAATGCTGGCATGATAACTGTTGTTGTATGAAAACTCGACCAAAGGAAGATGAGAATCCCATGCGCCACCAAAATCGATGACACATGCCCTGAGCATATCCTCAAGTGTCTGGATGGTCCGTTCAGTCTGTCCATCTGTTTGAGGGTGATAAGCAGTACTCAGGTTTAACTTGGTACCCAAAGCGTCTTGTAAGTAATCCCAAAAGTGAGAGGTGAAACGACCATCACGATCAGAGATAATGTCCAAAGGTATACCATGGCGACATACAATTTCACTTACGTACATCTTCGCTAACCTTTTGACAGAATATTTCTCACGAATAGGTAAAAAATGGGCTGACTTGGTTAAACGATCAACTATTACCCAAATGCTGTCAAAACCTTTGGGTGTACGAGGGAGTTTAATGATGAAGTCCATTGCTATGCTCTCCCATTTCCATACAGGAATTTCTGGTTGTTCAAGCATACCAGATGGTCGTTGATGTTCAGCCTTGACCTTTGAACAAGTAAGGCATTTTGCAACGAAAAGAGCGATATCTTTCTTCATACCAGGCCACCAATACGAATAACGAAGATCTTGGTACATCTTGTCAGCTCCAGGATAAATAGAATAACGAGGCTTATGAGCCTCGTTCATAAGAAAAGCACAAAGATCATCACGGTCAGGAATCCAAAGTCGATTGAGAAAATAAAGTAAACCATCAGGTTTGGTTTCATGTTGAGTCTTAGAACCACAAGACATTTCCTCGTACATGTTACCTTGGGTGACTGAAGTATGTTGAGCCTTTTGGATACGATCCTGAAGATCAGTACGAACTCTCGCACAATGAAGTTTGATGCGCTCTTCACGACTGAGTGCGTCAGCCACAACATTCGCTTTGCCAGGATGGTAGCGAATCTCGCAATCATAGTCGTTAAGTAACTCGACCCAACGTCGTTGCCTCATGTTAAGATTTTTCTGGTCGAAGACATGTTGGAGACTTTTGTGGTCCGTGAAAACCACACATTTGGTTCCATAAAGATAGTGTCTCCAAATCTTAAGAGCAAAGACGACAGCGCCTAATTCAAGATCATGGGTGGTGTAATTCTTTTCGTGGGTCTTGAGTTGTCTAGACGCATAAGCAATAACCTTGCCTCGTTGCATGAGAACACAACCAAGACCTTGGTTTGATGCATCACAATAGACCACGATATCATCATTACCATCAGGTAGAGACAGGATAGGGGCTTCACAGAGTTTCAGCTTAAGAGTCTCAAATGCTTCCTCTTGTTTTGGTCCCCACTCATAAGGTTTATCCTTATGAGTGAGAGGAACATCAATCTTGGAGAAGTTGGCAATGAACCGACGATAATAACCAGCCAAACCAAGGAAGGAACGGACTTCAGTTGGAGTTTTAGGAACACTCCAATCTTTGACAGCTTCGATCTTCGCGGGATCAACATGAATTCCGTTCTCATCAATGACGTGTCCCAAAAATTGAACTTCCTTAAGCCAAAATTCACATTTCGAGAACTTGGCATACAGTTGTTCTTTCTTTAGGAGACCCAAGATTGAATGAAGATGTTGTTCGTGATTGGATTTTGATCTTGAGTAAATCAAGATGTCGTCAATGAAGACGATCACGAATTTGTCAAGGTAGGGTCTACAAACCCGATTCATTAGATCCATAAACACTGCGGGAGCGTTGGTCAATCCAAACGGCATGACCATGAATTCGTAATGACCACAACGTGTACGAAAGGCAGTCTTGGGAATGTCTTCTTCGTGAACTCTAAGCTGATGATAACCAGAATGAAGATCAATCTTAGAGAAGTGGGTTGCTCCTTGAAGTTGATCGAAAAGATCGTCAATCCTTGGCAAGGGATAACGATTTTTGATGGTGAGTTTGTTGAGTTCACGATAGTCGATACACATCCTGAGAGATCCATCTTTCTTCTTTACGAACAAAACAGGGGCTCCCCATGGAGAAGAACTGGGGCAAATGAAACCTTTATCAGAAAGTTCTTGTAGTTGACTGGCAAGTTCTTCCATCTCAGAGGGTGCAAGACGATAAGGAGCTTTGGCAATAGGATTTGCACCGGGAACAAGATCGATCCTAAATTCAACTTGTCGAGCAGGAGGCAAACCAGGTAAATCCTCTGGAAAGACTTCAGGATAGTCCCGAATGATTGGGATGTCTTGGATACTTTTTCCCTTGTCTTTCTTTTCTATCACGTTAGCCAAGAAAGCCATATACCCCTTTCGTAAGTATTTTTTAGCAGTAGTACAAGACACAAGTTTAAGCTCACCACAAGGCTTCTCACCATAGATCTTCAAAATATCACCCGATTCGAGAAGAATGTGAATAACCTTCTCAAAGCATAGGATTTCAGCACGATGGGTTGACAACCAATCCATGCCTACTATGACATCAAAGCTTCCAAGATGCATAGGAATGAGATCGATAGAGAAGGTATGTTCATCGAAGTTCAACACACAATTATGTATGACAGAATTGATCGAGATAGACTTCCCATTAGCTACCTATACCACTAAGGGTTCCTCTAGGTTAGTTTGGGGTAAGTTAAGTAAGGGTTCAAACTTTAGTGATACGAATGACTTATCAGCACCCGAATCAAATAATATAGAAGCATAGTGGTTATTAACGAGAAACGTACCATTAACCACCTCGTTGTTGTCGCGGGCCTGATTAGCATTGAGGTTGTAAGCGCGGCCTCAAGCACCTTGTTTCTGGTTGCGGTTCTGGTTTTGATTGCGGTTTTGGTTCTGGTTCTGGTTTTGGTTACGATTGGGGCAGGCATTGATATAGTGGTCTGGGCTGCCACACTCGTAGCACTGACCACGAGCAGGCCTGTTGTTTTGTTGGTTGGGAGCTGGGGCATTTCTGACTGGGTTATTTTGGGCAGCAGGGCCGTTAGCAGGAGGAGCTTGGCAGATGTTCATAAGGTGACCATACCTTTGACAATTAGTGCAAAAACGACATGGCACCTGTGCTGGATGATGGTATTTGCAAGTGTTGCACAAGGGGTGAGGTCCGGTGTATGGCTTCTTATTAGGTGCGGGGTTGGCAACCACTGTAAGTTTCGGGCCTTACGTTTCTTGTTAACAGAGTGCTCAGTCTTAATCTCCTTAGCCGGCTCTGGTGTAGCTTTGTTCACATCCTTCTTAGCACCTTTGCGAAACAAAGTACCATTCTTCACGTGATTATCAGTCAGTGTAGCCGCTAAACGTTTGGCTTCTTCCAAGGTAGCAGGATTCCTTCCCCATACCGTGTCCTGGATTTGCATAGGTAGACCACCGATATACTTCTCGATGGCTACAGGCAGGGGAGTGACCTTATGGGGCAACAACAAACTAAGCTCGTGAAAGCGGGTATTATAAGCAAGGTTTTCCCCACTATCCTGAGCAAGGGTGTGGAACTCGTCCTCCAGTTTCTTAACCTCGTTACGGGGACAAAACTCAGCTTTCATTATCTCCTTGACTTGATCCCAGGTCATAGCAAGTGCAACTTCAGCTCCGCGGGTGCGTTTTTCCTCATTCCACCAAGTGAGTGCTCGTTTGTGAAGAACACTCATGGCATAACGGACCTTAAAGTTGTCGGGACACTCACTGTTAATGAAGGTATTCTCAATACCCTCGAACCATTGTAGGAGACCAGTAGCTCCTTCATCTCCACTGAACTTAGGGGGATTACAGGTATTAAAGTGTTTGAGAGTGCAGGCTGGGAGACCATTCTCGTTTCCATTCCCGTTCCCATTGTGGTTTCCATTGCCGTTTCCATTGCCGTTTCCGTTCATCTGGATGACTTGAGCTAGTAAGTTAGGAACCAGAGTCGCGATCTGTTGCGCCATTTGTTGAGAAATGATCGCAGCCAGTTGGGCATCAACGCCATTGTTGTTGTTGTTATTGTTGTTGTTGTGGTTAGCGTCGTGGTTATGGTTGTGGTTTTCGCCACCTTCCTCATGGTTCCCACCATTTCTATTGCGAGTGCTGCGACGTGGAGGCATGATCTGTAAGAGACACAATGAAATGAATGAGGTAATATAAGGAATGTAATCATTTATTCATTAATTAAAACGAATAAACGAAAACGTTGACTTATCAAAGATTCTAGATTCTAATAACATAGTGAAGACATGCTTTAGCCTATAAGTGAACACTCATCCCGAGAATTCCCAGGTAGGCATCCGGGTCCCTCGTCTGATTGGGATATATGCGCAATGCCAGCCTAGACAGAAGACTCAGAATACAGGCGTTCACCCTTCCAGATTGCACGTGTTCGTTATTAAAATCTAGAACTTCGACGAGATCTCAAGGTGGTTCAGGCTAAACCTGAGGATTTTGTCCTATTAATCTAATGGTGGATCAGGATTGCAGCAGACGAATAAGAGCAGTCAACTTGTAAAGGCTTAGGGTTGTATAAGGTGTAGGATAGGGATAAGATTAAGGAAGCAATTAGGGTTACAAGTAAGAGAAGCAAGTACTGTTTTAAATCCCTAAGGTTATAGTCTAGATTATTTTTCTAATAACCTAATTCCCTATAACCAAGGCTCTGATACCAATCTGTAACACTCCAACCGATGGCGGAAACATCGGGATGTCACGTATTGATGATTGTTTCAGAAGATAATGGTATATATTGAAATTTTAAATAATTTATTCATAACATAAATATCCAAATGAAATAATGTCTAAAAATCCCAAATACATAATGTCAATTAAAGCAAATAACTTCAAAATAACTTCAAATAACTTCATAGTATTTCCTCATGCATACTTTAAGCCTCAGCTTCATTGTTACCTGAATCATGTTAATTTTGAAAATATTTTTGGGTCAACAAAAGTTGGTGAGAATTACATAGGTTTTGATAATCGAATAAAGCTTGTACAATTCAAGTGTCATGGCAAGTCTAGTCCATATGTGAAAACATACTAGCAAGTAAATCGAGTGCATAATCAACCCTTGTGACTAGAATATTGTGGTCCATCCCATACGCTCATGGTTCACTCGATTATGTTATGCGATAACAATCACCCACGCTACCTATGTAGGAGGTACGTATCCGGGTGGGATTGTCAGTCCAATATATCTATCATTGTATACCGTCGGCTGATCAATGTTAATGATTATGCTAGAATATTGTGCTTACCCTAGTCATGTTTAAGACATAATGCAACATAGAAAAACACATAGACACTTTATGATTGAATTGTATATAGAATGTTGTAACATGTTTCACCCCAAAAATAGTGAAATAGAAAAGGGGCTATGTAAAACTCACCTTAGCAAAATGTTATGTCTCGTGAAAATAGAATATGTATTGCCCAACGATGCCAAGTATTACCCTATAATTAAGGTAATAAATATGTCTAAGTCTTTCTAGTCTACAAATATTTTCTAGGGTTTCGAATTTGGGGATATGTATTCGTTTGATTAATAATTAAATTGTTTAATAATAAAAGAAATTCGATAAATAAATAAACAAAAGTCTTTTTGTGGACTTTAGATTAAAGATGGTCACATTATAAAGTTTTAAGTATAAGAATAATTTTTATAAAATTATTTTCTTAAAAATAGAATATTTAGTTTATTTATTTCTATTTTGCCAAAATATAACTTTAATATCTAAAAATATTAAAATTAAAGAATTTTTACATTAAAATTTGTATTTATGTTCTAAATGGACAGAAATAATTTATATAAAATTTTGGTGCAAAAATATTGAAAAATGAATTTATTATGATTTATTTATGAATAAAAATAACAAAAATTGATTAAAAATATTAAATAAATGATTTTTCGAAAATAAAAATCATTTCAAAAATGTTTAATGTCTTATAAACTTAGAATAACTTTTGTGGAAATTTATATAATCGTTTTGATATTTTTATAGAATTTTATAATTATAATGGAATAAACTTGAAATATTTATTATATATAATAAATAAATAATTTTTGGAAAACTAAAAATTGTATGTTAAACTTTTCTATTAGAATATCATAAAATAATTTTTGTAGAATTTATAAAGAATTTTTAGTATTTTAAAACCATTTTTAAAATAATAGAGAATATATAATTAATAAAGGTTTTTTAAAAAAAGATTTGTGTATGCTATGGCTCGAACCCGGGTCTGAGACCGGGTGGGGTTTTATCACAAGCCCAGCCACCAACTGGGCTGGACCCTGAGAACGAATATACTTGGTTTGAAATTAAATATATAGTTATACTAGAACTGATTTATAATCCTTTTTAAAGAAAAAAGAAATGGACGCGTGTTATAGGACTCGAACCATGGCCATCTGGCCGGTTCGTGTTTTAAGTATGAGAGTCACACCAACTGATCTGTAGATCAGTTGGTGATGATTTAAGTTCTGCAATATATATATACACAGGTCTGCAGATGTGTTATCCCCAAATTAAAGATGAACGAACCCTAGATTTTTCAATCAACAAATTTAACGAACAATAACCCGATTAAACATAGGGTTATTGTTGTAAGAGGGCCAATGATCAAAACCATACAAACACATTAAAACTTACAAATCGTTTTCGTGATTTTGGACGGTCAAACTGAAAGTCAAAGATGCGAGCAAAAGATGATCAAAACGGGTTTTATCAGAGGAAATTGAGTGTAGAGAGAGTATGTTCGGCGAGTGTAGGTTGTAGAAGAGGTTCCAATTTATAGTGGGAGGCTCGTGGGTTCGAATTTGTAAGTTGACTCAATGCATTGATTATAATCGCGTGATTAGGACAAAATTGGAACGAATTAATGATGATTTGGGCGTGTAACATACACGGATTATTAATATCAATCACCAATCATACCATATCAGGGATTAAACGCGTTTAGATGGGTTAATTATGGATAATTGTCTTCACAGTTGACTTTCCAAGTCAACTGTTAAGATTCCAGGTTCATTATATAAATAAAACGTGTGGATGACTAATCAGTTATGTGATGTAGGTCAGTTGGTTTGATGGTGTGTGGCTGATTGACCCGGCCTAGGGCGCGGGTTCGAGTCCTGGCCCAGACATTATTTTTATAACAATTATTTATCTAATATAATAATAATATAAACTTATAGTATGGAACTAGGGGTCGAAATGTGTCACGAAACATTTTTAAAGGGCACGATAATGATAAAAAGTCGACGTTTTATTCAATAATAAACGTAACGTACATAAGATTTAATGCGAAATGTTACAGATACAGTACCCAGAAATGAGGTAGTGTAGGTAGCAATCAACTTACCACCCATAGCATTATGAGCAGCTTGGAACGCAGCCAAAGCTACATTCACCTGCTGTTGCAGTAGATTGTTCAACTCCTCTTGGGTCATATTAACGTTGACGCGACCGCCGTCACCACCACGGCCGCCAGCACGGCCGCCCCTACGACCTCCACGAGCTCCTGACATCTTCTGTCAAAACATTGAACAAAAGATTTAGGCTTACCCGTGGTGTAACCCACTAGGAATTTCAAGAAATTGGTCCGGGACTAATTTCGGGTCCATCCGTCCAGACACAAAGTCCACTAGGATTCCCATGTATCCCAGTTTATGATCTCGTGTGCATCCGACATGATAAACTGTTCTACATGGTCCTCCAGATGTACTTTAAGCTTGAAGTTCAATTCACCGAACACTAGCACCCAAACAACGTTTTACTACAAGTACAAGTGTAAGATAGTGTGTTTGAGGACGAGCGTGTCTATTGGGGCATAGAAGGGAGATGTCCGAACCCTGGACAGATGTCAAGTGTATGCCGAAGCTACCCCAATGTACACCGTCGCCAAGAAAGTTCAATAATATGTTGCTCGTCGTCGAATCATAAGACAGATGAGTTACGGAGTAGAATGATTGAAGAGTAAGCAGCTGATGCAGCGTAGAAGATGATGATACTGACACCCCGACGAATTTAATATGTTACCCACATGTTAAGACTCGACCAAATGTGACCGTCTAGTGTGTGTGACTCGGCTATAGACCAGACTCTATATGCAGTCCTAGTTTACTATAACCGTTGGCTCTGATACCAATCTGTCACACCCTCAAATTCAACTTGCGGGGTTTTACCGTGAGGCGCGTGACATACTAGGATCCAAGTCAACGATCACAATAAACAAACACTAATTATATAGAATGAAACCAAAACATTATGCTTTGAGCCATAAACCAGCAGCAGAAGCATTTCTCGTTTACAACAAAAAGACATATTACTGTTTAAAAACATTGTTTAATATGCAACAAGACTCTAGACGTTGTGCAAGACTCTGTGCGCCTAGTCCATTACCTGCTACCTTAGCGACCTCAGAAAACATGCCAAAAATGTCAACATATAATGCTGGTGAGATCATAGGTTTTATAAAAGAGTTGTTATAAGTTTGAAAAGGTCATTCCCGTTACTACTATGTTATAAGAACATTAGCTAGACGTTAAGTGGTTTTACTACTACAAGTGAGAAACCATTCCTGACACGTTTTCCGGTTTTTGCCCAGCCATGTGCCACCGTCATCAACGGTTACCCTGGTAGTAGAGATAATATGCACCTGCCCGGCTCCCAGCCGTCGAGTGGGGTTTGCCCGTCCCAATAGATCTATCCGTATTTTCCCGATATTTATTCTCAAATACTCATGGTTTCCCCCTGGGACTCCTTGATGAAACGCCCGTATAGTAAATATGTATAACCATAGTATAACATGACCTTTAGAGTGTAAGTATGTAGCATGTTTCTCCCCCGAAAGAAAAACAATAAAAGTTGGGTTGTGACACTCACCTTAGGTCGCGTTACTTGAAAATAGTTAAATCAGTAAGCTTGTATAAAGGTTTAGACTGGTTTTAGAAACTCATTTCAAAGGTTTTTAAAGACACAAACTTGGTAAAACATGGTCTGGACCTTTGGGAACCAAAACATTAACTTTACAAAGGTTGGGATGAAGAACACACCTCGAATCTTGTTGAAGAAAGGAGTGTTAGCTTGGAAATGGTGGGTTTTAAAGCAAAACGAGTTCCAGAGGTGTTTTATGGTGTGAGGGAGGCTTAGGATCAGTTAGGGTTGGATAAATGATGTTTCACAAGTCAAGGGTTGTATTTATGGGTTTTTGTAGTTGTCAACAACAGACCAGGCGATTACAACTCTACAACAGGTGATTAGGCTCCTAATCGGCTATAATAACATGTGATTAGTGCCTAATCACCCCTTATTATAGGCGAGTAGGCTACTCGCCTGTTTTTAATTACGTGTAAATCCTTTAATCACCTCCAGCATGCAGGTTTTGGTTTTCGGCGCGTTAAACACTATTTAAACACATATAAACACGTATTCACATACCGACAAGTCATATAATGATTATAAACACATAATGCATGAAAACTAACACGTTCACATCCATTCACCAATTCCTGGGACTCGAGACTTGCGTGTGTGCGTTAAACCCGGTGATTACATGAATCACCAATCCTTGTACACATGGTTATGGACCGACTCCCAATGATCTTGTGGATCATTGTAACGACTCCCGATGGTTCCCCGAACCATCGTAACAACTCAACTGACCCAGTTAAGTATGTAATATTCATGGCTCGCTAAGGTAGACTTACTAGTTTGATCAATGTTACTAACCTAAGTTTGCCGGGTGTCACATCATCCCCCCTGTTGAAAGAATTTTCATCCCGAAAATTGCCCAAGGCCAACAGAAAGAGACGAAAGAAAAGAAAATTTTTCCAGTTGCCATAGTTTGTGAGGGTTTCTTATCAGATTCATTTCGAATATGGTATTATCTTGTTCCAAGTTACAATCTAGATTAGTTTGTATATGAGATTTGTTGTTTAGATTTGTAGAGAGTTTATGTAGTTAGTTGTATTTTTATTTCTAGGGATGTAAACTTTTTGTAACACCCCAACCGATGGCGGAAACATCGAGATGTCACGTATGAATGATTGTTCAGTAGCTCATGGTAATACATAAGTTTAAATAATCCTTTATTTCATTACAATATTGAATTATATTAAATGTCTTGAAGGAAATCTAATACATCCAAAAATCAAACAAAGCTTAAAACTTCAAATATCTTCTCATGCTAGCTCTAGACTTCAAGCATCAATATTTCCTGTTGTATTTATAAGAATTAATAACTTTGACATGTTTAAAATTTCATTGGAATGATAAGTAATTAATATGATGCTATAAATTGTGAATGAGACTAAATGAATAAAAATGGGAAAATTGCATAATGTTACAGTCTCCCCTACTTTTTGGAACTTCGTCCCGAAGTTAATACTGGAGAAGCTTTTGGGAGTAGGTGTGGGTATTTGGTACAAGCTAAGATGTCTGCGGTAAAAGTTTAAGAGCGACATGATCAAGGTTTTGAGTAATATTGGTTTGTGATAGTGATCCTATGGGATACTAAACTGCAGGTTTTAAGAATACACAAGATAACCATCAAGGTTAAATGGACCATTAATTAACTAGGTTTATAATTGGGTACCTACCAAAAACCTTGATAGAATTTCATACTACCTTAACGTACCTGTAAATTCATGATTACGTTCCGGACCGCAATCTCCAATTTACCTTACATTAGGGTTTTGTGTCCTTCTATGACTCTAAACACACATGTAAGTAATGCAAAATAACCTTGTGATTGATTCATATACAATGTATCCAAAAATGAGTCCAACTGTTGAGCAGGAAAAAGACTTCTACCAGTCAGTGAGTAAGAACCTCTCCCGATTGTTGAGCAGGTGCGATAGCCTCTACCAGTTATTGAGCAGGTTGTAGGGCCTCTATCGACTGTTGAGCAGGCATGATTGTAACATCCCAATCAATGGCGGAAACATCGAGGTGTCACGTAATGATGATTGTTCAATAGCTCATGGTACTAAATGATAGTTGAATAATATTAACAATTTACAATTCTTCTTACTAGCAAAGATTACAAAAGTTGATTAATATAAACTAGATCCAAAGCTCTTATGTGTTCCAAAACTTGTACAACTTCCAATAGCAAATAAACCTGAAACATGTTAAGTTGGAAAGATGGGGGTCAACTATAAATAGTTGGTGAGGATACATAGGTTTTGTATATAGTTGAAAACGATATGTTGTATAGTAAACATAGTTGTAGTATAATGATAGAATATGAGTCCGACATGTAACAATGCGTCTTTTGTACAATCAAACCTTGTGTCGACTGAGACCTAACTCGCAAGTTAGTAAAAGTGTAACTATTTTCGATCATCCCTGAATTTATGCTGGGGGATGGGTTTGTCAGACCTATAGCGCTATAATCTAAACAGGCGGCTTGATCATTGTTAATGATTGTATTGTGTCTTTTTGTTACATTCAAATGATAGAATGAGTAAATGATAGTGTAATTGAATCATAAGTTTCAAAAACGTAAGAATGAGTAATTGATAGTGTATAAAATGTTTAAACATGTTTCACCCCAAAAATGTAAAACAGAAAAAGGGGCTATGTAAACTCACATTCGCTAAGCTGAATTATCCTCTAAGCGTTGTGAATGTATGTGAGGCGAATCCCAAAGACTCAACAACGTAGCTAGTCCAATTTGAAGAAATAAGAAATCCGAAAAAAAAGAAAGAATATCATGCTTCCAATTCGCCAATTACAAGAGCTTATAATCAAAGCTTCAATTGTAGAAGTAATAGACTATAGAAGAAAAGTATGAGGGAAAGTTTAATCGGATTGAAACAATCGATTTAGAGGTGGCAAGTGTAATGGTTCATAGGTGGGTTTTTATACTAGTTTTGGATTCAATTAGCCATTAAAATTGGTCAACACCATAAAGTAAGGTTTTATGATAAATTGACTATTTGACTAGGACTTTGACTGTTTGACTAAGACTTTGACTAGGACTTTGACCAGGACTTTGACTATTTGACTTTCTTCGCAGATCGCGAGAACTAAAAAAAATCAAATTTTCTAATTTAATCAATTTTAAGTTCCGGACTTGTTTTCTTCAATTTCTAAGTTTTTTTATGACCGAAGATTACGGCTTTTGAGTATCAAGGTCTGAAACATATGTGCTCGGGTGGAGATGTGAGTATAAAACGTGCAATACTTTTACTTATAAAAATTATAAGTTTTATTAAATTGTGACTTTCGGTCCTATTAAAATAGGAGGGTTAAAAATGAAAATTTTGAAATAGTTGAGGGACCAATTATGCACATTTATGAAAAGTGAAGGGTGCAGGTTGTCATAGTCTCCCCTACTTTAGAAAATTTCGTCCCGAAATTATTAAAAACACAGGGTTGAGGATGATTGGTTAGAAATTAGGGCAACTGTGGTTTGGAAAAAAAAATTGGGTTAAGGCACGACATGAATTTATAGGTACTAAAATAATTTGTTTTGAATAATTTGGATAGGAAGTTTGATATGTGTGAGTTTTAAGGAATGGATTAGGTTCGTCTAAATTAGCAAGGAGAGTAAGAATCTAGCAAACACTAAACTTATGTTTTAGGAATCCTAAAAGAAATGCATGAGTTGATTGGCTATAAGAAAACCAAATGAACTACCAAAACCGTATTAGAACTTCACACCACCTTAACGTACCTGTAAATTCATGATTACGTTACGGACCGCAATCACCAATTTACCTTACATTAGGGTTTTGTGTCATTCTATGACCCTAAACACACATGTAAGTAATGCAAAATAACCTTGTGATTGAATCGTAGACAATGTATCCAAAAATGAGTCCAACTGTTGAGCAGGAAAAAGACTTCTACCAGTTAGTGAGTAAGAACCTCTACCGATTGTTGAGCAGGTGCGATAGCCTCTACCAGTCGTTGAGCAGGTTGTAGGGCCTCTACCAACTGTTGAGCAGGCATGATGACCTCTACCAATCGTTGAGTAGGTTATTTGGTACTCTACAAACTTTTGAGCAAGTACTTCATCCTCTATCAGTTGTTTGATTAAGTGTAACAATTGTTTTTTATTTAACACATAAGTTGCAAGTTCGTAATATATACATGTAAGTAAGTTTGTAAATGCATCAAGTATAGCATGCGAGTTGTAATAGAGTTGTCCTAGACAAGATTAATGACTCTAGGTGTGTTTATAGCAAATAGTTTATATTCCATGCTTTCAAGTATCATGAATAATCAAATGTTCAAGTAGATAGTCAAATCCTCATGTATAACTAAGAATCAAGTTTGATGCAACGAACAATCAAGTTTTCAATAGTCTGATTATCATAGGGATCAAGTTCATGTTCTAGAAGGTGAAGAATATGAATTTAGTTCTTGAGAGGATGATGAAGAACTCAAAGCATCATCAAGGTTATGAAAGATAATGAACGTGAAAATAGTTAATAAAGGGTTTATTTTATAGTAAGGAGATTATGTAGCAGTGTAAATCGTGGGGTTTGGATCAAAGGTTAGAATCTAGCGTATGAGAAAACATGATTGTGATAAATGCGAAAAATTGTAAAAGTTCGAACAAATTGAAAATAATTAGGTGGAAATGGAGATTAAATTTTGTTCATGAGGATGGAAAGATCTTATCATTTTTCTTTTTAAATCTGGTTTCTTATATAAAACAAAAGTTGCTAAATAGTACAAACTAAGTGGCTTTAGATCAGAATATGTTAGTTTAGTCGAAGATTTTAAACACGACGTTAGGTTTTATAGATCAAGGTGACATTATATCAAAAATCCTTTGTTATGCTAATGAATAAACATTTGGATTTAGAAATTAAGTTTGAGGATATCTTATAACAAAAATATGTATTTTCCATGGTTTATAGGTGATGAAAATGTGACTATATTAAGAAATCTTTAGTGTTGTGCTAAGGTATGAGGTTATAGTTTTTAAAAATAAGTAACATGTGGAGAAATGAAATAATATGATTTGGGTAGGGTGTTGAATATTTAAAAAGTGGCTAAGATGGTAAGGTGAAGTGTGATTGTGAAACCCATAGATGGTTATGAAATGAGATTGATTTAAGCTGTAAAATTTTGAGATTTTAGAGCTTAGTTTAAGGAAAGTGAGTGTAATCATTTATTCATTAATTAAAACGAATAAACAAAAACGTTGACTTATCAAAACTTCTAAATACTAATAACATAGTGAAGACATGCTTTAGCCTATAAGTGAACACTCATCCCGAGAATTCCCACGTAGGCATCCGGGTCCCTCGTCTGATTGGGATTTTATGCGCAATGCCAGTCCTAGACAGAAAACTCAGAATACAGGCGTTCACCCTTCCAGATTGCACGTATTCGTTATTAAAATTTAGAACTTCGACGAGATCTTCAAGGTGGTTCAGGCTAAACCTGAGGATTTGTCCTATTAGTCTAAGAGTAGATCCAGTGACGGAGAGCACTCTTCTTGTAGAGTCTAAAGTAAGGATAAGAAGTAGGATAGAGAATAGAAACAAGTAAGGTTGCAAGTAAAAGGAGCAAGTACTGGTTAAAATCCTATGGTTATAGACTAGATTATTTTTTTTAATAACCTAATTCCCTATAACCATGGCTATGATACCAATCTGTAACACCCCAATCAATGGCAGAAACATCGAGGTGTCACGTAATGATGATTGTTCAATAGCTCATGGTTCTAAATGAGAGTTGAATAATATTAACAATTTACAATTCTTCTTACAAGCAAAGATTACAAAAGTTGATTAATATAAACTAGATCCAAAGCTCTTATGTGTTCCAAAACTTGTACAACTTCCAATAGCAAATAAACCTGAAACATGTTAAGTTGGAAAGATGGGGGTCAACTATAAATAGTTGGTGAGGATACATAGGTTTTGTATATAGTTGAAAACGATATGTTGTATAGTAAACATAGTTGTAGTATAATGATAGAATATGAGTCCGACATGTAACAATGCGTCTTTTGTACAATCAAACCTTGTGTCGACTGAGACCTAACTCACAAGTTAGTAAAAGTGTAACTGTTTTCGATCATCCCTGAATTTATGCGGGGGGATGGGTTTGTCAGACCTATAGCGCTATAATCTAAACAAGCGGCTTGATCATTGTTAATGATTGTACTGTGTCTTTTTGTTACGGTCAAATGATAGAATGAGTAAATGATAGTGTAATTGAATCATAAGTTTCAACAACGTAAGAATGAGTAATTGATAGTGTATAAAATGTTTAAACATGTTTCACCCCAAAAATGTAAAACAAAAAAAGGGGCTATGTAAACTCACATTCGCTAAGCTGAATTATCCTCTAAGCGTTGTGAATGTATGTGAGGCGAATCCCAAAGACTCAACAACGTAGCTAGTCCAATTTGAAGAAATAAGAAATCCGAAAAAAAAGAAAGAATATCATGCTTCCAATTCGCCAATTACAAGAGCTTATAATCAAAGCTTCAATTGTAGAAGTAATAGACTATAGAAGAAAAGTATGAGGGAAAGTTTAATCGGATTGAAACAATCGATTTAGAGGTGGCAAGTGTAATGGTTCATAGGTGGGTTTTTATACTAGTTTTGGATTCAATTAGCCATTAAAATTGGTCAACACCATAAAGTAAGGTTTTATGATAAATTGACTATTTGACTAGGACTTTGACTGTTTGACTAAGACTTTGACTAGGACTTTTACCAGGACTTTGACTATTTGACTTTCTTCGCAGATCGCGAGAACTAAAAAAAATCAAATTTTCTAATTTAATCAATTTTAAGTTCCGGACTTGTTTTCTTCAGTTTCTAAGTTGTTTTATGACCGAAGATTACGGGTTTTGAGTATCAAGGTCTGAAACATATGTGCTCGGGTGTAGATGTGAGTATAAAACGTGCAATACTTTTACTTATAAAAATTATAAGTTTTATTAAGTTGTGACTTTTGGTCCTATTAAAATAGGAGGGTTAAAAATGAAAATTTTGAAATAGTTGAGGGACCAATTATGCACATTTATGAAAAGTGAAGGGTGCAGGTTGTCATAATGATGACCTCTACCAATCGTTGAGTAGGTTATTTGGTACTCTACTAACTGTTGAGCAAGTACTTCATCCTCTATCAGTTGTTTGATTAAGTGTACCAATAATTACGCACATAAATTGCAAATTGATAATATGTACATGTAAGCAATCAAGTATCAAGTATAGCACGTGAGTTGTAATAGAGTTGTCCTAGACAAAGTTAGTTACTCTAAGTGCGATTATAACAAATAGTTCATATTCCATGACAAATGTTCAAATATGGTACATAATCGAGTCCTCATGTATAACTAAGGATTAATTTTGATGCAACACACAATCAAGTTTCAATAGTTTGGTTATCATGGGTAACTAGTTTTGAGAAGGTGAAAGATATGAGTCTAATTCTTGAGAGGATGGTGAAAAATGTTGAAGCAGAATCAAAGTTGTGAGAGATAGTGAATGTGAAGATAGTTGATAAAGAGCTTATTTTATAGTAAAGGGATTATGTAGCAATGTAAATTGTGGGGTTTCGGTCAAAGGTTAGGATCAAATGTATGAGAAAACATGATTGTGGTATATGCCTAATATTGTAAAAAAAATTGAACAAATTGAAAATGAGTAAGTGTCGATGGAGAATTTAGAGACTAAATATTGTTCCTATGGATGGGAAGATTTTATTTTCAAAATTTGTTTTGTACATAAAGCAAAAGTCGTTAAATAGTACAAACTAAGTGAGCTTTGATTAAAATATTCCAGTTAGTTGGAGATTTTAAACACGACATTAGGTTTTGCAAATCAAGGTTCTATTAAGTGATTTTTTTAATAGTAAAGCGTTATATAGAAAATCGTTTGTTACGCCAATAACTAAATAAATGAATTTAAGTTCGAGGACATCTTTTTGACAAAAATATGTATTTTGTAAAATTTCTAGGTAATGAAAATCCAACAAAATGTAGAAATTTTTAGTTTTGTTCTAGGGTATACTCAGGTTATGAGGTTGCAATTTAAAAATATTTAACATGTTGAAAAAGGCAGTAATATGATTTGGGTAAGGTGTTGAAAATTATTAAATGTACGAGTAATATTATAAGTTTGTAAAATGAAGTGTGGTGGTCAAATTCACAGATGATTCATGAAATTTAGGCTAACAGATGAATTATATCATACAAGAAAGAAAATAGATTTGAATTGCAAAATTTTTGAGATTCAAAACTTAGAATTTATACGGGGTGGGGGGCATAAATGAAAACGAAACACAAAGATTGTGAATATTTAACCACGAATAAATGAAAATGTTGGCTTATCATAACAGGTCAGATCTAAGCCTAAGGAATTTTCCCTAATAATCTAGATTTACGTTAGGATTGTAGCAAGTAAGTGAAAGAGAGTATGCCAGACCAAGCTAGGGTAAGAATAGGGTGTAGATTAGGGATAAGGATAAGGAAGCAAATAGGGTTACAAGTAGAAGAAGCAAGTACTGGTTTAAATCCTATGTTATAGACTAGATTATTTTTCTAATAACCTAATTCCCTATAACCATGGCTCTGATACCAATCTGTAACACCCCAACCGATGGCGGAAACATCGAGATGTCACGTATGAATGATTGTTCAGTAGCTCATGGTAATACATAAGTTTAAATAATCCTTTATTTCATTACAATATTGAATTATATTAAATGTCTTGAAGGAAATCTAATACATCCAAAAATCAAACAAAGCTTAAAACTTCAAATATCTTCTCATGCTAGCTCTAGACTTCAAGCATCAATATTTCCTGTTAAGTTTGGAAAAATTGGGGGGGGGGAGGTCAACTAGAAGTTGGTGAGAATACATAAGCCAAGTCAGGCAATAAGTTTTAAAAGAATAAAAGTTTAGCAATTCATATGTCTAATGTAAGTTTAAGTCTACATGAATAAACAACAAGTATAGTATGCACATAATCAATCCTCCGACAAAGTTTAGGTCCATCCCGCATCCACGGTTCACCTTAATATAACGTTGGAACGATAACAATCACCCGCGCTCCCCATACAAGATGGTCAACGAATCTAGGTGGGGTTGTCAATCCAATAGATCTATCATTGTATATCGCCGGCTTGGCCATAGCTAATGATTATGTAAGTTGAAGTTTAAGTCTAATAGTCTTTGTCTAAGTCATGAGGCATTAAAGTTTACAACTAGACATGTATGTAGAATTGCTTAAGTATAAAGTTTCAAGTATAAAGAATTGCATAAACAAGGTTACGTAAACTCACCTTGATTTTGATGAATTTGATAGAATGCAATGGTAGTCAACGAATTTTACTTGCACCTAAATAATTTAGGAATGATAGTTTAGTGTCTATTATAGTTATTTTATATTTATGGTGTTCACGTGAAATAATATATATAATAAAAGTAACATTATACATTGTATACTATTGGAGGTTAGAAAGGTCTTTGTATTACCGTTTTTACATAAGGATCAAAATATATAGTTTTTCATCATATAAATTCATAAAGTAGCTATATGACATCCATTATTGATTATATTAATTACAAACCTAAAATGACTTCCAAAATCATCAAATAAATACATGCGTTTATATAAACAAGAGTTTTGTCATTTGTATTTCTAATGATTATTGTTCCATATGGGCTTCAAAATTTTAGTATATGGATGAACGTATTAAGTTTGACAAAAAAAAAAAAAAAAAAACTAATAGATCCACCGAATAAGACCATGTCAAAATTATATCTCTTGAAAATTTCTTGAACCAGTCCAAGTCGACGAAACCGCTTGGTTCTAACATTATGACTTTTCGTAAATCAGAATCCCATTATAATATGTGTAAGAGATTATATCAAATTTTATTTAAAATTTTCGAATGTTCGTTTGTATCTTCTTAAATCGATTATATGTTTATAGAAAGTGCATAAAAAATACCAAAGTCGTTACCTTGACGCACAAAGATGAAACAAACAGGAAGGTGAGTCACTAGCGACACGATGGTGGTCGATCACTATTATGGTCACTGGTCCTTGCTTGGTTCAAAAAAATGGCAGCCGATGTTTAGACGGCCAAACCTCTCGCAAGGCGAAGAGCAGCAGGGACAGTGGTCGTGGGCTTGGTTTCACCGGACTCTTGGTCGAAGTAGAGACGGAGAGAGATGGCTTTGTTTTGCCGAATATATATAAGAATTGAAATCAGTTTCGAAATAAGGAAATGCTCTAATTTCTCCAATGATTGATGTTGGAAAACGAATGTTTTCATAATAATAACTTGTAGTGCGAATTTTTCGGAATTAATCTTTGACTCATACAAAGTTAAGGGAAATGGCGGCAAATTTATAGACAATAAACTTGACCACAATTAAATAAAAAAAATTATAAAGCTCAAAAGCACTTATCTTATTAAAACAAAAACTATTGAATAATCTAATTATAATCCTATTTAATTCTAATCATAAAATTCCTACTGTTGCCATCGATTCCATTATTATTATTATTATTATTATTATTATTATTATTATTATTATTATTGTAATATTATTATTATAGAAATTAAAAGGCTTAAAATATATACAGTTTTATTGAAAAAAAAAATTGTATTTATAAGAATTAATAACTTTGACATGTTTAAAATTTCATTGGAATGATAAGTAATTAATAAGATGCTATAAATTGTGAATGAGACTAAATGAATAAAAATGGGAATTTTATAAAAAAAAATGGGAAAATTGCATAATGTTACACTTTTAGTTTGGGTTTTTTTTTATTCAAATAAGAAGTTGTTTCTGGTATCATGTATTTTGACATGGTATCAGAGCTCTAGGGTTGTAGATTGAGTTCTGGTATTGATTTTTTGATGGTTCCCTTGATCTAAGTTGTAGATCTAGGTATTGTCTTCTGCTGATATTTTTTATTCAAAGACGAGTGGTTGAATCTCATTTGGATTTGGTCAGATCTTGTGTAGATCTGATTATTGGTGTTGCTTCTGATTGCTGGGATTGGAGTTATTTTCTTTAGCTTCAATTGCCCCACAATCTGTGAACCCTAAGTGAAGGTTATACGATTGTGGTTTTGGAGAACCCTAACTTGGGCTTTTCTTAGTGAGATCTTTCCTTTATTTTCTACTTACTTAGTGTTAGTCATAAGGAGTTGATTGTCAAGGCTTGAGTCTCTGTTTAGCTCTGGGATTTGCCAAAGTTTTAGGAGGCTCCCTCATAAGGACCTGCGTCGGCACCTTTTGAGTGACCAACCGACGATCTGGATCACCAACGAGGCTTCACCGTTGTGTCTGTGTGTGATTTGCTATTTTCTTGAAGTTGATAAGTGTTTGATTGATCTTTGTGGTTTGTTGGTGTTGTCACTGTTGGTTGCTATTGCATGTTACTGCTGCTTTTTTTTATTTGATATCATTTGTGTGTGTTTATTTGTGCCATGGCTGAAAGCGAGGAACCTAATGTTCCATATCTCTTGGGATGTTTGACCCATTTAGGTACTAAGTGTGATATTACACGTGGGTTTGCAACAAGTGATGGTTGACTCATTTGAATATTAAGTTTAAGGAGGGGTGTTGAAATATATGATACTTATATACAATCATAAAATTCATATTTCTTTGACATGTTGCATAAGTTAATTTCAGGATTTGGGCTGATATGAGGATAGCTGGGTTATTGCTGAGTTGGGCTTGGATGCTGGTCAAATCATAATGTTCAAATTTCTTTGACATGTTGCATAAGTTATTTTTTGGATTTAGGCTTATATGAGGATAGCTAGGTTATTGCTGAGTTGGGCTTGGATGCTGGTCAAGAGTTGTTGAGCTTAGGAAGATGTTTGAGTTATGTTGGCCCATGGCCCATTGGAGTTTAAGTCTGTATAATTAATATGAGTTGTGTTTCTTGTGGACGGTGTAGATCATGTTAGGTGGTGATCAATGCCTCATATTTGCCTTACAAGGATCGTCCCCTAGTGTATATAAAAGGTTTCTCTCTCTCTGCTTTATTAATTCAGCCCAGATATCTTTCTCTTTCATTCTTTTAAGTTATCTCTATTCAGTTCTAGGGTTTGTGAGGGTTTCTTATTAGATTCATGTTGAATCTGGTATTATCTTGTTCCTAGTTACAATCTAGATGAATTTGTATGTGAGAGTTGTTGATTTGAATTGTAGAGGGTTTATGTAATCAGTTGTATTTCTATTTCTAGGGTTGTAAATTTTTGGTTTGGGTTTTTTTATTCAAATAAGAAGTTGTTTTTGGTGTCATGTATTTTGACATGGTATTAGTGCTCTAGGGTTGTAGATCGAGTTCTGATATTGATTGTTTGATGGTTCTCTTCATCTAAGTTGTAGATATGGGTATTGTTTTCCGCTGATATTCTTGATTCAAGGACGAGTGGTTGAATCTCGTTTGGATTGGTCAGATCTTGTGTATATCTGATTATTGGTGTTACTGCTGATTGCTGCGATTGGAGTTGTTTTCTTTAGCTTCAATTGCCCCACAATCTGTGTAACCCTAAGTGAAGGTTTTACGATTGTGGGTTTGGAGAACCCTAACTTGGGCTTTTCTTGGTGAGATCTTTCCTTTATTTACTTCTTACTTAGTATCAGTCCTAATAAGTTGATTGTCAAGGCTTGAGTCCCTGTTTAGCACTAGAATTTGTCTAAGTTTTAGGAGGCTCCCTCGTGAGGACCCGTGTCAGCACCTCCAATAACCCTAATCTTATAGGTCCAATGGTTGGTGGACCAAACCTTGGTGGGGGCCCAGACATAGGTGGAGGAGGTGGTAATGCTGATGCTATTATAAATGAAACTTTGATTAGTAAACTTGATATTAGTAATCTATTGTATCTTCATGCATCTGATTCTAGTAACTTGACTATTACTTTATTTTAACCTGGATCCTTAATTCTATTAGTGAAGATTTGTATATGGGTCAAGTGTTTTCTAGATTGGCTAGTGATGTATGGTCTGGATTAAAAACAAAACATATGATAAAGTTGATGGATCTGTAGTGTTTGATTTGTATTAGAAAATTAATTCATTTAATCAAAATGATATACATGTTTCTGAATATTAACATAAGCTGAACATTATGTGGAAACAATTAGATCAGATCTTGCAATTACCTACTTGTACTTGTAATGCTGCTAGAGAGTTCAATCATATTAGTGGTATGATCAAACTTATGCAGGTTCTTATGGGGTTGGACAATGTGTACCAAAGTGTTAGGACCAGTCTGTTGATTAAGGATACTTTACCAAGTGTAAAAAAAAGCTTTTGCAATAGTTTCTACGGAGGAATCCCATAGAAACTCTAGCAATAGTTCTAAAAAAGGTCAAATAATGGGGTTTGTTTCTAAGTCTAATCAAATTGTTGATTTTTCAAAAGGAATAACTAAGAATTATAACCCTAGTCTTAAATGTACACACTGTAATAAGGTTAGACATTCAATTGACAATTGTTTTGAGTTAATTGGATATTCACCTTGGGCTAAACCTAGGGGAGTATAAGGGAAGAAGGTAGTTGTTAATATTGCATGTTCTGAAAAATCTAATGTTCCTATAACTACTTGGACTATTGATCAATTGTTTAAACTCTTAAGTTTACTTTCAGATAAGACTATTGATCCACCTTAAAGTCATAATGTTTCAGGTAGTTTGTTTTCTCCATTCTGTGCTAATGTTTATACTAAACCTATAGTTTGTTTTAATGTGGGAGGTAATAAACGTAAAGTTGGGTGGATTATAGATTCAGGGCTAACCAGTATATGGTTACAAGTGAACATGATTTAACTGACTACATTGATGTTTCTGATTTAAACATACAAGTTAAACATCCTAATTCTACTAATGCTTTAGTTACTAAAACTGGGTCATTAAAATTAAATGATAAAGTAACTTTGCATGATGTATTTTTTGTTCCTGACTATTGTGTGAATCTCATTTTTATGCATAAGTTAGTTATGGACAATCAGTTGTATATTGGTTTTGATGAAAACAATTGTTACATTCAGGACTTGTTAACAAAGAAAGTTCTGGTGACTGGTAACCAACTTGAAGGATTATATTTTTGTGGTGGATCTTCTTTTAGTAACAAGGTAGGGATCACTAATAAGGAATATGAATTATGGCATGGTAGACTTGGACATCCTTCAGATATAGTTTTACAGAAACTTGAGGATGTCTTAGGTGTTTGAATGTCAAAGAAGGTTGACTTACCTTGTGATGTGTGTCACAAGTCTAAGCAACATAGAGAGACATTTCACGTAAGTGATCATAAGACTTCCAATTTAGGTGAACTCATTCACCTAGATGTTTGGGGGCCTCATAGGGTTCAAAATAAGGAGGGGTTTAGATATTTCCTCACAATTGTTGATGACTTTTCTAGAGCTGTGTGGATATGTTTAATGAAAACTAAAAGTGAGGTTTTGGAACATGTTCAAGATTTTGTTAACATTTTAAAAACTCAGTTTTCTAAAGTTATTAAATGTTTTAGAAGTGATAATGGAACATAATTTGTAAAAAATCAAATGACAAACTATTGTAGGTCAATAGGGATTATTCATCAAATAAATTGTGCTTATACCCCATAGCAAAATGGGATAGTTGAGAGGAAACATAGACATTTACTAAATGTTACCAGGTCTTTGTTGTTTCAAAGTAATTTGTCTGTTAGGCTCTGGTGTGAATGTGTGTTAACTGCATCTTATCTTATTAATAGGACCCCATCAACAGTGCTGAATGGAAGAACACCCTATTGTAACGTCGCAAAATTTTCACCGAATCTTTATACGAAAAAGCCCTTATTTTATATACCCTTAATTCTATACTAATGTGCCCAAGTCTATATTTATTTTCCTAACTCACAACCTATATATATATATATATATATATAATGCATTTTTTTATGCTAATAATATAATAATAATAATAATAATAATAATAATAATAATAATAATACCCACATTTAAACTACAAACCCAAACCTAACTCTAAGCCCACCTCTTTTCTTTTGAAATTTCTGGAAGCCCAAACTGATACCCGGCCTACCAGGAACCCGGCCCAAACCCCATCTCCACCTCTCCTCTTCTCGTTGTTTTAAAAAAAACGGAAAAGGCTGCTTCTTTTGAGGCTCGAACCGGAGCCAAGCCACAACCACCCACACGTCCCCACCAGTTGTGCCACATCCCATCTTGTTAATTATCCCGATTCAAATTATATATAAGGTTTTTTTTTAAAACCTCTGCTACTGCTCGCTGCTATGAACCAGCGCGCGAACAGCCCCTTTTTTCTTCATATTTGACTTTAGATTGAACCAATTTATGGAAATAATTGACTAATTTTCTTCGTGACATGTAAATGACGGGTATTACGCGTATATTACACCAATAAACGCAATCAAAACATCCAAATTAAGCTTAATCATGCGTCAATGTTTAAGTCGAGTCAAACATTTCCAATTCTATGATCTGGACATTTACATTATAAATTGATCATTCCTAAACCTTCACAACTCACCATTACATCTTTCTCCACCTCCAATTCCTCACAATCATACTCTGTTCTTGATTTATAGTTCGCGTTTGACTTATTCATTGACCGCGCAAAATCACGCGTAAACGTGTTTGTAAGTCTAATTTTATTGATGGGGTTTATTGTTCGGCATGTACACAACCTTAACGCTAAGGATAATTGGGTTAAAGTTGTGTAATCTGATCGATTGAAGAATCTAGGGCTCGATTATAGATTTGGGGAAGAACACATTCTGTGCATATGTTTTATATTCAAATTAAACTGGAATCAAACACAACCACTGATCTAGATCAAGTGGTTGTGTCTGATGTGTGGTTGTCTAGGCACGCGAGTTCGATTCTCTTCAGCCACAATTCTTTTTTTTTTTTGAGTTTTGTTTTCTTTAAAAACAAACAAACTTACATATATATATATATATTATATATATTTCTTTATTTTTCTTACAAATTCATTTTAAAATACTAAAACTCTTTTAATAATTCTACAAAAATTATTTTAAGTTAATCTAATGAAAAAGTTTAACTTACAATTTTTAGTTTTCAAAAATTTATTTATTTAATATATATAATAAATAAATCAAGTTTATTCCATTTTATTTATAAAATTCTATAAAAATATCAAAACGATCTTATAAATTTCCACAAAAATTATTCTAAGTTTTTATAACAATAAACTTTTCTGAAATGATTTTTATTTCAGAAAAAATCATTTATTTAGTATTTTTAATCAATTTTTGTCATTTTTAATCATATTTAAATCATAATAAATCCAATTTTTAATATTTTTGCACCAAAATTTTATACAAATTATTTCTGAATGTTTAGAACAGAAATATAATTTTTAAACTAATAATTCTTTAATTTTAATATTTTTAAATATTAAAGTTAAATTTTGACAATTTGTAATAAATATAATTAATATTCTATTTTAAAGAAAATAATTTTATTAAAATTATTTTTATACTTTAAACTCATTATTGTGATCATCTTAAATTCAAATTTTATAAAAAGGTTTTTGTCTATTTATTTACTAAATTTCTCTCAATTGTCAAACATTTTTAATATTAATCAAACGAGCATTTATCCCCAATTCGAAGCCCTAGAACATATACATTTGTAGACTAGATAGACTTAGACATATTTATTACCTTATTATAGGGTGATACTTGACACATTTGGGCAACACCACTATTCAATTTTTCAACAGATATAACATTTTACCAAGGTGAGTTTTACATAGCCCCTTTTCTATTTATCACCATTTTTGGGGTGAAACATGTTACAATAATATTTATGCAATTCAATCATCAATGTGTCTATGTGTATTTCTATGTTGCATTATGTCTTGAACATGACTAGGGTAAGCACAATTCTAGCATAAACATTCATCAGCCAAACGGTATACATTGATAGATCTATTGGACTGACAATCCCACCCGGATACGTGCCTCCTACAAAGGTTACGTGGGTGTTTGTTACTGCAATATAAACGAGTGAATCATGAGCGTATGGGATGTACCACAATACAACAGTCACAAGGTTGATTATGCACTCGATTTACTTCTAGTATGTTTTCGCATATGGACTAGATTGCCATGACACATGAATTGCACAACAATTTTATCCGATTATCAAAACCTATGAATTCTCACCAACTTTTGTTGACCCAAAATATTTTCAACTTAACATGTTTCAGGTTCTACTTGCTTGAAGATTAGAGTTAATACTTGAAGATGCGTAGCTAGTATTTATTCATTTTGATGTACAAATTTTGGAGAACAATTGTATGTAATGTATTTAAATCAATTAATGAAACTTATTATTTACCATGAGCTACTGAACAATCATCAATACGTGACATCCCGATGTTTCCGCCATCGGTTGGGGTGTTACACCTATGAACTCATTTATGGTTTTAAACCCTTCCTAGTTCATTTAAAACTGTTTCGATGTTTATGTTTTGCTACTATCTTAAATGAGTTTGATAAACTAAATGAAAAAGCTGAAAAGTGTGTCTTTATTGGTTATTCAAATGAGAAAAAAAAAAGGAAATAAAGTGTATAGTTTGGAAACTAAACCATTTCTTTTTCAAGAGATGTGAAATTTTATTAGTCCATTTTTCCATTTAAAGATAAAGTTGTTTATGAAAAATTTAATGACAACATTTTTCCAGAATTAGACTCATCAAAGTTTTTTGATTATTTTGTAAATGAAACATCCATTCAGGACGAAGAGCCCAATAATGAGAGAAGGTGTGTAAGTAGGGATGACGTAGAGACACATGGGTCTCAGCAGTCACCTATTGTTCATCAGAACTTGGATGAACCTTCCAGTTCTCATTTCACTATGATAACAAACATGATGATAGGGCTGAGCATGTGACACCTAGTGAAGATAAAACTAGTGGATCTGAGGGCAATGACCTAAACACTCAAACCATAAGAGGAAGTACTAGGAGTTCTGTTCTTCCTAGAAAGCTTGATGACTTAGGAGAACTTAAGTACTTCCTGGGAATTGAAGTAGTGTCTCATAAGGACAGTATTTGCCTTTCCCAGAGAAAGTATTGTCTAGACTTATTGACTGGATATGGCATGCTAGGCTGCAAACTAGTCAACAATCCTATGGAACCCAATCATACCTTAACAACCATGTGTGTTGAAAATGCTAAAGTGTTGAATAACATTACTGGTTATCAACAATTAGTGGGAAAATTGATATACTTGTCTCATACATGACCAGATATATCATATGTTGTACACTTCTTGAGTCAGTACATGCATAAACCCACTGAAGGGCATTTAAAAATTGCACTTAGACTATTAAGGTATCTAAAGAAGGCTCCAGGGAAAGGAGTTTGGTATAGAAAAAGTTCAACCTTAAATCTCTCAGCCTATTCAGATTCTGACTGGGTTAAGTGCGTTGACATTAGAAAATCAGTAACTGGTTTTTGCATCTTTCTTGGAACTTCTCTTATTGCTTGGAAAAGCAAAAAACAGTCTACAATTTCACGGTCATCGACAGAAGCTGAATATAGAGCAATGTGTTCCACTACATGTGAAGTTATGTGGTTGATCAATGTATTGAGTGATTTACAGGTTCATGTTGATCTACCTGTATCTTTGATTTGTGACAATAGTGTTGCTATGTCCATTGCTGCAAATCCTGTTTTCTGTGATAAAACTAAACATTTTGAGATAGATTTGTTCTTTTTAAGGGAATTGATTTCAAAAGGAATTACTAAAACTTTTAAAATCACTTCTAAAAAACAAGTTGCTAATATCTTGACTAAGAGTCTTGGATTTGGGCAACATGATGATCTTTGTGCATCTCTTAGGATGTTTGACCAATTTGGGTACTAAGTGTGATATTGCACGTGGGTTTGCAACAAGTGATGGTTGACCCATTTGAATATTAAGTTTGAGGAGGGGTGTTGAAATACATGATACTTATATACAATCTTAATATTCAAATTTCTTTGACATGTTTCATAAGTTATTTTCAGGATTTGGGCTGATATGAGTATAGTTGGGTTCCTGCTGAGTTCGGCTTGGATGTTGGTCAAGAGTTACTAGGCTCAGGAAGATGTTCGAGTTATGTTGGCCCATGGCCCATTGGAGTTTATGTCCGTACTATTAATATGAGTTGTGTTTCTTGTGAATGGTGTAGATCATGTTTGGTTATGATCAATGGCTTATATTTGCCTCACATGGATCCTCCCGTGGTGCATATAAAAGGCTTTTCTCTCTCTGCTTTATTCATTCAGTCCAATTATCTTTCTCTCTTATTCGTTAAAGTTCTCTCTATTTAGTTCTAGAGTTTGTGAGGGTTTCTTATCAGATTCATCTCAAATCTGGTATTATCTTGTTCCCAGTTACAATCTAGATGAGTTTGTATATGAGAGTTGTTAAGATTTGTAAAGAATTTATGTAATCAGTTGTATTTCTATTTCTAGGTTTGTAAACTTTTTGTTTGGGTTTTTATTCAAATAAGAAGTTGTTTATGATATCATGTATTTTGACAAAAAGGACATAGAAAAAAAAAAAAAAACTCTTAAGATTCTCATGTTTCATTCTCAAAAAGTTATTAATTAGAAAAAAAAAATTGCCAATTTTTTTTTTTTTTTTTTGAACCGCAAATTTCTTCTCCTTGTGGGATTTGAACCCATGACCTCTCCTTTAGGTATTCTTAGAAGCTTTGCTTCTATCATTATGCCACCAACCCCAATAAAAAAAAAATGCTAATTAGCAAAGGATAATGAAATCAAATTTCTATTCAATATTTTATCGGATGAAATTTAGTAAAGAATTTTTTTACTTAATAGCTATTACAAATTATTCTGATAAAACGATTTAAGTGCATAAAACTTTTTATATAATTTCATTTATATGTCGTTTTTCTTTGCCTAGTTTGAGCTCACGAGAAAAAACAATCTGGTAGCTATTTCTGTATACTTAAAATATCAATTATAAAATCATTATTATTTTCTCTGAAATAGTGCACCCCCTCCAATCTTTTTATAAGTTTTTTTTACTAAACTAATATTAGAACGAATGGTTTTACCTATATCTATATATAATAAACCAAAGCATTTTTAATAACATGTCATAATATTATGCAATCTCTTTTTTGAAAGATGTCACATAAGATGTGATGTGGCAACTCTAGACCAATTAAAAAAATGAATAAATATGGTTTAAATATGATTTAACATAATCTATTAAATACCTAATCTATTAAATGTAAATATTAAAACTTTATTATTTTCTCTCTCATGTTTCCTCCCATAACTTTTAAATGTTAATATCTTTTATATACGAGATTTTTTAAAGAAAAAAATTAAACTAAATTAACGAGCGTTTTATTATCTTTCCAACGAGTACCATAGTGCTATATAAAAAAAACGGAGAAAAAAAAACGACTATTTTTTTGTAACACGACAGGTATTGTGCCAGGTTTGGAATTAGTTTAAAAAAATTGTGGGTTTGGGTCGGGCCTGGGATTAGGTGATACCCGACCCAATTACCTTTTTTTTTTATATTAGAATATGATAACTTATGGCAGATATTTATTTAAAATAATAATAATAATAATATTTATTAATCATATATTGGCAGATGTCATTTTTATAGTTTATATACTTCTAATTTTATTTACTTTATTTAAATTTTTCAACTCGGAACGGGTATAAACTAGTAAATTAATAACCACTAAAGCAGGTAGGAGAATTTATCAAGAGTAAAAACCGGATCTTGTATTGGGATTGAAATTTTAACATCCCGGTTTACTCTCACCTTCTCCAACGTTCACCTACTATTACCAATGTATTCAACTTGGGACAATCACTTATTCACTTGATTGAATATTTATTTTATTTTTTTTGACCACGGCAACATTATATTTCATCCTTAAACAATACAGCCACCATAGCAAGTTGCTATGTGACCCAATATTATAGCAGAAACTATAGCACAACTAATTAGTACTACAAACCAACTTTTAGTGAACAACTCATGAATCATTTGACAGAAAATTAGTTTGTGTTCGTTCGTTTTATAAATGAATAAACATGTACAAAAAACTTTGTTCGTTTAATTAAACGAACGAACATGAACAGAGATTGTGTTCGTTAATTTATGTTGGTGAACGTTCGGTAACGTGTTCGTTTATGTTCATTTCTGTTTGATAGTTTAATAGGGCTTTTAATTTTTATAACTTTTTATATTCTTTAATTTTGATTAATTTTGCACAAATAAATAATTTATATGAAATTAATAAACCATACTTTTAGTATTATCATTAAGTAAATAATTAATGACAAGTTCAAGTTTAAGATGCAAGCTTAGTATTGTTTGATACACTACTTTATTATGTTTAACAATACTATGTTAACTAGGTTATGGCCCGTGTTACACACGGTTTAACAAAACAAAATACTATAAAGCTTTATAATATAACTGATTCAAATAAAATGTTAACGTAAATAACGGAATATAAAAAAGCTTATAATAATTAACAAGGTATATAAATAATTTAAATATCTTTTTCTACATCAATTAATTATAAATTTGTGTACTGAAAATATTTATTTTTTTATGTATGGCATGGATTTTTTTTAATTAAAAATCAATTTTAACAAACTAATGAAGATAACCTAAAAACAAATATTATTTTACATAAGACAATTTAACACATTATTTTAAAATATACAGGGAAAGGGTGGCGGCGCAGCTTGTTGCATGTCTACCCTCTATTCTGATGTAACTTGGCAAGTTTAAGAAATGAAATATGAGTTTTATTAAAAAAATAGTTTGTCTTTCAAAAAACAAAAACTATTCGATATTTTAAATATGATAAATTTGTGTTTTGAAAGTTGAATATTTAATTTAACATAAGTACTTTTTTATGTAGGCAATTTTGAAACAAACTAATAGCAATTTTAACAAATGAATTGGGCTTGTCCTACATAAATCAGGTATGTAGTTAAACATTGTGATATACGTGTTAAAATGTTTTAAGTAAAAAAGTTTATCAAAGATAATAATACATATTATCTTTATTGGTAATTAATGTAAGAACCTAAAACTTACTATTTATGTGGTCAATGTTAAATAATGAAACATAATACAATTTGCCATTGGGGTTGGTGGCCCAATGGTAGAAGCAAAGTTTCTAGGAACACCTAAAGGGAAGGTCATGGGTTCAAGTCCCACAAGGAGAAGAAATTTGCCGTTAAAAAAAAAAACATAATACAATTTAAAAATCATGAATAGCAAATTGTTTGCTTTATATTATTTTTGAATTTTAAACTTATAAATAAGTAATTTATAGAAATGTTTACATTTTGTGAAAATAGTTTTTAAATTATAATTATACAACTACTTTATTCCGACCATCTATGAATGCGAAGTATACATTCACTTTGTTCATTGAGTAACCAAAGATTTAAAACCATCAAATATTTATTTCGTACATCTGAAAACAACAACAAAAAATGTATTAAGAATAGATTCACTAATATCAATAATGCTTAAATTTCAAAACACTAAAAAATACACAAATATTTAACAACAAATAGCTATGGTTAATGAGTATATGATTATAGAACAACTTAAACAAATAACAATAGGTTGTAGAAAGTTAATTGCCAAATTAGGTCGTTCAGTATACGGATCAAATTATTTGTCTATTGAAGAACAAAATACATAATCTATTACAACAAAAGCACATGTAAATCACGCTCTTGAAAAAAATGGATTAGTTGACGAATCGTTATACATGATCACACTAATCTTGGACGGAGGCAAGATATAAACACCTTCGTTGATTTGATTGTGATTTATGTCTTATAATTCAATAATCTATATATAAATGTAACGACCCTGGCTGACGTGGCCGGGTCGTCGGGTCGGGTGATCGGAGCTACGCAGCGGAATTCGGATAATAACAGTCTTTAGTCTATCAGGATCCACGTCATCATATCTGTTGGGTTACCTGAACACATGCCAAAAATAGTTTCTGTCAACATAAAGTTGGTGAGGTCGTGTATTTTATAAAGTGAATGGCCAGTTCGTTTATTGATAATTCTTTTATATAAAACATTCTTTTATAAACTCTTTTATAAACATTCTTTTATAAACATGCTTTACATTTGTAATTCTGAAGGGGAAAATATTATACATCCATTTAATCATATCCCAATTCTATCATATCGATTATAGTTCGTGCCATTCCTATCGATGGTATCACTCTGTTTGTGATAAATACTTGTACCGACTGGTTCCTGCCCTCTAGTTGGTGCAAGAAAGGAAATGGCGGATACCGTCCAGTACTGTCCTCGTTGTTTCTATGTCCCCGTCATACTTCTTTTGATAATCGTTTTATGTAAAGCGATTCTGGTTTTAATAAATGACATGTATTCCCCAAAAAACACTTAATAAAACAGTAAAAGTGGGGAGTTCACGATACTCACCGATTTGCTTATAATCTTCAGCTAATCTTCTTATTACAATTATATTTCCTATATATATGGATACGTTTTACGCGTAAGACTTGTTAGATTGTAATACTTAGGATATATATCATATATACAATTTATATATATGTAGAATCTGATATATATTAGATAGTCCTAAACTCGGGGTTTGGTCTTCCTAGGCAAAAAGAAATAAAGCTGGCCATTACAGCTTGGCACGCGAACCTAAATAACTCTAGACACTTCTAACCCGAGTTTAGTATATCGTTTTATATATCGAATCTTGTATATATATAAACATATATATTTTATATATGTTTATTATTCTCTTATTATTATTATCAAGTCCGTACGTTATTCGTATTATATATATAATTCTTATAATTATAATAATCCTCGTCTAGTCCTTGGAACGGGTTCTATTCCGGGTGTTGACCGAGTCACTGAGTCGACTCGGTAACGACTCTAATTCCTCAATACGGTTAACAATACCTCGCAATCAACATGATTATATATTAATAACTTATCATTAATCAAATCATATTAACCAATTAACCAAATGGAGATATTCTTACCCAATTAATAACCGGACACTCTCCGGGTTATTGTCGGAATATGATTGGAAGTTAACTGGAAAGTTATATCAAACCGGGTATCAGACCCGTCTTCCGTATTTGATACCTAATCACCAAACGTAACATAAGACATGTTAATAATCAATCGACTATATAATAATCAAATGATAACTAAACACTTCGTGCCAATTATCACACACGCACCATCGGATGTGTGTATGAATATAAGCAATTGGAGAGCTTAAAACAAGGTTTAATAAAACAGACAAGAGCCGAAGGGTTATCAAGATATAACCAAAGGATAGTTTCAAGGAAATTATCGAGTACCAGTCATGAACCGGAGGGCGAGTCGTATCGAGGTTTACCACAATAACAAAGAGAATAGTTATCGGATACAGATCAAGATTATAAGGATGGTTCTCCGGCTTATTATTGTATACCAAAAAGGGTTTCTGATGACAGTCACCATAACCGGTGACTGTCCGGTTTCGTTTACCAATTATCAACGGGCTGCGAGAGTGGACTACCGGTGACAGTCACCTTAACCGGTGACTGTCTGATTCACTTAATCAGAACAGAAGCTGGACCAGAGGGGTTATCAGCTGGTCATTAACATAGTAGATGAGGAGGATGGTTTGTGGTATTGGTCGGGTTATAACCGGAATCAATAGAGGGGTTCGGTTGATTATAATGGTTAATCACAAAGATTAGAGGAGATTGCTTACCGGAGAAGAAAGTAGCGGCCGGAAAAGATGGCGGCAGTGGTGACCGGAAAGAAGTCAGCGGCAGAGGTGACCGGAAGCACGGAGGCAGCAGCGCTGCCATGGCTATCCAGCCCCTGCTGCGTTCGTGTGGGTTGTAAGCTTTCCGGAGAGGGGAAGAAGAGGAGATCGGTGGTCGGCGGCTCCGGCGGCCGGAGGTGGTGGTGGTGACCGGTGTCTTCTTGGTCAGAGGTCTTGATTCACACACTTTGTGTGTGTATATCTCTGTATAGCGAGAGAGAGAGTAGCGAGAAATGAGGGAAGGGGTGGTTTAAATAAGGGATTAAAATAGAGGGGTGTTTGGCCACAGGGATAATTACTGGAACTTGGAATGTTTGGCAACGAGTATAAAAGTTAAATAAAAACATTTGGCGGCGTTCTAATTAGCAGGTAACGAGCGTTTAACTGGGATAATAATAATCCAATAATTATTATTTCTATATTCGGTTGAACCGGTTTGCCGCGAGATTCGAGCTTGACTATTTTATTCCATAATCGGGTGGTTGGGTCCGACCCGACCCGTTTAAGAGACCCGTAACACATCGGGGTGTTACAATTCTCCCCCCCTTAGGAAATTTCGTCCCCGAAATTTGAGTGATCTTGTCCTTTACACCCTTAATCTATAAGGATGTTACCATTAGAACCAAGATACTTGTCAATGAGACATGATCAGTTTTTGTGGATTGTGGTTAACTCGATTTTTTTATCAATCCAAGATTATAACTTTTTAGAAACGTCAATCCGCAAGACTGCATCTTGATCAGATTTCCAATTACGTTTTAACCTTTCTTGCTATAATCATGTTAATACAGATATATGGATTATCCGTATTGTTTCGATATGACTATTAAAGGTTCTAGCTATAGATTGATATTTTCTATAATATTCTTTTTATCTTTTTCTCGTTAGGATGAGGAATAGACTGAATATTATTTTGTTGGGTCTGCTGACCTGGAGAAGAACAGATGATTAGAAAGCCAAAACATGCTTTCAGTTTGATCCTTTAATAAACAGTCTTTACAACTTGCTTCTCCCAAAAGACTGCTGACCCTAACTACTGTTCTATCCAAACAACTGCTCAACAACTGCTGGTATAAAGAACTGCTGAGGAAACAACTGATGAAGAACAACTGCTGACCAAAGGTCTGATGAAGAGCAACTGCTGATACAAGTACTGAAGACCAAAGCACTGCTGGAACCAACAGCACTTAGGCTCCAGCAGTGGATACAAGACCATCAGAGTTTATCTTCAACAGCTGTTTAATATCAGTGCTTTCAATGTAACAGTAGTTTGTAATAGGCAGATGTTTATGTTTGTTATTCTGTTAGAGGTCACTGTCTTAGGTGACGTCAGCCTAGGTCATCAGTGCTTTGAGTCTGTCTATAAATAGAACAGTGCTTGTACTGTTCTATTGTATCACACACAAAACATTCTCTCTGACAAACACTGTGTGATCAGGCTGAGGGGGAGTAATTGTACGATTGTAATCTTTGAGTTAATGAAAGCATTCGATCTAAAAACATTTACTCTCTTGTTTTGATTTACAGTTTATTATTCCGCTGCACTTTCTTTCTATTTTCATTTCATTATTTCCATCATTTAGTTAAACAATCAAAACAAACAAACTCAGATCCTAACAATTGGTATCAGAGCTTGGTCAATTAAATTCGATCTAACAAATCAATTTAATAATCAGCTCACAATTATTGATATCGTTTGTCAGTTAGATTGAAAACAGAGTAATAGTTTAATTTCGCTTCAACCGTTGTTAAACAGACTTTGTTTTTTGAAAAATCAGAGAATGGCTTCTATCAATCACGATCCAAATAACACTGGCACGAACAACAAGCCACCGATGCTTGTCAGATCTGAATACAATATCTGGCAACGTCGGATGAGCCATGTTCTAGCTCAACAAAACACTGGGTGTTGGAAGTCGGTTATCTTCGGACCACATGTTCCGACTGTGCCGAGTACTGAAGATCCCAAAGTGTTTGAGCCAAAGAAACTTGAAAACTACTCCGACCAGGATTTTCAGAAAATTGAGCTAGATGCTAAGGCCTTCAGTATTGTGGCCATGGCTCTACCCAATGATATATATGCTGGGTTGTTACACTGTAACAGTGCAAAGGAGTTGTGGGATGCACTGAAAGAACAGTTTGGTGGGACTGAGGAGGTTATTGAAAACAACCGTGAAATACTTAACCAACAATATGAAACATTCAGTCATGTCAAAGGAGAGTCATTAACTCAACAGTTTGAGAGATTTAATTGCTTAATAAGTGAACTAAAATTGGTTGGTCTTACTTACCCTCATTCAACTTTGAACCATAGGTTTTTAAGATCATTACCAGACAAATGGGACACTATTGCTATTGTAATGAGAAACTCAATAGGATTTAAAGACCTATCACTGACCCAGCTTCATGGTAAGCTCTTGACCTATGAAAGAGAGCTTAACCAGAAAAAGAAGCTCCAGGACTCTGGAAAAGTGTCTGATGACTATGTGTTTGGGAATACAGCACTTTTGGGTCATGATGAGGTGCCTGGAAACATAAAGGATCAGAGTTATGATCATTTTATTGACATAACTTCAGGTTTTAACTCAGGTTTTAACTCTGATTCTTATTCACCAAACTATGCTTTCACAGCAAGTGGTGGTGATATACAGGCATCTGACAATATATCCTTTGAGTATGATGACCTGAAATACTTTGACCCTGATGATTTGGAAGAAATGGACATTATGCACCAATTGGCCCTTCTCAGTGTAAGAACTAATAATTTTACAAGAAAACTGGGAGAAGGTTTCCAGGGTTGACTGGCAGATCTAAGGTTGGGTTGGATAAATCAAAGATCAAGTGTTATAAATGTCATAGGTTTGGTCATTTTGCTAGGGAATGTAGGGGTCAACATGGTACACCTATGATAACCTATCCAAATCAAAGACCACAGACCAACACTTATCAGAATTCCTATAATACCCCTGGACCTAATGTGCAAAACACTGCCCATTTTGCACAGTCCTCAAACACTGTTCCTGTCCAGTATGTCCAAACCACTGTTCCTCAGATTCACTATGTGCAAACACCTGTTGCTCAAACACCTGTGCAAACGACTGTTGCTCCATCCTCTGCTCCTGCAGAGACCAGTCAACAGAGCTTCTTTACACAAGGCTTTGTTGATTGGAGCAGTCTACCTGATGAGCTAACAGATGAGAATTTTGCACTAGTTGCCAAAGCTGAAAATGAACCAGAAAATTTTTGTTTCATGGCTATGGTAGATGAGATTGAATCTGAGGAAGTGGTAACTGAATCTGATGTTGTGACTGATGATATTGTTAGTGAAGCTGTTACAGGTGAAAAACCTGAAGAAGAGGTTGTGAATCTCTCAGATCCCTGGGGTGCATCTGATGATTGTGAGTGCAAGTGTGATTGTGCTTTGATGGCTGCTGCTAAGGTATCTCCTCAAATTCTTAAAGAGTTGTGTTCTGACAAATGTGTAATAGCATTTGCTAACATCAAAGAGGTGAATGAAAACCTTAGAAAGAAAATTTTGGATGATGAAGTTAAATTTGAAAAACTCACAAAAGATTTGAAAACAAGTTTAACTGCAAAAGAGTCTGAAATTAGCAGTTTAAAACATGAAGCAACTATAACCAAAGACCAGCTCCAAACTATGATAACAAAATATCAAAGTTGTAAAAGTGAGCTTGAGTCCACCCAAGTTGAATGTAAAAAATGGGTGGAATCATGTAGAGGATTTGAGATGCTACTCAACAAACAAACCAAAAGTCATGTGAAGTTTGGCTTTGGTTTTGCAACCACTGCTCCAGCTTTTGAAAACACTGACACAAAGAGTCAAAAGTCTGTTGAGATAGTACCAACAAACCTGCAGGGTCAAGAGATTAAAATCACTGAACCAAATGGTAAGAAAATTGTTCTTGAAAAACCAGAAGGTTCCTCATCTTTTGCTGAACTTGAAAAGTATGAATTTAAACCTACTTGGTCTGATGAGTGTGATACTCTTGAGAATTATAAACCTGTAGATTTTAAAACTCCTGAGGGAAAGACAGCTCCTCAGGCAAGGGTCATTCCCTTGGCAAAAGTCATTCCCCTGAAAGATCCTCCAGCAGATGCTCAAACATCTGCTGAAAAGAAGACTGAAAAGGGGAAGAAGAAAGAAAAGACTGTTAACTTGTTCTGTGATTTCTGTGAAAAGAAGAATCATGTCACCAAAAACTGTTTTCTTCTAAAAGCATATGATATTAACAAAGGAACAAGTGAATGTGATTCCAAAGCCACATGCTCAATATGTGGGAAAAAGAATCACAAGACCAAAGAGTGCTTGTATCTCAAAAATTTTGATGTAAAAATACAAGAATACAAAGCTAAAACTCTTGAAAACCTTGTGGTTAGTACTCCAAAAGGAAAGCCCAAACAGACCTTCACCCCTGTCCAAACATCTGTTACAAAAAGGCTTGAAACATCTGCTTCTAGAGATGTCCAAGTAACAGATGCTCCACCCACAAGCAAATACCCAAGAGGTTATGGTCAACCTCCATGTCACAGTCTGCCACATGTTTATGAGGAGCCAAAAAGACCCTCTAAACCAAGAGTGAACAGAAATCCATATGGGTATTATCATCTGTCAGGAAGTGATCAAACAACTGCTGCCCCAAGTGTTGACATCCAAGCACTGGCAAATGGTCAGCAGCAGTTGTTGACCTTAATTCAGAAATTGGTCCAAACCACTGATCACCTTCCAAAGCTTGAGTCTGAAAGGTCTGAGGACCCATCCAAAGCCAACTGGCTTTGGACACTCACCAAAACTAATCATTTACTGATGTGCAGGGAGCTTCTGCTTGTTTAGATAGTCTTTGGTATGTAGATAGTGGAGGTTCCAGGCACATGACAGGATGTAGAGCCCTACTTCTGGACTTCTTGGCTCATGGAGGGGGTGATATATCCTTTGGTAATGATTCTAAAGGTAAGGTGTTGGGTTCAGGGACTGTACAGGCTGGAAAACTCAAGTTTGAAAATGTCAATCTTATTGATAATCTCAAGTTTAATCTTCTGAGTGTTTCCCAAATGAGTGACAAAGGTTATGGCTCATTTTTCACAAAGAAAACTTGTAAGATTATTGGGCCAGAAGTGGTGAAAAAGATTGATACCATTATTGCTGAGAGCAAAGCACAGCTTGTTGCTCATAGAAGTGGCAATGTGTATGTTGTTGATATGTTAAAGGACAATCCTATGGCAAATGTCTGTCTGTTTTCTGCTGCCTCCACTAAGGAGACAGAATTGTGGCATAGGAGATTGGGTCACACCAACCTTAATACTATCAACACACTCTCAAAACAAAGCCTTGTCAGAGGTTTACCATCAAAATAATTTAAATGTGATGAGCATTGTGTTTCTTGCTTAAAAGGAAAACAACATAAAAGCTCTTACAAATCCATTGATGAGTCCAAAACTAGTCAGTGTTTACAACTGTTGCACATGGACTTGTTTGGCCCTGTTAAAATCATGAGTCTAAGAAGAAAGAGATTTTGTCTTGTCATAGTTGATGATTTTTCTAGGTTTACATGGACTTACTTTTTACATTCTAAGGATGAGACTGCAGGTATATTGAAGGACTTTGTCACCAAAGTTGAAAAGCAATATGACTTGCCAGTAAAAGTCTTCAAGAGTGACAATGGAACAGAGTTTAAAAATAAGGAGTTGGATGACTTCTGTGTGTCAAAAGGGATTGTGAGGCAGTTCAGCATCCCAAGAACACCAGAACAAAATGGGGTAGTTGAGAGAAAAAATAGAACTCTTATAGAAGCTGCAAGAACCATGCTAGCAGATTCTGGTTTGCCACTGTCCTTTTGGGCAGAAGCTGTAAACACTGCTTGCTATGTTCAAAACAGAGTTTTGATCAACCCAGACATCAAAAAACTGCTTATGAAATTTTGTTCAAAATCAAACCATTAATATCATTTTTCAAAATCTTTGGCTGCCCATGTTTCATTTTAAATCTCAAAGATTCCATTTCAAAATTTGCAGCCAAAGTAGACTGTGGTTATTTTCTGGGATATTCTTCTACTGCTAAGGCCTACAAAGTGTTTAACACAAGGACTAAGACAATAGAAGAAACTCTGAATGTAAAGTTCAATGAACTTTCATCTCTAAAAATCCCTGCAAACCCTGCTGAATTATTTGATTTAGATAAATTCAAATTTGAAGATATCACTGTTAAAACTAACAATGCAGGTATTCCACAGTCTCCACAACAAGATTACAGAACAGATGTTGTGATCCCCAGTCACTACAAAGTCTATTCTGCCTCAGAGGAAGCAGCTGTTCAAAACAATTGTCAAAACTCTGCCACAGCTGTGTCAACCACTGTTGGCCAGTCCTATCCTCAAACCACTGCCTCACCCCTCACAATCACTGACCTATCATCTGCTGACAAAAGTCAATCATCTGTTGACAAAAGTCAGTCAAGTTTCACACCACTTGGACCCATTCCTCCATTACCATTCCAAACATCTGATGGCACTACAGAAGTACCAACAGATGTTACACCAACAGAGTCACCAAACCTCTGTCCATCACCTCAAAATGCCATTGTTCCATATCAAGGAGATCTTATTTACTTAAGAGCTCATCCACCAGACCAAATCATTGGCAACATCAGAGAGGGTGTGCTCACAAGAAGCCAATCCTCAAATATCTGTCTTTTTGCAGGTTTCTTATCCCTCACACAACCTGTCAAGTACCAAGAGGCACTGAAAGACAACAGTTGGGTAGAAGCCATGCAAGAAGAACTCCTTCAATTCAAAAGACAACAAGTATGGGAGCTTGTACCACTTCCTAAGGATGTTTGTCCTATAGGAACAAAGTGGGTCTTCAAAAACAAGACTGATGAAAGGGGTATTGTTGTCAAGAATAAAGCCAGGCTTGTGGTTCAAGGCTTCAGACAAGAAGAAGGAATAGATTATGATGAGACCTTTGCTCCTGTAGCTAGACTAGAGGCCATCAGACTCTTTTAGCCTTTGCTGTCAACCACAACATAAAGGTGTATCAGATGGACATCAAATGTGCTTTCCTTTATGGCAAAATTCAGGAGGAAGTCTATGTATGTCAGCCACCTGGTTTTGAAGACACATTCCATCCTGACTATGTCTACAAGCTCAACAAAGCTTTGTATGGACTCAAACAAGCACCAAGGGCCTGGTATGAAACTCTTTCCACATTTCTCTTATCCATTGGCTTCACAAGAGGTAAAATTGACAAAACTTTATTTCTTAAATGGAAAGGGAAACACTTAATGATTGTTCAAATATATGTGGATGACATCATTTTTGGATCCACATGTAACCAAATGTGTGAAGAGTTCAGAAAACTCATGACAGCAGAGTTTGAGATGAGTGCCATGGGTGAGCTTCAGTGTTTCCTTGGTCTTCAAGTGAAACAACTGCAAAATGGCACATTCATTCACCAAAACAAATATGTAAAGAACTTATTAACCAGATTTGAGATGAATGATTGTAAGCCATGTAGCACACCCATGAGTACAGTCAAGCTGCTCACTATTGATGACAAGGATGAACTGGTTGATCAAACACATTATAGATGTATGATTGGGTCTTTATTGTACCTAACTGCATCTAGGCCAGACATTATGTTTGCTACCTGTGTCTGTGCCAGATCCCAGGCTTCACCCAGAAAGTCAAACCTTATTGCTGTGAAAAGGATATTCAGATACCTCAAAGGTGCTCCCACACTTGGTATCTGGTATCCTGCTAATGGAAACATTGAGCTTTCAGGTTATTCAGATAGTGACTTTGCTGGCTGTCACACCACAAGAAAATCCACTTCAGGAGGGTGCCAATTTCTAGGGAATGCCTTAGTTTCATGGCAAAGCAAAAAGCAGGCAGCTGTTTCAACTTCAACAGCTGAAGCTGAATACATTGCTGCTGCAAGCTGTACAGCCCAACTCATGTGGCTTCAAAATCAACTACTGGATTTTGGGATAACTGCACTTAGGACTCCACTCATGTTGGACAGCCAAGCTGCTGAAAATATCATCAAGAATCCAGTCTCTCATTCCACTACCAAGCACATTGACATAAGACATCATTTTGTCAGAGACAGCTATGAAAAAGGTTTGATTTCTTTACACCATGTTCCAACAGAGGATCAGTTGGCAGATGTGTTAACAAAAGCTTTAGACACATCTACCTTTACAAATCTGATTTCCAGAATTGGTATGTTAAACATGGATTAAACAAATAAAGTTTCTATAAATCATAATAAAATTTTCAGAAAATCAATTTTTTTAATAGCTGTTTGGTTGAAAAATCTGTTTATAACATCTGCTCAGATAAAACAACCACTGTTTCATTCATATCCACTGTTGGTTGAAAAGTCTGTTTCAAAACATCTGATCAGATAAAACAACTGTTAGTTGAAAAATCTGTTTCAGAACATCTGTTCAGATAAAACAACTGTCCGCCTATATATATATATATATTATATCAAAAAAAAAAAAAAAAAAAACAACACAACAGTTGGATCCATCAGCTGTTTGTATCAGTTGTTTACCAAAAACAGCTGTTCTCCACCAGATGTTTCATCCATCAGATGATTGCCACGTCTGCTCATATAAGCAGAGGTTTGGCCACATCAGCGGTTTCATTGAGCCTATAAAAACCCTGTTTTACCACAACAGATGTTACACTGTCTCATTGTATTCAAAATACTGTAAACCGCCTTCTTCATTCTCAAACCCTTCATCAATCTTCAATCATTTTCACCTTCGAAATCCATTACAATGGATCTTCAAGCCAAAGCTACACACAATTGTCTCCCCTATCTGATTAAAACAGATGACAACACTCCATTTCATTCCACCATCGACATTTTCCTTAACTCCAAATACTTACCCATCCTAACCGCTAACGCCCCCATTTATCTTGATACACTCCAAGAATTTTGGTTGAATGCTGAGTTTCTACTACAAGACAAAAAGCCTACCTCCATTATTTCCAAAATTGGAGAAACCAGTATCGTCATTACCCCTGAAATCATATCCACAACCTTCACACTGAATGACCTGGCAGGTAAGGATTCCTTTACTAAAACAGAGCTTCACACTGAGTTCCAAGAAAAAGAGGGTATGATGGTCAGATGACTGGATCAACTCTTTTCAAAAAGTTTTTCCCTCCAGTCATGAAATTTTTCTTTCATACTCTTCTTCTTTGTGTCTCTGCTAAGTCCACATCCTTTAATGAAATTCCATTGAGGATGCAATATCTGGGTTATGCTATGTTGTCAAACTCTGACTTCAATCTTTCCCAGGGATTGTTCATGGACTTGGTATCAAATGTGAAAGCAGTCAAGTCTGGGTCAAACAATGCTTTCTTATTTACCCAAGAATTCTTAGTGTAATCTTACAAAAGGTCTTACCAGAAAAAGTTTTCAAAAAGGGTGAGGCTATGCAAATGAAAAGCTTAACTGATGAAACTTTCACAAGAATGCTGGGTGGAAGCACCCAAGAAAAAGTGTCTAAAGTGTCAAAAGTTTCTAAAACACAAACAAAGAGGACAAAGGCAACAACTGTTGTCAAAACCTCTGTTGTTGAGCCCACTGCTCCTGGTGATCATGGCACTACATCCAGTGCTGTGAAACCCACACCAGCCACTTCCAAAAAGAAACATCCATCCACAAAACCTCCACTCAACCACAAATGAGGCTTCTGGATGATGAGGTACCAGAAGAAACCTCTGTTGCACAACAAAAGCAACCTGAAACCACTGTTGTTACTTCCTCACAACAGTTGGACATACCTCCACCTGACCAAACTCCTCATGAATCCTCTCAAAAGGATCATGTTGTAAGCCAAGGGGACACACATCATGATACATTTGAGTCACTTGACCATATGTTCACAAGCCCCTCTCCCAGGGCTAATTCTCTTGTTACTCCTCCACCCTCACCATCACATGTCCCACAAACAATGCAACCTCTGTTTGAAGCAATTGACAAATCTCAGGAAGATCCCAGTTCCTCTCTTCCACCTGTCACTGAGAGTATACTCCAACAAGTGACTGGCCCTGAGAATATTCAATCTGCTATCCCCAAACAGAAGAGGAGGTTACACCACCTGAGTTCAATGAAACTAGGTGAGTTTTCAAGTGGAGCAGCCACTACTGATGTAGAGACCACTGTCTCACATCAGGACAGTGATTACATAGCTAAGACTCCCTTGAAGGCAACAACTGTTGAAGCCACTATAGTGTCTCCAAAAACAGTTGGAAGTCCCCAGTACCAAGACAAAGGGGCATCTGATTCACCTATTAGGCTGAATCAGGTAGAACTACCACTGGTAGGGACTCAGATGATCCTATTAATTTAGGAGATGGGTCAAAATACCAAGAATTGACGGACAGAGTTTCTGTCATTGAAACCTCTGTTGCTGACATCAAATCTGATGTCAAGCTTCTACTGAGCTCAATTGCAGATCTTTCCAAGAGTCAACCATCCACAGCTGATATAGCCAATGAGTTATGGAAATCAGTTTCCCCCATCATCATAGCTCACAGAAAATTGGCTGATCAGACACATGAAACTTACATGGCTGAGATCAGGAATATGGTAGATGCAAGGTACAAAGATACCCATGCTGATATCAAAGCCATCAAGGATCACCTGCTGAAGACTACTGGCTCTACCCTACCACCATCCTCAGGGATGAAAATGATGATGCTTTCACGGCTGATGATGCCAAAAAGGGGGAGAGTGGCAGAGATAGGTACCAAAACTAGATCCTTTTGGTTGTCCTCCTTCTCAAAAGGGCAAGCCAAGTCTGCCAAGAAACCAGAGTCTACCAAATCAGCTCCACAACAACAACAAGCAACAACAGCACCACCACAACAACCACCACAACAAACCAGAGAAGAAAAAAGCAGTAGATGACTCTGCAAACATAGAAGCTGAAAAAGCTGCTCAAGAGAAACAGAAAAGAGCTGACACCTTGGAAGTTAAAGCAGAGTCATTAATTGAACTCAAAAAGAAACAACAAAGGGAAACTGAAGATGTGGGATCCTCTAAAAGGATGAAAAGACCTGCCAAGCATGTTAGAAAACCACCATCTAAGTTGAACACCTCTGTTGATAAAACCACTGCTACTGAAACCACTGCCACCCAAAACACTGAAACTACCAAAACACTGAAACCACTGTACCCAAACCAACACACACACCTGAACAAACAACCACCAAACCTACATCACCAGCCAAACCCCAACATCTGCTGGTTCTACTAAAAGGCCAACAGATGTTAATCCAACCACTGCTACCAAATCACCTTCCAAAAATCATGTACACAAGAAGAGAAAATCAACCTTTGTTGTGCATGATGAAAATATACACACATCACCAACCACCATTTCAACTGCCCAATCCACTCCTCCCATCACAGCTATTCCAATCACATCATTCTCACCACATACATCCAAGTTCAAATCCCATAGACCACCACCAACCATTACACCATTGGTTGTTCAGTATCCCCTTGAACTTGATCTACTCAAGGGGGAATTACAATCCTTCTACAATACTGAACAGCCATCTGAAAGATCCTTCCCATCTCTCCCAAACTTCCCTGTTCCCCTCAATATTGATACTTATCTGAAATACAAGGGTGAGCAGGTGGATGCCATCATCAGGGAGAAATGCAAAGGGAAGGATGACAGGACTGCTCAGGGCATCCATTCAGCAGAGCTTAGCAAACTCAGAAGGATTGAAGATTTTGCTAAGACCCTGAGCAATTCCATGTCCTCCATGCCTCTCAGTGTTGATTTGGAAAAGGAGGTAAGGGAATCTCTTCTTGAACAGATAATGGCAACCAAGCCTTACAAAGCAAACAAAAAGCAGTTCAATGGTTGGACTACTCATGCTTTGAGAGAAGAACTACTCAGAATTGAAGAAATGGCCAAAGACCCCAAAGCTAAAGTCTCCACTCCTAATTTTGGCAAAGGCAGAGACCCAGTCAGAGCCTTGAAATTCAAAAGGATGAGGCAAGAGATTGTAGCTGCCAACTATGGGGAGATGAGGTCTGTTTCCAGATGGTCTGAGTTAAGACTGGTTGAAACCTACAAAAGTCTGGAAGAAAATAGAAAGAAGGATCCCAGCCTTCCAAGAAAACCAATTTACACTGATGAGCCAATGATGAAGAGACCCCAACAGACTTTTACCTGGACAGCTTACTTGAAACCTCTGATCTCACAGCTGCTGCAAGTAGACAGTTCAAGAAGCAGAAGGAGATGTCAGAGGAAGATCAAAGAAAGTTTGCTGATACATTCATCAAGGAAGGGCTCTTCAATCAAATACATTTTTCTCTGATCCTACAACAGAGAAACTCAGAGAACTCATTGGAAGACCTCCTTCACCCAACTCATCAAGAATAAAAGTTCATCTCAGCAAATCCACTGACTCAAAAATTCTAAAGTGGAAGGTCAACAAAGACAACCACGAATTGACATTGCTCAGGTCAGATGGAAGGGTTCAGAAGATCAGCATGGATGATGCTTACAGCCTATGTGCAGAAGATCACCAAGCATTGCTAAATCTAGATCTAGAAAGAGATGAAGAAGACTTATTTGCTCTGAACTTTGAACTACAATTCAAAGGTCAAATCAGAGAAAGTCTGATGAGGAATAAAGATCAATAAATAAAGCTGAGTTTTGGCATCATCTGTTCTAGGGGGAGATTGTTGGGTCTGCTGACCTGGAGAAGAACAGATGATTAGAAAGCCAAAACATGCTATCAGTTTGATCCTTTAATAAACAGTCTTTACAACTTGCTTCTCCCAAAAGACTGCTGACCCTAACTACTGTTCTATCCAAACAACTGCTCAACAACTGCTGATATAAGAACTGCTGAGGAAACAACTGATGAAGAACAACTGCTGACCAAAGGTCTGATGAAGACAACTGCTGATACAAGTACTGAAGACCAAAGCACTGCTGGAACCAACAGCACTTAGGCTCCAGAGCAGTGGATACAAGACCATCAGAGTTTATCTTCAACAGCTGTTTAATATCAGTGCTTTCAATGTAACAGTAGTTTGTAATAGGCAGATGTTTATGTTTGTTATTCTGTTAGAGGTCACTGTCTTAGGTGACGTCAGCCTAGGTCATCAGTGCTTTGAGTCTGTCTATAAATAGAACAGTGCTTGTACTGTTCTATTGCATCACACACAAAACATTCTCTCTGACAAACACTGTGTGATCAGGCTGAGGGGGAGTAATTGTACGATTGTAATCTTTGAGTTAATGAAAGCATTCGATCTAAAAACATTTACTCTCTTGTTTTGATTTACAGTTTATTATTCCGCTGCACTTTCATTCTATTTTCATTTCATTATTTCATCATTTAGTTAAACAATCAAAACAAACAAACTCAGATCCTAACATAGTTTCTATATAAAGATTTTGGGGATTTCTAATCGTTTTTTCTTCTGAAAGATTTATAAAAATTCCAGTAACATTTCTAGAGTCTCAATTGATACAATATTCCTCT